>CAUYUJ010006825.1:20000-135000 GCA_963575745.1 Prorocentrum cordatum
GACAAAGCAGAACGGCCCCAGATGGTACTCTGACCCAGGACCCCCCCTTTTGGGGGGAAGGGATTTAAGGGAAGGGGCTATCTTTTGACGCAACTACGATGTTTATGTAATGTTCGGTCTGTGCTTATTTTGGCGTGGCAGCGACGACGATTACGATGGCGAGCACGACGACGACGAACAGCGTCTTCACACGCTGACAAGGTCGGCGGACTTTTTGCAAATGTGTTCCACGTGTGCCTTCGCCAGCGCCTACTGGACCTGGGCCCACAGCAGTTGCGTCTGCTTGACGGTCGTGTTGGCCGCCTCCATCATCTGGTGCACACTGGATCTGAAGCGCACCGACAACCAGTGGTTGCACGTATTGCCGTCGCTGTGGAGTTGGTCGGCATACGTTGTTCCCGTCGCGTTGGCAGCAGCTGAGCATCCGCCGAGGCATTCCGAGGGGACGCAGGCGGAGGAAGAGGAGGGGCAGGGAAGGACAAGAAAAGGAGGAGGAGGAAGAGAAGGAGGAGGAGGAGGAGGAGGAGGAGGAGGAGGAAGCGTCCACCAAGGCCCTCTCGCAACCACCGCATCGTGATCGCGGCTTCCGTGGCAATCTTCTTGGTCACGATTTTGGTACAGAATTTTGTTCAAGGCCGTACGGGGTGAAAGCACAGGAGGAGGAGCAGCAAGAGGACACGAATTCCAGGAACAGGAGGCGGAGGAGGAGGAGGAGGAGGTAAAGGACTGAGCAGGGTGCCAATGGTTCTCTCCCTTCCACTTTACGCGTGCCATCCTCAATCAGTGGTGGCCCTCTTCAGTGGAGGATTCGTTATCATGATGTATATGCTTCCCGGCTGCGTTTCTTCTCATAGTGGCCAATTGCCCATTGGTTCTTCCCCACGCTCCTCCTACGTATTCCTACTCACATTCCTCCTGCTTCTTCTCTCCCGCTTTCTCCTTCATAGTTCGACGTTGGGATGGCACCCAACGCTGAATCAGAAAACCTCCAGAGACAGGCTTACCACTGCGACTCGGACTTTCGCCCGCACGCAGCGACCCACTGTGCGAGCAGGGCCATCTGAGTGCCAATATTTGCGCGGTGTGCTTACCGAGTGCTCACATCGTTCGAGCCCTCATGCCATGGTCTTCGGCCGCCTGCTCACGGCGCCGGCGCCCCAGTGCAAAGTCCTAGGCGGCGTTTTCATGGCGCCTTGGGCGCCGAGCCAGGGCCAGAGCCACTGGCATTTCAAACTGAGTTGCCTGACTGAATTTGACATGCAGCGTCCAGTACTCCCTCGCTGTACTCTCATGCCGGCTTTCCCCCATCCGTCTGGCAGTCCTCCCATCGCTTCTTGTGCGCACTTATTCCACTAGTGCCTTACGCGCTGCAGGATAATCTGAACGTGTGCACACTTCCACGTATGCGGTTGTACACATGTTTGCTCCAGCGCGCTCCCATGTCGAATGTCCCCAAGAAGACCTTCAGGCCCTACAGCGCTGATACCGCGAGACACGAAGGCCTCAGAAGTGTTTGACGTGTTGTGCGCACGTTGGCTACACTAGGGAGGAGGAGGAGGAGGAGGAGGAGGAGGAGGAGGAGGAGGAAAAGGAGGAGGAGCAGCAGCAGCAGAAAGGAGGAGACAGGAGGAGGAGGAGGAGGAGGAGGAGGAAGAGGAGGCCTGCCAGGCTGGAGGAGGACGGCTTCATCATCTCGGTCACCAAGGGCGTGATCGTGTCCAGCGACGTGGAAGCTGGCAAGTGGACGGGCCACCGCCTCAGGAAGTGGGACTTCAGGTTGCGCCGCGAGGCCAAGAGCCTAGGGATCGACTTCACGCTCGGCGGCAAAACATCGTGGGGAGTGCTTCGAGGGAGGCTGGGGCGCCTGACGGTGAAGGCGTCTGAGTACACGCAGCTGAGGCGAGCGGGGGCCAAGCTTGGGGCTGTCTTCAGGTGCAGCGGCCCCGCCACCATCCTCCACGGCGCCCGTGTCAAGGGGATGCCGTCCAAAGTGCTCGACCAGGCCAGGACCATCAATGGCAAGGCGGTGGCAGGCGGGTGTGGCAAGAGGTGCAGGACGCTGCAGTTCGCCATCCAGCCTGGGCCTGGCTGGGGTCAAGACCCCGCCTACGCGGCGAACTGCCTGTCGTTGGTGACGTGGGCCAAGGCGGTGTTCGCCCAGCTCAGGCCTGTGACTAGCATGCACAAGGTCTTCGAGGCTGCGCGGCCAACCCACTGGGGGCCAGGTCACGGGGCCAGCAGGTGCGGCGCGTCTCAGCTTAGGCCGCATCGGGTGGACCGCAGAGTCGTGGGATGTGTGGATCACTGACAGGGGCGAGTCGATCGACCTGAACTCCCACAACCCGAAGATGGTCAGAACGCTGGCCGAGCGGGGAGTGCACAGGTCCCTTCTGCGAACGGTGCCCGCGCATTTTCCCGGGCAGTTGGCAGGGCCACCCGCGTTGTACCAAGTGCGGGCTGCGCTGGACGTTCTGAGGGCGCAGGGCGACGCGGAGCAGGTCGCGTTGGTCCAGAGCTTGGTGTGCGGCGGGCTGGTCTCCCAGACCGACTTGTGCGCGGAGCGAGCAGCCATCTCGACCGACTGCAGATGGTGTGACGCTGGTTTGGGCTCGCACAACCAGAGGCTCTTCGCCTGCGAGGGCACGGCGACGGTGGCGAGGGACATGGGCCTGGAAGACGTGCGCAAGGCGGGAGCTGCAGCCGACATCACGGACATGGGCTTCGCGAGGTGCCTCGTCCCGATTGGGTTGGAGGCGGCGTCCATCCCCGCGGAGGACGAGCTGTGTCTTCGAGCGGGTGTCCTTCAGCATGACGGCTTCTCGGGCACTGTCTGCATCGACGGCTCGGTCTTCTTCCCGCAGCCCATAGAGCTCACGAGGACTGGCTAGGCAGGCATCGTGGTCACGGATGATGGGAGCATCGTTGGCGGCCTGATGCGCACTGTCCCTGGGATTGTGCAGGAGATTGGCTTCGCTGAGCTCTACGCCCCGGCTCAGGTGCTGCGCGAGGCGGCCCAAGGCGAGCTCTGCGTGGCCACGGACTGCAAGAACGTGGTGGATGATTTTCGGAAGGGGCCTGCGTGGTGCAGGAGCCCCGGATGCAAGTACGCGCAGCTCTGGAGTGAGGTCTGGTTTCGGGTCCACGACATGGGCGAGCGCTTCGAGCTTCGTTGGGCGAGAGCCCACGCCAGCTGGGCCGCGGCGGGGCGCGCGGGCACGATGGCCCACTGGCACATCGGCAACCACGAGGCCGACAAGAGGGCCAAGCTAGGGGCCCAGCTGCACGCCGACGTCGAGGAGGTCGGAGAGCTCGCCAGGCGCGCGAGCAGCTTGGCGGCAGCTGCCGCGGCGCAGCTGCTGCGCCACCACGGCGATGTGCTGAAAAAGACCGCTGGCGCGGGTTGGCCCGATCGGTCGGCCCTTCCCCCGCCGTGCCCGCCCCAGGTTCCCACCCTGGTCTCGGGTCCCGATGGGCACGCCTTGGGGTGTCTTGGGCGGGCCCGGGGCTGTAACAGGTGCGGGGCCAGGGAGGAGCGAGTCGATCGTCTTCTGTAAGTTGCGCGGGGCGCACGCCCGACGGCAGACCCACCTCCTGGCCAGGCAGTGTCGCCCCCGGACGTCTCGGCCCAGGGACTCGGCCCGTCTGGGGGAGGCGACCTTGGAGCGTCCTCTGGCTGGTCGGGAGCCTCAGTCTGGTGTGTATTGGGGTCTGCCGTTTCCGCTCTCGCGTGTCTCGGCCCCTGTTCCGAGGTCCGCGGGGGCCGGGCCTGGGTTTTTGGTGGTCGCCCCCGAGGACGAAGGAGTTCTCGGCGGGGCCGTCTTCTAAAACGTTTTCCGTGCCCCGAGGCGCGAAGCTGGTGCCCTTGACCTCGCGGCGGGCCCTACAGCGGACCGCGCTTCTTAGGAACTAGAGGAACTAGAGGAGGAGAGGAGAAACATCTTTGGTCCGGAGCATTTCTCTCCCGCGGCGGCTCCTGGCCTCCTGCGCGTAAGACTGCAGTGATCCAACAAGGCTACCGATCTTCCTTCCTCCTCCTCCTCCTTCCTCCTCCTCCTCCTCCTCCTCCTCCTCCCCCTCCTCCTCTTCCTTCTCCTCCTCCAGCTCCAGCTCCAGCTCCTCCTCCTCCTCCTCCTCCTCCTCCTCCTCCTCCTCCCCCTCCTCCCTCCTCTTGCTTCCCCTCCTCCCCCCTCATCCTTTTCCTCCCCCTCCGCGGCCTGTCCGTAACCATTTTGGCTAAAGTTCGATTGCTTGCGCCTTGGCCGTCGAACTTGTTCGCGGCCGAAAGGCGGGGCTCGAAGGGGCTCTCGCGGTCGACGGGCGACCGGGCCCGTGCCTGCCAGCCCCTCCAGTGGCCCGATTGTCGATGGAAGACAATGGCCGTGGGAGCCAGGCGAGGGGCGGCAGCAGGCCGAGGGCCAGCGGCCCGAACAAGAGGACGGACTACAGCAAGTGCACGGCGCGCGGCTACGGTTGGACCTTCGTGTCGAAGGAGGCCTGCTACAAGTGTGGACGCGCGCTGGGGCCCAAGATCACCAGCCCCTGGCGCGACGAGGGTGGCCAGGCGGGAGCCAAATGGCGGGCCCAGTCCGCGGGCGTGCGGGAGCCGCCAGGCGGCGCCCGCGATCGCAGCGTCTGCCTGGCCCTCGCCGACGGCTCGGTGGCACGGCCTGGGCAGGGGTGTGGCGTCGAGGAGCTGCGGGGGCAGCTCGCGGCGTCGGTGGGCCCCGAGCAGCGGGCGTCCGTCGCGCAGCTGGAGGCGACGCTCGCCATCGCGGCGGTGCAGAAGGTGGTCGACGCTGAACAGTGGCTGGAGGACGCCAAAGCGGTATGCGACGACGCCGCCGTCGAGGTCCAGGACGCCAATGTGGGCCTGGAGCAGGCGCTCGAGGCAGCGGGGGCGAAGGCAGGCCTCGGTGAGAAGGGCAAGCAGACCAAGGCTGAGGTGCAGAAGGGCGGCCTCGACCTCTCGGCGCTGTGCAAAGGCGAGGTGCCCGACCTATGCGACGGGGGCGCGTTCGATAAGCAGGACTTGGACATCGAGCCCAGCGAGCGCGAAGCTTACGGGCAGCCTAAAGTGCAGCTCCAGGAGCAGCTACGTTCTGCAGTCCTGACGCTCTTCGGGCCAGGGGCGGCGGAGCTCGAGCGCAAGAGGCAGGAGATGCGGGCCATGCGCGACCGCCTCGCCACCAAGGGACGACGGCGCTCGCCAGCAGGACAGCCGGGAGGAGCGGCTGGAACCGATGGGGGCGCAGGCGGCGCGGCGGCCATCCCTGCGCCCAGCGACGCGCCTGGCACCGGCCCACCAGCGTCGCGGGATGGGCAGGAGGTTGCTGGTCAGCCTGTTGCTGCTGATGCTGGCGCCCCCAAGCGTGGCCGCGGCCCAGGAGGCGCCGCCGCCACGCCTGCCAAGGACAACGATGACGACGCCGGAGCAGCCGCTGCCGCCGAGCGCGCGCGGCGGGAGGCCGTGGGCAGAGCCCTGGCAGCCACGGCTCGGCGCGCGGGGGCGGGGGCCTAGCGGCGCCGCCGCCCCGCTGCCGCGGCCGCGGCCGACGCCGAGCGCGCTGGCAGCGGCGGCTGGCGCGAGCGCGGCAGGCGTCCATGGCGCAGAGGCAGGCGCAAGCCTAAGCGCGCTGGCCGCGCGCCCAGGGCCACGCCCGCTGCGGCCCCCACTGCGGCGTGGACGAGACCGGCTACGTCGTCGAGGGCGGCCGCGACCAGCTCGGCTCCCGCGAGGTCTGGCCAGCCTGGCCAAGCGGCGTCAGAAGCGCCCTCCTCACCACCGATGCGGGTGGGCGGAAGGACTGTGGGCCGCATCACACAGAGGCTGAAGCTGCCTCCTCTCCTAGCCCCTCACCCGAGGCCTCCCGCCCACGCGCCGTCTGCGTCTGGGAGCGGGCGCGCGGGGCGCAGCATGGGTTGGGCGAGGGTGAGTTGGGAGGCCGCAGTGGAGATGGTGGCGGCACCCGCGGGAGAGACGCGCTCGAGGGGCAGGCCCGGCAGGGCCGCGACCGATTCGGTGGAGGTCGTGGGGAAGCTGGGGCCCCGAGCTCGCGAAGCTGGGCCTCGGCGAGGCGGGCTGGAGGCTCGGGTGCGTCGACCTCGGGGCGTTCGACCCAGTTGCCGTCTGCGCGAGCGACCCAGATGGCTGCCGCATGTGCGGCGGCTTCTGCGTGTCCAGCGACGGCCTCATCCACCTCCCCGTGGAAGCGGCGCTCTGAGTGCCAGGTCCTGACGGTCAACGTGACGAGCTGGCCCAGCATGTTCACGCAGCCCGATGAGAAGCGGATCCCCACGGGTATATCGGTTATCGGCCATGCTGATCCAGGAGCACCACCTGGACGAGCCCCGCGTCGAGGGCGCTATGAAGGCGGCCCACAGACTGGGATGGAAATGCGACTTGCACCCTGCAAGGCGCACGGCGCGTGCAGGCACGACGGGCGGTGCTGAGACCCCCGCCGGGCCGTGGGCGGCAGCGCGGCGCCTTGAGTTCCAGCGCGACTGGGTCCACGTGCCCTCCATGGCTCGGCAGGGCTTCTGGCTGACGGACCGGGGGCCGAAAGAGGGGCTGCTGCCCGCGTCCGTCTACCTGCGCACGAGCAAGGAGCTGGGCGAATGAACCTGGCCCTGGATTGACTGATCCAGGGACTCGACGAGGCAGGACGGCATGGGGCAGGCCTTCAAGTGGCTCAAGCAAGATACCCCATGGTCAATCGCTTCGTCAGCCGCGGCCCCCGTCAAGGTGCAGGCCCTGGATGAAGAAGCCAAGGCGGCCATCGATGCCTGGCGCCAGTTGTGGGCCACTGGTCCAGGCTTGGACGCGATCGAGTGGCAGCGCGAAGACGTCGACGGCGTCACGGTGGACCTCCCTACCGTCGAGGAGGTGCGACGGGTCTCCCACGCCTTCTCGGGAGTCACGGGGCTTGGCTGTGACGTCGTGCACCCTCGGCGCTTCGCGCTGCTCAGCGACCAGGCCATCATGGCGCTCACCTGCATCTAGGAGTACATGCCGGCCATGGGTCATGCGCCTCTGGTGATCGCCCTCATGCGCATGGCTTTGCTGCCGAAGCCCGAGGGCGGCCGCCGCGCGAATGTAAGATTTCCTGGCGCTCTGCGGCAGCTAACGAGATGGCTTCGGCATGGCGAAGGCGGCAGATGGGCAGACTGCAACAGGAGAGACTGCAAATATAGCGTGGATGGCCAAGGCAGGAGCTGCGAAGCCTGCGTCTGGAAGCAAGCCGCTCAGGCTGAGCATGCCACTGTTCGAGGCTGGGCGGCCGTGTCGATCCTGCTCGACCTCACGAAGGTCTACGAGCACATGCGCTGGCATCTCCTGCTGTTCATGGCCAGGGCGCCGAAGTTTAGTATGTTGCTCCTGCGTTTCATGATCGGCTTCTACTGCATGCCGAGGGTGCTGGTGCTCGAGGGCTTGATGTTGGGCGCCCCGTGGAACGGGATGGTTGCTGGCTGCTTCTTCGTGGGCCTGATGATGGGGATCTTCCTGGCGCCCATCCTGGATCGGGTGGCGAACATCCCGAGTTTGGACCTGGGCAAAGTGGTGGGCGACACCCAGCTGTAGGCCGCGGGCCGCGAGGAGCGCGCGGTGGGCACGCTCGCCAAGGTCTACGCGACAGTCCGCGCTGGCTTGCTGGCAGACCCTGCTGCTGAACGGCGCCACGGGCCAGGTGGTCTCCAACAGGCACTCGGCGGCGGTGGCGCTGAGTAGGCGCCGCCCGTCGCTGAAAGAACGTGGGGTTCGGTCGACTCGCAACCTCGGATTCGGTTTTTCTGCGGCAAGCGGCTTGGCACGGCCATTCGCCGTAAGCGATTCGGACGCGTGCAGAGACGCTGCGCGAATGTCCGCGCGCTCCGCCGAGCTCGGGGACAATGTGAGCAGCTCGTCTCCACGGGGCCGGCCGGTGCCTGTCGAGACTTGGGGGGACTCGGTGACTGGGCGGGCGCGGGGACAGGTGGTGCATCTTCGACGAGCTGTCCGAGCGGCCCTGTTAGTGCACGCGTCTCGCCGTTCGCTCACGCTCGATCTTGCTTTTTTAACAGGAGACCCTGCTGCGGTCGACCCTACAATGCGCGATCGGGCCTATTTTGATACTGGCCCAAGCTGTGCGGCCCCGCTGGTTCCCGGTCGAATGGATAGGTTTTCTCCTCGGCAAGGCTGAGAGGAGCTTCGCCCTGCCGAGGGGCCCGGGGGGCGGCCCGTGGACCAGGCCTGGTCGAAGGTCAAGGGCCCCGTCGCCGCTGCCCTTGCATCCTGCCTTCGGATTGGGTGGCCACTTGGGCCTGGCATCTCCTGCTAGAAGACGGCTCGAGGCGATGTTCTTAATTGAGTGGAAGTGTGCCCCCGCGCGGTTCAGGAGATCTCTCGGCAGGGAGTCGAGGACTGGCTGCTGCCATCTGCTCATGCTGATTGCCCCCACCGGTCCTCGCTCTCGCATCCTCTTCTCCTCCCCACCTCCCCACCCACCTGATTCGCCACCTCTGCCTGGTCCAGCCCTCAACAGCAGGGGATTGGGCGGCTTTGCATCAGGCCGCCGTGAGATGCCTGGCGGCTAACGGGTATTGGGATAATGCACGGAAGTTTCGTGCTGGCCTCGTCGGGGGGCCTTGGCGTGAGCTCTGCGGCCTCGAGCCTGTGGCGGTGGCGCACTGGCGTTGGAGGGATTGTCCGCGCGCGTGGGGCTTCCGACGAGATCACTTGCTGCCGGCCTCTCTGAAGGGCTGTGCTCGTGCGAAGGGTGACTGGGCCCTGCGGTGCCATGGCCTCCTGCCCGACCTTGTCGCCAGGTGCTTGGCCCCCACCCTGGAATTGCAGGCTCATTGGGGGGTCAGGCCCCCAGCTGCTGGCCACCTGGAGGGCGAGGCCTTCGGCGACGGGCCATGTGGGTCCATCCTCGCTTGCGAGCCGCGCCTTAAGAGGGCGGGGTGGTCCGTGGTCCAAATTTCGGCTAGCGGCCTCGACGTCACGGCTGCCTTGCGCGGGCCCCTCCCTGGACTCCTCCAGGACCCGAGGTGGCCGAGCTTTTGGGGCTCTTCATGTACGTTTCCGATGTCTCCCTCGGCCTTTTTTTAATATTTCTGCGACTGCGATTGGGTGGCCACCAGCAAGAGGCAAGGGTCGCGAGGCCACAGTAGGTAGCACGTGCATGCGTGCCGACCTCTGGGAGCGGGTCTGGGAGCGGGTGGACGACCATGGCGGGGGGGGGGCGTGGAAGTTGCGAAGGTGAAAGGTCACGCGCGCGTGCGCGACGATGACCGATCGGACGACGCAAGGTATCACAGGCTTGGCAACAGGCACGCGGACCAGTTTGCTCAGTTCGGCGCGTCTCGGCACCCCCAGGATCAGGTTGCTAATGGTCGGGTCCTTCGGCCCGCCAGCCTGGCCACATATGCATGTACCTTGCACGCACGCTGCGCGCTGTAGGCCTTCCTGTCAGCACGGTGTCGACCCGAGATACAGAGACCCTCGGCCGCCGAAAGCCGCCCCCGAGGCTCACGGCTGATGAGGAGGCCCCCGTGGGAGAGCACGACATGGCGCCCATCTCGGGTAAGCTGCGCTGCGTAAGGTGCTTCCGCATGGCCAAGACGGCCAAGAAGTTGCGGCAGGCCCCGTGTCGGCCTGCGGTAGGCCACCGCCTTTGGCGTGTAGGGCATTTCACCTTTTGCGGCTCATGCGGAGCCTACTCGCGTGATGGATGTGCAGCTGCCGGCGGCCGATTGGCGCGGACTGTCCGCGAGGCTCGACGGCGCGAAGACGCCTCGACTGCCTGCGGGGCGGAAGCCACCCACGCACTGGGGCGAAGCTTCCTCTCGGCTCGGGGCCCTCCGCCCTGACTCCGTTTGGAGCCTTCGTCCTGGACGTCAAACTTGGGGAACGGGAGGTCCCCCCCGATTGGTGAGGTGGTCGCATGCCGAGTCGCCCATTATGGGCGTAGGGGCGCCCGCCCGCACGGAGCACGCCGCTTGGCGGCGGTGCCCGCTGGTATCGTTTTCGCTCTGCGAGGCCCGTCGCCGCATTCCTGCACCGTCGTGGCCACACCCCAGTAAAAAAAGAGGCCCCTCCATGACCTGTCATTTTCAGCTGTCAGCGTCGAACGACGTCTTAGTAGAACGCCCAAGACTCGTGCGCCCTTAACCTGCATGGGTGCATGTCGCCTGTGTCCCTCGTCCACTCTCCTCTCTCCGCCGCCTCCTTCCTCATCCTCGTCGCTTCTCTCTTCTCCGCCGCCTCCCTCCTCATCCTCGTCGCTTCTCTCTCCTCCGCCTCCTTCCTCCTCATCCACCTCCTCCTGCGTCTCATCCCCTCGGCCTCCTCCTCAACCTTCTCCTCTCCCACCCCACCAAAGCCGCTTGAGCTTCGGCCAGTGTAGTTCCCGTGGCGCGCTCGCACATATATATATATACACATATCTATATATATATATATATGTATATATGTGCATCCCTCCTATTGCCGATCTCGACTTCAGGGGTTTGCCCAAACACAGTACTAGGCTGCCAGTCAGCTTGCATTCGTTTCGAAACTCACGCCAAACGTCATGTTTGTCGCCTTTCACACTTTACCCATTCCCTCCCACACTAGCGATCCGCAGTTGCACGCGCAGCTCCGTGGCTTGCTGCCCGTGAGAGTCGATCAGTGGCCGAGCCCGCACAAGGCGAGCCCGTTGAGCCACAGCTTGTGTTCCCTCACTGACTCTTTCACTCGGTGCGGCAGGTTCGCGTTGCGTCGACTCCGCGGCGACGCCGGCGGTGACCTCCAAGGTCCTTTGGGGGCCCGTTTCAAGCCACAGAGCCAAGATGAAGGATCCGTACGAGCGCGTGGGCTGAGAGCCTCGAGGGGCTTCAGGGATCGGAAGGCATCACATCTCTTCCTCCTCCTCCTCCTCCTCCTCTTCCTCCTCATCTTCCTCCTCCTCCTCCTCCTCCTCCTCCTCCTCCTCCTCCTCCTCCCCCCTTTCATCTTCCTCATCCTTCTCCTTCTCCTCCTCCTCCTCCTCCTTCTCCTCCTCCTCCTCCTCCTCCTCCACTCCTCCACTCCTCCACCTCCTCCTCCTGAAGCCCCTGGAGGCTCTCCTCCTCCTCCACCTCCTCCGTGCGAACGATCCACGCGGTGTCATAATCACAGTCGATGTCGCCACTTCGCGAACTTGCCTTACGCAGCGCAAGTATTTTGAGTGTACGCAGCGTGGCAGCTTTTCATGGTAGAGCCGCTCGCGGTAGCGCTTCTGGGATGTCGAATGGCGTGCCAAAGAGCGGCATGCTACCAGGGGGTGCTAAGCTTGCCTTGCAGCCGGCACAACGTGTACAGAGGTAGCCTAAGTCAGCCCAAGGTGGCCATGTGTTATTGATTGGCGTCTGAATGTGACGCCATCGTTAGCCGAAGCCTGCCCGGTGTGGCTAAATGCTTGACCCGGCTGCCCAGCAGTGCCGACGTGGGCCCGAGATGGCGCTCGTATTCCCCCGTGTCATCAGCCTTGTCCTCCTCCCTCCTCTTTGGACCACACTAGGGCCATGGTTGTTTGTTGTTTGTTTCATCTGTTGCGTCGTTCTGCCCGTATGCGGAGCCTCTGAAGTTTTCGGGAAACAATGTTAAGACGAACAGCGCGGACAATGTCAAGCATTTTGAAATCAGCACAGGCCCTCGCAGCGCGTGCAATCGGGCAGTATAGTGCGCTCTCTTGGTCTCTTCGGGCATCCCGCATGCCTCTTGCGGCCGCTTGGGGTCTCGTGCTTGGTCTTACAGTCATATGGGGAGATCCCAACGACCTCTTGGGACTCTCGGGGGCTGCCTTGGGGAAGTGTTGCAGTAAAGTTGCCGCTCGGACCCCCCTTCCCTGGGGATGACCCTCCACCGCTTCGCCTCGCAACGAATTCCCCCAGCGAGGAAGAGATGGAAGGGAAATGGCTTCCACTCGATTCGATCGCGACATGGTGAGGTTGGCGCCGGAGGAGGGGTGAGGGAGGAGAGGTAGGAGGAGAAACGCGGATGGATAGGGAGGAGGGGGGGAGCAGGGAGAGGGAGAAGGGGGTGGAGTGGAGGAGTAAGTGCTGAAAGTGGCTACGGAGGGACGGGGAGAGTCTTCGAAGGACAAATTTCTCGCACACGTCGGCAGGGTCGGCGTATTTCATCGCCAGCCACGTCCGAGGGTCGGACCAGTGCTTCTGACGAAGCGCAGTCCACACTCGTGGCTCGGATCGTACTGTGCCAGCCGTGCCGCGTCAGCAGCGCAGTGTAGCGCGACATCGTCCCATCCTTCCTCCTCCTCCTCCTCATCCTCCTCCTTGTTCTCCGCCTTCTACTACTCCTCCTCCCCCCCTCCTCCTCCGCATTCCCCTCCTCGTCCTCCTCCTCCTCCTCCTCCTCCTCCTCATCATCATCATCATCATCATCATCCCCTTTCTACCCGTCTCATGTCCCAGCGCGTGCGTGGCGTCTCTGGCTTTGCTTGCTGTCTCCGTTCGAAGGCCCTTGGGCAGAGCTCTGCAGTAGTACATTCAGCCTGAGCTAGGACCTGCCCGAAGCCTCAGTTGTTCGATCAAGGCCCGCTGCGGGCGAGCTGCAGACCGATAACGCAGCTTGAGAGGCGCGGGCTTTTCAAGCCCAGTGTACATAATGGGCGCTTTCTGCATGAGCTGCAGAAAAGTACATATCCTCTGACCAGGGAGCATCTATACACATCGGGCTCCCAAGCACACCCCAAACGCGGATCTGCTGGCGGGTCGACAGTCTCTAGATCCAGGATCGCACCGCATTCTGCAAAGAGGAGGTGGTGGGCCGGAAGCTGAGTCGCCCAGCTGAGAGGGAGCGTGTGTTCGCAAGTCGAGGCAGTTAGTGCCCCAGAGTGACGAATGCGTCCACCTCCGTACGGGTCTCAAAGGTCAGATCCCTCTCCCTCCTCATCAGCCATCGTCCTCTATGCTCTCACCGCTGCTTCCTTTCGGGTGAGTTTGTGACTGGGCCCAGGAGAGCTGGAAATTGTTGGAAACAAAATGTTGTTTGGTTTCTCACGCATGTGGTGTCGTTGTGTTCCATTCGCGTGGCATTTATCCCTTCATCTTACAAGTCGTCACATGGTCACAGTCCGACAGAGTGGAGATGAGCCAGGGACGGGCGCGCTTTTCATTGAATGGGATTTGAATCTACGCGGCCTCGAAAGTCTTCGTTATGCGTGGCTGGTGCGGGGGTATGCGGTGGCATGTATCTGCGCTCCCAGCTGCAGATCTCGGTAAGTCGAACCCAAATATAGCGCACCCGTGATACCCCGTGGGGGGCATGACGAGCATAGTTTCGGCGTCGTCGCTTGACCTCAGCATCCAGTTGGCTATGTAAAGTCGGGAGGCGACGATACACCTTCACATCAATCATGAGATCGCGATCCTGGGAATGGCCACGACCGGTCGCGGTCGAATGAGTAAGAACGAATGTGCGCGACAACGCTCGGGACGTCGGCGGCACTTCCAGAGGTAAAGAATATGTTTCTCACTCCCCTTCAACATCTTCCTTCATACCCATCCGAATCACCACATATGTTCGCTAAGTTTAGCTCAAGTTGCCGCCGAGAGCGCCTGGCTCGGCCACAAGCACGGTAACGTGCGAGCATGCAGCCTCCGTGCTGCCCAAGCGGACCTACTCCAGTGGCGCCTCCCGAGGACTACCAGGAACAGGGCGAGGAGATTCTTGTGGAAGCGCTTCCATGCTATCAGAGCGGGGAGCCAACCAGCCAAGCAGCAGTTCTTGTTCTGTCTGACATTTTCGGCTGGCGCAGTGGCCGCACGCGGCAGATCTGCGACAAGATTGCATCACAGGGATTTTTGGTTATTCTCCCAAACTTCTTTCACGATGACGGCTGGGACCACAACAAGCCTCTGACTGGTTGGTCGTGTCCGTGGTATTTCTTCAAGCACCTAATGTGGTACGGATGGTACAAGCATGACCCGGAGAAAAGCCGCTACTCCTGTTCCTGCCTGCCGGTCTCCAGCAATGTGGGGACGACCCTTCGTCATCTCGTCTCCCATTGCGGAGCCGACAGCTCCCGGACATTGGCAGTCCTTGGCTTTTGTTGGGGAGGCTGGTTAGCACTTCGAGCTTGTGGCATTTCTGGCGTTTCATGTGGAGTTGCAGTGCACCCCACGATGAATATGGAGACGTTCCACGGTGGAGACCTCGGCGATGCTTACAAGAAGATCCGAGTACCAGTGATGTGCCTCAGTGCTGGTGACGATCCTGTCGACGCCAAGCCCGGAGGCCCACTCGACGAGGCGCTCAAGAGCAAGCCCTTCGGGCAGGAGCGGGGGCCGGGTGCATGCGCAGGGGCCGCTGCAGCCAAGCCGGGTTCTCTTGCCAGATGATTGCGCACCCAGATGTCATTGCTAGTCTCTCTCTCTTCGTCCAGGCGGGCCTATGCGAATGTGCCAGCTAGTTATGCAGAGATGTTTCGATGTTGGCAAGGAAGCCGTTAAGAAACGATGTATGGTTTGATGTGCGTTTCCATCATTGCCGCCACGCATATCGAAGACGCTTACGGCGAATAGCCGCCGACCCCCGCCTCTTAGGATGCGCCCACGTGGCCAAACGGTTGGCCAAAGTGTATGTGTGTGTGTGTGTTGTGGAAACCTTTCGGTTAGCACGTGGGGGAGAAGGAGGATCAGGAGAATGAGGGAAAAAAGGTGCAGGAGGAGAAGGATGAGGAGATAACTTTGGTGCCCCTTGGGCTGGTCTTGGGGCCTCCTGGAGTTTTCTGGGGGCGTATTGGGGTGCCTGTGAGGGCTTCTTCGGGGCCTCGTTGGCCGTCCTGGAGCGTTCCTGGCTTTTCCCGCACCGCCAGAAGCCGTCTTGGGGGCTTCCCTGGAGCGGCGGGGCCTCAAGCCCACCCCGCCACCGTGCATGTGGGCGTCCTAGATGCCTGTCGGGATCTCCATGGATGCCGTTCGCGGGCCTCTTCGGGTTCTCTCCTCTCGGATGTCCTTTGGGAGTCTCTCGGCCAGCGGGAGGCCTTCTTGGGCCCTCGTGGGGGGCCTCGGTGCCTCGTGGGGGCCTCTGGGCGGCGTCTGGGTCTACAGTAGCCCTCTTGGGACCATCTGGGTGGCCTCTTGGGCTCGCTTGGGCGCCTCTTGGGCCGTCGTGGGCGGTCGGGAGCCTGCGTAGGCGAGAACGCCAACACGTGCACACGGGAACATACCGGAATCAAAGATGGTGGCCTCTTTGGCCCTTCTTGCGGGAGTGCTCTTGCGGCATAGTGGGCCGTCCGGAAAAGATGCAGATGTCCTGAGGCGATCTTTGCCTTTCTCTCAGGCCTCTTGGACCCGCTGGGGGATCTTCTGGGTGCCATCTTGGATCATTTCGGTATCATCTTGCCTCCAGGAGAAAAGCACGACTGCATGCCGGAAAGGCCAGGGCCGCCCAAAGGCTCCCACGAGCGCCTGGAACTCGAAGCCGTGGTCTCCTGAGAGAGTATTAGCTGTTCTACACGGAGGAGTCTCAGAAGCTTGAGGATATAGATTCCTTTCTGGGCCTAGCGGCACGGTTGCGGATCAGTGCGTCTTGCTCGCAGTAGCCCTAGGGCATCCTGCATTTACTTCGAGGGAACTCCTGTGGATCTCACGTCCTCCTGACCGCCAGCTGCGGCGTGGAGGGCATCCCAGATCGCCCTCCCCTCTCCCCTGATGCAGTGGGGGCGCGCATGAAGAAACCATATGCTTTTCGTCAAGGTATCCTGGGTTTCTTCGCTCCTCTCGCTGCGCGGTGACTTCCCGCAGCCGTTGAAGAAGCTGCTGCGTTCAGGGTGCTCCAGGTTTCCCCCCGGGTGCACCTCGCGCACGGGTTCTCAGGGGTGGGTTCCTTGCGAGGGTTTCTTGCGGCCGCGCCCGCACTGTACCGTTTCGGGCGTGACCCTGGGCGATCCAGGGACGAGCCGAACGCGTCGCAAGCCCGGCAGGTCCGCGCGGGGCGCCCTCACCACGCCGGCTCCGACAGGCGAAGGCAGGCTCAGAGACCTGACGCTCCGAAAGCATCGAAGCTGCTGGCTCGAAAAAAATCCCAGCCTCTGGAGGCCATCAACAGGCCACGGGACCGTCAAATGACGACCTAGGACCAAACAGCAGCCCATTCGCGAGATCCTCGGGGCCCCCGGGACCGCACATCTGAAAAAAGAACAAGAAAAAACGCGCGTGAGGATGTCTGGGCACGAGCCCCCCCACAGCGTGCCTCGTGGACACTGCTTTGGGTTGCGGCCCCGGGACACGCCAGACACATCCCAAGGCGACAGCTGTGCGGACTGCCCACCAATTCTGCCCCAGGGGGCGACGAGCTGGCCCCGCATCGCGCCTCTGGGACGCATTGTGGGATGCGGTCTGGAGGCGAGCCAGACAAGTCCCAAGGCGGCGGCCTCGCGCGGGATATCCTCACCACATCGGGCCTGGTGGGCGAGGGGGAGGCCCCACATGACGCCTCGTGGACCCTGTTTCTGGCCGCGGTCCAGGGACGCGCCAGACGAATCCCCAACGACTGTTCTGGTTGCGATCTGCGGACGAGCAGTACGAATACAGTGGGGACGCACATCAAGAAACCATGTGCTTTTCGTCAGGGTATCCTCGGCGACTTCCCGCGGCCGTTAAAGAAGCTGCTGCGTTCGGGGTGCTCCGGGCTTCCCCTCGGGCGCAGCTCGCGCGCGGGTTTTCAGGGTTTGGTTTCTTGCGAGGGTTTCTTGCGGCCGCGCCCGCACTGTACCACTCCAGCGGGAGGAGGGAGGAGAGAGGACGGAGGAGGTAGGAGGGGAGAGGGAGGAGGGAGGAGGGAGGAGGGAGGAGGGAGGAGGGAGGAGCGAGAGAGGAGGCTTCCGGTGATCAACCCAGGTGCCGCGCGTGAGGGACCCAATTGTGCCCGAGCCTCGCCAAACACCGCCCCCGCGCAACACCCAGCTCACCGCGGGGCTGCTGGCAGCCCCCCCACCCCCCGCCACCCCTGGCGGCTCCAGCCCATCCTGGGTGAGGCTGCCGGGGTACCTCCTGTGGAATCCAAGGCCAGGCTTCTCGATGCCCCAAACATTGAGAGCCCGCCGTAAGTTCCCCAGCCGCCAAGAGGGGGCGTTCCGCGGGGCATCAGGCTGCCCGCCCGCTACCCACGCGGCGCGGCCCCGAGGGCCAATCGGATTGGATGAGCCTCTTGCAGGGCGCAACTTGGGAAAAGAGGAGGAGGACGTGGAGGAAGAGGAGGAGGAGGAGGAGGAGGAGGACGTTACCAGCAAGCGGCCGCGCCGCCGCCCGCAGAGACAAAAAGTGGAGGAGGAGGAGGAGGAGGAAGAAGAAGAGGGAGAGCGATAGGATGAGGAGGAAGAGGAGAAGGAGGAGGAGGAGGAGGAGGACGTTACCAGCAAGCGGCTGCGCCGCCGCCCGCAGAGACAAAAAGTGGAGGATGAGGAGGAGGAGGAGGAAGACGGATAGCGATAGGATAAGGAGGACGAAGAGCAGCTGGAAGAAGAGGAGGAGGAGGAGGAAGAGGGAGGCGATAGGGTAAGGAGGACGAACAGCAGCTGGAAGAGGAGGAGGAGGAGGACGAGACCGCCGCCGCCGCCGCGGTGGGCCGCACGGGGGAAGTGGCGAGGAGGAGGGCGGGGAAGAGGAGGAGGGGGAGGAGCAAGGAGAGGAAGAACAGAAAGAAGATGATAACGTCGACGACGACGACGACGACGACGACGACGACGACGACGGACGACAGAGGAGGCGGCCCAGCCTGACAAGAGTCAACTGTAGGAGTTCCTTCACCAAGAGGCGCTGAGCGGAAACCTTCGCACAACATTTGGTCGCTGTTATCTCGCGTTCGTGAGTGTCGTCGTCACCGTCATCGTTCGCCGCATTCTGCACTTGACACGTGATTTGCTGCCTCCAGAGCTTGTCGTCGCAATTTGTGTCTTGCCCTCTTGGCTCCAGTGGCTCCCAAGGCTTAAGATGGATACGTATGCATCTAAGTCATGCGCACCGTGTCGTCTTTCGCAGGTGTATCCGCGATGTTCCCCCGCATCGTGTTTGCAATATTTCCCCGTATGGGTTCCCGTACGTTTGTCCGGGTTGACTCACACGTTGTTTCCCACTTTTTCGTTTTGTCGTACATCCCGTGTTGTCTCCTGGATGGGCGCATCTGTGTTTGTTACCCGCGTTGTTTCTCGTATCGTTTTCTTTGGCGTTTCCCAAGTTTTTCCCATATTCTTATCGCGTATAGCCTCTAGTATTGATCCCCGGGTTGTCTCTCGTATCGTTGTTGATTTGTGGTTGTTCTCCGTTGGTTGTCGTTTCCCCGCATCGTTGCCCCCATCGTTGCCCCTTCGTGTACCTGTGGTTGGTCAGGGTCTTTTGTCACCAGGGTGTAAAACTGCTTGGGTTTTGCCAACCTTCCTGTTCGTTGGCCGCGATTTTGAATCGAACACAGTGGTCTCCAACGCATCCTCTCCTCCTCCTCTTCTTCCTTCCCTCCTCCTCCACCTCGTCCTCTCTCCTCTTCCTCCTCCTCCTCCTCCTCCTCCTCCTCCTCCTCCTCGCGGCGTCACCTTCTCGGGGCCCTCGGGAGCCCAGGCGGGCAAACGACCTACGCGGACCTAGCAGAGATTTCGCTGCGCTTTGAGGGGGCGGTTATTATCTGCGCAAGTGTCGCCACTTTGGCGGGCCCTTGGGAAGCCCGGAGGAACCACGTCCTACGCGGACTCAGCCTCCTCCTCTTTCTCCCCCTCCTCCTCCTCCTCGCGGCTAGGGGCAGATAAACCGGCTTTCGTCGTTCTTGCACCAGCCACGTGGCGCTTTGCCCGTGGCAGCGGCGCGTTAGCTGTGCCCGTGACCTGGAGATGGGTACCAGGCACGGGGAGTGTGCATTTGGTTGAGAGGCGGGGCCATGTGGTCCGTAAGTCCCTTGGGACCTTGTGTCCGCTCACCCTGGGGTGCAAACCCAGTTGCACATGCCATCCAATTCGGCAGGGGTGACGGTCGGGAAGTACTGCGCGGTGACGCGGTGAACCGGCTGTCCCCCTACGCACCACGCCGTCTCGGTTGGGCAGCGAGTCGCTGAGTGACGAGGTATCTGCCTTTCTCCTGACCGTCGGTGCTGGCGCCTGCGGGCCCCTACCTCCTGTCTGGGAGGCCGACGATGACGGTTGAGCCTCGCTCGCCGTTCACTTCTTGGATCTATGACACTCCTGACACTCCTTTTCCTCCTCCTCCTTTTTCTCCTCTTCCTCCTCCTCCTCCTCCTCCTCCTCCTCCCTCCTCCCTCCTCTCCTCCTCCCCTCCTCTTCCTCCTCCTCATGGTTAGAACATATTTGCGCTCCATGGCAATATTGCGTTGGTTGTGCATCCATGGCGGTGTGGGACAGCATTCAGGAGGGAGGAGGAGGTGGAGGGTATGGGTAAGGCTTGCGTACTGCGCGAGTTTCCTGAGATGCGCCATGGTTGGGTCCCACGCGGCAGCGACGATGACCCCGCAGTTCAGCGAGATCGTGCCATCATGGTGGGCCTGCGCACTCCCGCCGAATCGCACAGAAATGGTTTGAGGAGCAGATAGGAGCAGGACTTGCTTCCCCTCCTCCTCCTCCTCCTCCTCCTCCTCCTTATCCTCTGTCTCCTCCTTCTTTCCTCTCTCCTCCTCCTCCTTCTCCTCCTCCTCCCTCCCTCTCTCCCTCCCTCCCTTCCTCCCTCTTCCCTCCTCCTCCTCCTCCTCCTCTTCCTCCTCCTCCTCGTTTGTTCGTTTCTGAGGCAAGAGAGTCGAAACTTTTACGCGGGGATAGGGCGAGAAATAGCAGGATGGAAACAGTGGCGACGAGGATCCCCCAGACCAAGAGCCACACGGAGAGGGCCAGCCCAAAGCCCACGCACCCCCCCAAGAGAGGGGGACGCAAAGGAGGAATAAAGGAGAAGAAGAGAAGGGCCCGAAAGGGGGGAGCTTGGGCTACGGGCGTCCCAAGAAGCAACGACCCACAAGGGCCCGCAGAAACAGGCACACAAAAACGAGCCGAGCCCAGCAAGGCGACGAGGCATTCCGAGCCGCGTCCAGCGCGTCGGGCAGATGCTACAACGTTGCTGCAGTCCCCGCTCAGCTCACATGCCCTTCGATGTGCAACCAAACTATCTCACATCCCAGTCGAAATCCAACTGCTCAACCATGACAGCCCACCTTCTCGAAGTCAGCCGTGCCCGGACCACGGTACTCTGGGCGGCTTTGAGACGATCTTGCAATGCGCCAGCTGCAGGCGGTGGCGCGCAGCTCTGGATCGGCGAGTTCTCTGTCGCAGAGGGCCCTCGCAAAACAGCAGCCCGTGCATCGGCCAATGCGGTGATGGCATTGGGCTCCAGCAGCTTGTACCGTACCAGCGCCGCTTCGAGACACTTGGCTGAGATCGTACCAAGGTTTTCCGGAAGGGCAGGTTCGACCAACTCAGACAGCATCGTGACCCCTTCCTCGGCCGACTGGATGAGCCTGGACGTGCAATTATCCGTCTGGTGCGCCTTAGCATTGGCGTCGCGCACCGTTTCGTGGATGGCAGTTGGATCGAGCCCCTCTCCGCGACGCATAACTACTGCCTTTGGTGATGCCGCTGTGGTCTTCGTCCCTCCCGACGGTGTGCTCAGACTAGACCGTGCTGTGAGCATCTCGCGCAAGGCCACCCGGAACGCAGCCACCTCCAGTGGCGTGGCCATGCGAATTGTACATGCCAGTGCCGTTTGGCTGACGAACTTGTCCAAATTCCTCAGGAGATGCACCAACGACGACACGGGAGTCCGCGGAATGACCAGGTGAAGGCTGCTTGTAAATAACGAAAGCGTGAGACTTGCCAACAGAATTCCGATGCCCATGATCAACCACTGAATAGCGATCAACCAGTTCTGACAAACTGTGTATCAGGCCAATATTTGCAACATTCTGCATATGAACGCTGGAACCCTGATACAGAATTATATGGTACACGATCTTCTTGGGATGGCTATTGATGCGCACGCTGCAGATACTGTCTGCCTGCCTGCAGTTTCTCCAATATCCACTGGAGGCGCGCTGCAGATACCGTCAACTGCGGAGCCGAAAGAGCGAAATGGGGGAAGCGGCGCGCGCCGCCCAGTGGCCAAGGAGGCGTACAAGTGCTCGCCCCGATATGGCTCTCCTTCTCCTCCTTCTCCTCCTCCTCCTCCTCCTCCTCCCTCCCTCCCTCCCTCCCTCCTCCCTCCTCCCTCCTCCCTCCTCCCTCCTCCCTCCTTCCCCCCACCCTTGATGCGTGGCCATGTGTGATGATTGCTTGACTGCTGGTGGTTGCTTCGTCCCCAACCCCCATCCGTTGTGCCTGGCCCGCCGTTACCCTCTTGGAGGCCTTTGACTGAGTGGCCTCGTTTGGCAGCATCGTATGAGCTCATTTGGAGGAACCTTGCCCTTGCGGGGTGCTGGAGGAGGAGGAGGAGCAGGAGCAGCAGCAGCAGCAGCAGGAACAGGAGGAGCCCAGCCTAAGGAAAGGGAGGGAAAGGGAGAGGACGAGGGGAAGGAGGAGGAGGAGGAGGAGGAGGAGGAGGAGGAGAGTGAGAACGAGGATGAGGAACAGGAGGAGGAGGAACAGGAGGAGGAGGAGGAGGAGAAGGAGGAGGGTAAGGAGGAGTAGGACGTTGAATTACCTGTGCGGTTTCACCTTGTTGTTTTGATGGAGAGCTTTGGATGCTTCTCGTCGAACGGCTGGACCCACTTCAATATCTAAGCCAGATCGCGCTCGGTGATGGATCCGGGTGCCGAATTCTGAGGAGGGTGGAGCAGAAGGAGGACTAGGAGGCGAAGGAGGATGAGGATAATGAGGATGAGGAGGATAAGGAGAAGGATGAGGAGGATGAGAGGATGAGGAGAAGCAGGACTATGAGGAGGATGAGGAGGCGAAAGAGGAAGGGGCAGGAGAAGGAGCAGGTGTAGGAGGATGGAAATGAGAAGCGTGCAAGTTTGCCAGTGTCTCACGCACTCCCGCAAGCTGGGGGTCGGCGGATGGCTCTGGATGCCGCCGTGAGTTTCCTGCGGAGGCATACGCTTGAAACGCCAACTGTGGAGTGAGCCAGTGCTTCTGGAGGTTGCCAGAGTTGGAGCTGGTTGAGGGCCTGAGGTGGCCCTAGATTGGTTCTCGGCGTTCTGGGGACAGCGTTTCAACCGCGTGAGCCCCTGAAAGTTGCTTTCGGGCCCCAGGGCCATCATGATGTCATTTTCACCTCCCCCACCCCAGCGGGGGTCATTCCGATTCCGCCGGTTCGATTCGAATCGATTTCCGCGATTCCGATTTCGAACCGACTCAATTCCGGGATTCCGATTCGCGATTCCGATTTCGAGTTCGCCCGATCCGGCTTCTGCCGATTCGATGCGTCAGCCGATTCCTGCTGGCTTTTGCCGATCCGGCTTCGCTCCGGCTCTGGCCCTCAAGGGGAGGAGGGAGGAGGAACCCCCAGGGGGGAGTCCAAAAACCCCAAACCTCCCCGGGGGGGGGGTCTAAAAGCCCCGGGACCCCAAACCCCCCCCCGGAGGAGGAGGGAGGAGGAAGGAGGACGGGAGGAGGGAGGAGGGAGGAGGGAGGAGGAGGGAGGGAGGGAAGGAGGGGAGGAGGGGCGACGACGGCAACCCCCTGGGGGGTCCAAAAACCCAAACCCCCCTGAGGGGGGGGGTTCAACCCCCCCTCCCCCCCCCAGGGGGAGGGGTGAAAAACCCAACCCCTTCCCAGGGGGGGTTCGAACCCCCCCCCCCTCCCAGGGGGGGGTCCAAAAACCCAAACCCCCCCCAGGGGGGGGTCCGGAAACCTAACCCCCCCCAGGGGGGGGGGGTCGATTTCAATTCCGATCCGGCTTGACGCGGTCCGGTTTCCGACTCGATCCGGCTCGGACCTGCCGACTTCAGCCGATTTCGATTTGGCTGCCGGCTTTAGCCGATTTCTGCCGATTCGATGTTCCGGTCGACCCGATCCGGCTTATCGATTCGATGCTGGGGCCGCTTGCCCTAGGAGGAGGAGGAGGAGGAGGAGGAGGAGGAGGAGAGGAGGAGGAGGAGGAGGAGGAGGAGAAGGAGAAGGAGAAGGAGAAGAAGGGGGAGGAGGAAAGGGAGGAGGAGATCCAGTTCAGACCCACAGCTGCCTCCAGTGCCAGAGAGACAGCAGGAGCGGAGGAAGGACGGGGCAGCAGGAAATGATAGAGGCCTCCTGCTTAAGATCTTCTCTCCTCCCTCCTCCCTTCTCCTCCCTCCTCATTATCTCCTCCTTTTCCTCCTCCTCCTCCTCTACTCCTCCTCCTCACTCCTCCTCCTCCCCTCCTCCTCCTCCTCCTCCTCTCCTCCTCCACCCTCCCTCCCCTCCCTACTTCCCTGCCCTGCCCTTCCTAACCTCCCTCCTCCCTCCTCCCTCCCTCCTCCTCCTCACTCCTTCCTCCCCCCTCCTCCCTCCTCCCTCCCCCCTCCACCCACAGCCCTCCGCCCTCATCATCGACTCCTCGCGTTTGGCCTTGGGAGTGGGAGGCCTTCGTCACCGCTGCTGGAAGCAGCTCGGAAGGCTAGTCCGCTTGGACTTCGGGAGGGGGGGGGCGTAAGCCGACCTTGCGCGGTGTTTGGCCTGGCCCGAGGACGCCTCAGCTTTTTCAGGGAGGCCGAGGTGGCCTGAAGAGCAACCCTCGCCAGGCCCAGATGACCCAAGGCACTCCAAGATGGCGCGAAGAGCGAGGGACACTTCAGGCCACGACCATGTTTGGCAACCTCCGATGCTTTGCAGCATCCCGTGCGTGTGTGTGTGTGTGTGTGTGTGCCGTCGTAGGCGGCTGAGGGCGCCAGCGTGGCCATGCCAGCAGTCGGTCTCGCCCACTCTTCCTGGTGGTAGTCGTGTGTTTTCACTTGCCCAGTGTTACAACGAAATGATGCTCAAGGGTTCGACGCCGTTAGCAAATGTTTGGCCACCCCTTGCTTTAGGAAATGAAGCCCCTGAAACATACTGTACATAACAATGCTGTATACGATTTCGTGCGGATGGTCTACCACTCAGTACAAAACATGGTGTGTCCGATTATGTGCCCCCACGAAGACGAGGGCACTTGTGATTGCATTGCTCACGACCCCCCGGGAGAATTGCCCAAGGGCGTAGCCAAAAATATGAAACAAGGGGCACCATCTATGGGCCGATTCCCGACGACTGCACAGCCAACACAGGACTGGATCCTTATTGAACTCTGCATTTGGGCGTCGCTCGGTGGGCTTCCCAGGGGCTCGCGAAAGTGCCGATGGTTAAGCAGCAGTCAGCACCGTGACACCGCAAGAATCTCAACCGGAGGCGCGGGCTTTTCTGTCCCGCGCTGGCAGCCTTCAAGCGAGCAATGAGGCCTTGACTGGGTGTGCGTGCCGCTCCCTCCGTTGGGCTCCAAGGATCCCTGTGAAGCCGAGACTGGCGTAGTTGGCAGCCCCCCGCAGAGCGCCACGACTCATCAACTGGATGTGCATGCCATTGCGATCCGCTGGACCTCCAGGAGCTGGCAGAAGTGGCGACAGCTGGGCAGTTGGTAGCCCCTTCAGGGAGCCGCCAGGTCTAGCCGTGGTGCGCGGGGACATCCACTCCGCCTGGGAGCTCTCGAAAGTCGCCGCAGCTGCGCGGTTGGTAGCCCCCCCAGGGAGGGCGAGGTCCAGTCGCAGCGCGCGTGGATCTCCACTCGATTCTGCTGGACCTCCCGGAAGCTCGCGAAAGTGGTGGCCGTTGCGCAGTTGGCAGCCCCCCTCCTCCTCCTCCTCCTCCTCCTGTTCCTCCTCCTCCTCCTCATCCTCCTCTTCCTCCTCCTGTATCGTCCTCCCCCTCCTCTTCCTCCTCCTCCTCCTCCTCCTCCTCCTCCTCCCGGGAGGGGGGGGGGGGCAGCCGCGGTCCGCGTGTAATTACACTCCGCTGGACCTCGCAGCAGCTCGCGAAAGTGGCCACCGTTGCGCATTTGACAGCCTCCCAGACAGGACACAAGAGGCAGGAGACCGAAGGCAGGAGGAACGACGAGGGAGGCGGAGGAGGAAAGATGGAGACTAGCAGCGCTTCGTTCAAAACGAGGACCCGGTTCAATGAAGGGTTGGGAAGTAAGACAATGCAGAACGATAGTATCGGTTGTCTGCTACGGTGTTAACAGCTCTGCCGTGTATTCGCCAATCGACTGCTGAGGTGTTTGTCTGATTGTTTCCTGCACTTATCCACCACCTCTCAGTATGCGGCATCTCAAAGCGGCATTGTGGTTGATCTGTGAAGTTGCATTGTTGCCGATTGTTTCTGCTGTATTGTGAAGGCCTTGCGGCTGGTGCCGCCGACCCTGAACACGACGACGATGATGACAACGAGGAGAAGGGGAACAGGAGGAGGAGGAGGAGGAGGAGGAGGAGGACGAGGACGACGACAAAAAGGAGGAGGAGGAGGAGGAGGAGGAGGAGAAGGAAGAGGGCCAAAAAACGAGGCAGAATGGCTTCCTTTGGATGGAGGGGTTACAGCCCCTGGAGGAGGAAGAGGAGGAGCAGGAGGAGGAGGAGGAGGAGGAGGAGGGGGAGGAGCAGCAGCAGCAGCAGCAGCAGGAAGTAGGAGGAGGAGGAGGAGGAGAAGGAGGAGGGGGAGGAGGAGGAGGGAAAGGATAAGGAGGAGGAGGGGGAGTGGGAGGGCAACAATTCGAGGCGGAATCGCTCCAGGCAGGGGGGGAGGAATGTCACAAGACCCCTCCCTCTGGTCCAGAATTGGGGGTCACAACCCCTGGGACCCCCCCCCCTAGGACAGAAGGCGGAAGGGGCCGTCTTGGGGTTTGTCTCGGGGCTTTTTAGGCCCTCTTGGGGCGTCGGAAGCTCAAGAAGGCAAGAACGTTAAAGACATTGAACAGCGTAGAGAAAGTTAATGAGTTTCCCTCTGGAGCCCTCTTAAGAAGGGTCGTTAACCTCTCTTGGGGCGTCTCGAGGTCATCTTGGGCGATTCGCGCCGATCGTGCCGCGGTGCGAGGCCCTCTTGAAGTGTTCCGCCGGACTCTTAAGATCCTCTTGGCCTGGTTTGAGCTCCCCATGTGCCCGAAGAAGTCATGAGCCACCATTCTCAGACTCGGGACATCATCCCGGTGCCACCAGTAGTCCTTGTCGAATCGACAATGACAGTATGGACTAGCATGCCAATATCGGAACGCCAGCAGGACATGATCAGCCCGCAGTCGACATACCACGATTACAAGTCACATGTGCGAACATCTTACACACGTCTTACGTATCATGGGCATCGCGTGCACATAAATGATTGCGCAATGCACACGGGCGTCACTGGACGTCACTGGTGCACAACGCCGGGTGGGGTCGAGCCACCACTTGGCAGATGGCCAGGAGAAGGGAGGATGCGGAGAGGGGGTGAGGAGGAGGAGCACGAGGACGAGAACAAGGAAGAGGAGGAGGAGAAGGAAAAGCACGAGGAGGAGGACGACGACAAGGAGGCAGGACGAAGAGGAGGAGGAGGAGGAGGAAGGGAGGAATACCATCGGGATACCGCGAAGGGAAGCCACGCTCAGTCGACCGACGAATCCATAATCGGTATCACTCCGTTTCGCGATCCTTGATGGCCCATGGCGCTCTTGCACGGCTACGCACGGGACGATCAGGGAACGTGAAAAGCCATTCCTCCCCCCCTTCTTCCTTCTCCTCCTCATCATCCTCCTCCTCCCCCTCCTCCTGTCTCCTTCTCCTTTCTCCTCCTCCTTCTCCTCCCTCTCCTCCTCCTTTCTCCTTCTCCTCCTCGCCGCGCCTGGCTGCCACCATTGCGCGACCCCTGTAGTGGGTGGAAGAGCAGGACTGGGTGGATAAGGAGGAGAGCGGGGAGGACAGAGACATAGAGAGGACCAGACAGCGGGGAAGGAAGAGCGGGTGACGTGGAGGAGGGGGAGGAGGAGAAGGAAGAGAACACTTGGAGCTGCCATGTTGGGTCGTCGAAGAATCTCGGGTGCGTTTGGAAGCTCTTCAGCACTTTTGAGATCTCTCGGACATCTTGCGAGTTCATTCGGCAGACTGGGCTGCTTGTTCGGGGTGTGGCGCCTGCTTGTGGCCTCTCTCGGGAGCGTGTCTGGACCTTTCCAGGTCCTCGCACGGGCGCTTGTGGACCTCCTGAGATGTCTTGATGCGCTTGCAAGTGCGATTTTGTGACACCGTAGAAGGGGATCGGAGAGAGGAGCTTTGATACTCGACCCTAGGCCACCATCCGACCAGAGAGTTGGTGGGATGGTTATTCTGCGCTCGCTCGTACATTGCTTCACCCGCCTGTCAGGATTGAGCGTGTAATAGGTCGCGTAGTTTCGCAACATTTCGCAACCATGAGCAGTTCGCCTTCTGTTCTCTTGGTCACGCGTCCCCTGGAGAAGTTTCAAGCTTCTGTACAGCTTCTTCAAGTAAGCTCACCGAGCACACACGGCACGCGCATCGGCGAGCTGTAGCTCAGGGCTGCCCCCAGATAACATGCTGCATCAGGACGCCACCTGCCGACCCCACATGCAGATTGGAGCCCAGATGCGCTGCTGCGCATATCCGCCACCGTGTTTGCTTAGCGACGCCGCAGCGCGGCGTGGCTCTCACACTGCATGCTTGCTGCCTGCCTCTTCGGCTTCGGCTCGCTCGCTGCCTCCTGGGCATCTCTTTGGATGCAGATTTCGGCTTTAGACGTCCTGTTGGGGATCGTGGGGCCTGTTTTGGGGGGTTGTTGAGCCGTCTTGTCGCGGCCGTTACGGCTCCTTTCGGTAGGTCTGCATGAGCCGCCAGGGCGCGCCGTCCGTGGTAACCGTGGGCATGGAAGGAGCAATGTTAAAGCGTGCTGGGGCGGCAACGCAAACACAAAACGAAGTGTTGTTTGTCGCTTTTGGGGTTAGGTCCATCCGTTTATCAAGGTTGTGCTCCGTGTGACAGGTAATTCGGATGCCGTCGGAGGTCTCTTATGTTGCATTTCGGGGGGTTATTGGAGGCATCGTTGGGGGATCTTGGCGATGCCAGCGGTCCTTTTAGCATTGTGGAATTTGTGAGATTGCTCGAATCTCTCCCTTCAGGGGCCGGCAGTCTCGAGAAATACAACGTGCTTCAGATTTGAGCGGTCTTGGGAAATTCGCGCACGGAGGCTTGCTAGCGCGTTCGAGGCTCTTCCATCCGTTGCCTCCAGCGCGCTGGTACATGAGTGGCATACACTTCGAGTGTATACGTATAGTGATAATCTTTTTCTCTTGGACAGGGTGTCTAGAGCTCCGACCATTTTATTTCGGCACAGCACCCCCTCCATCGCCCACCCATTCCACCAGCCAGCGCGCCACCAGCGCACCCCCATCTCCCCCGCCCCATCCCCCGCCCACTAGCCAGCGCGCCCCCTCCGCCCCGACCTTTTTATTTCGGCTCGTCGTGATTCTGGATCCGCCCTACTTTTGGCACTCTCGCGCGTAGGGCCTGGAATTGCCGCCTTACTTTTCGAGCCCCGATGATGCCAATTTCCGCCCTACTTTTCCGTTGCTGTTTCCGCCCTACCTTTGTGGATTTCCGCCCTACTTTGCGTTGGCTGCGTGGCCGAACGCGCGCAGTGGGAAACGCATTGAATGCGTTCCGTGCTGCGTGGTTGCAGCATTCAAACATCTATTTCCGGGTCGGTTCCACGTTGCGGGGCCGCCACGCGGACCTTGTCACTGAAGCCTTCGGCGGCGCTCCCAATGGCGGCACGAAACGCGTGAGCGGTGTGGCCGACATGAGGCGGGACCTCCATGCGGACCTTGCCGTCGGGGCCTTCCGCGGAGCTCCGCGTCGCACAACTGCGACCACCATGCGCGCGGCAGCGGTGGTGCGCGGGGGGGGTCAGGGGCGGTCGCGCGGCAGGCCAGAAATGGGTCGCAAGGTGGGCGCAAGGAATCGACAATCATGAGGTTGTCGCTCGCCATCTCGAGGCTCGCACTGGCCTTCAAGGTGGCGCCCATATTGCCGTCGAGGCGAACAAGAGGGCTTCAACGCGGCGCTGGGGCGGTCCAACACGCCCCCCCCGAGACGGCTGAGATGGCTCAAGATGGCTCCCCCTGCTGCTCGTCCTCCTGTTCCTCCCCCCCTCCCCCTGCTGCTGCTCCTCCTCCTCCTTCTACAGTTACTCAATATGAATACTACTCTCCCTCTTCCCCCGAAGGCGGCCTGAAAGCAGCCGACCCCCCCGCGTACTGTTTTTTTACACACAGGATTCCCGGGAGTTGGGTTTTCGCCTGCGTTTGTTTCCAAAATGCTGCTCTCGCTTAGGCGCCGGCTTCATTTCTGCTCCCGAATCGTTCCGAATCGTGCTCCCGTTGCAGCGTGGGCCTCATTTTCGGATCGGCGTTTTGCCTCCGTCGTTCAGGATGGCGTTCTCGACCCAGCGCGGGCCTCTTTCTCGCGCGCCCATCCGCCCGCCACCACCGCGCCGCACCACGCCCCGCCCCGCCGCACGCACACCCACCGCCACTTCCACCCACCAACGCACGCACGCACGCACGCGCATCACCACCGCGCACCGCCACCACCACCGCACTACCCCACCCACCACCATCACGCTACACCGCGTCACACCACATCACACGCGCGCACACACACACACACACGCACGCACGCACGCACGCACGCACGCACGCACGCACGCACACACACACACAAACACACACACACGCACACACACACACACACACACACACACGCACACACAGACACACACACACACACACACACACACACACCACCACCACCACCACCGCCACCACCACCACCGCCATCACGCACGTACGCACCTGGCCCACCACCAAACCACCAAGACGCCACACCACGTCACACCACAGCACACGCGCACACACGCACACACACACACATACACACCACCACCACAACAACAACCACAACCACGCACACACGCACGCACGCACGCCCACCACCACCCACTACGCACACGCGCGCGGAGCCACATGTCCGCTACGACACGCGTCCGCGGATAAAGAAAATTAGCGCCATGGTAAGGGATGGGAGGGAGGGGTAGGATGTCAGATGTTGACGCGAGCGCAACTAACTTGCCCCCTCCCCCTCTTCCTCCCCTCCTCCTGCTCCTCCTCCTCCTGCTCCTCATCCTCCTTCCCCCTTCTTCTCCTCCTCCTTCTTCTCATCGTCCTTCTCCACTCCTTCCGCGACATCCGACGTCTTGATTTGTTCAACGCGCGGCCCCTGGAGGCCCAGACTTCTCAGTATGACAACGTTCCATCATGGGTCTCCGTCTGGCGACACTCCACGGGCCCCCGAAAGACGAAAGCGGCGACAATCTTCCGCCTTGATTTCGGACGCATCCCGCACTGACAGACTGACAGACTGACAGATTGAGTGACTGACTGACTGGCTGACTGACCAACTGACTGGTCGCAACCGTTTCGCGACGGTTTTATTCTTCGGCCGCCAAGGGCGCAACCATGGCGAAACCAATCGGACGCGGTTTTATCGTTTGCTGCCGAAGACGCGACCTATGGCGCAACCAACAGCGGACGGTTCTATTCTCAGCCGCCGCCGAGGGCGCAACCCATGGCGCAACCAATAGCACGCGGGTTCATTTTCGGCCGGCGCCGAGGGCGCAACCTAACGTTATGGCGCAATCAGTAGGACACGGTTTTACCCTCGGCCGCCGAGGGCCCAGTCTATGGCGCAACCAGTAGGAGACGGATCTATTCTCGGCCACCGAGGGCGGAACATATGGCGCAACCACAAGGCGACGGGTTCATTCTCGGCCGCCGAAGGCGCAACCGCGGCGAAGCTAAAAAGAGACGGATCCATTTTCGGCCGCCGAAGGCGCAACCTATGGCACAATCAACAGCAGGCGGTTTTATTCTCGGCCGCCGAGGGCGCAACGTATGGCGCAATCAACAAACGTTTTTATTCTCGGCCGCTGGGGGGCGCAACCTATGTCGCAATCTATGGGCGACGGCTTTATTGTCGGCCGCCAAGGGTACAACCCATGGCGCAACCAATAGAAGACAGTTCTACTCTCGGCCGCCGAGGGCGCAACCTATGGCGCAACCAATAGGAGGCGGTTTTGTCCACTTGCACAGGGCGACTGGAGCCCCGATTACTCTATTTCGCGTCGCCCACCCGTCCCCAGCTGTTCCCCCATCGGCCCTTTTTCCTTCAGCGCCCCTCTGTTCCCGGCAGCCGAGCGCCCCCTTCGCCCCGACCGTTTTATTTCGCGTCGCCCAGGCTCCCCCATTCCTCTGCCTCTGGCTCTCTCCCCAGCGGCCCCCTGTCTTCGTCCCCAGCAGCAGGGCGCCCTTCGCCCCGCCCCGCCCACCCCCCTGCCACGACCCTGGGGCCCGCCCCCTTGTGTTTTCTGTTGTTCTTCCTCTCTCTTTCCTCTCCTTCCCCTGTGCGCAAGACCCATGGCACGCGTGCCATTTGTTCTCGGCCGCCGACGGCGCAACCTATGGCGCAACCAAAAAGAGACGGGCTCATGCTCGGCCGCCGAGGGCGCAACCCGCGGCGAAGCCAATCAGAAACGGGGAGCTCATTCTCGGCCGCCGAGGGCGCGACACACGGCGCAACCATTCGGAGTTTGTTTATCGTCGGCCGCCGAGGGCGCACCTTATGGCACGACCGACAGGAGACGGGTTCGGCTTCGGCCGCCGAGGGCGCAACGTATCGCGCAACCAGCAGGAGACGGTTTTATTCTCGGCGTCCGAGGGCTCAACGCTCGGCGCAACCAATTGGCGACGCTTTATTATCGGCCAACGGGGAGGAATGCGAGTACTACGAGGACGATGCCGAGTAACGACGACGAAGACGACGACGACAACCACGACGACGACGACGACGACGACGGCGACAGCGGCGGCGCGGCGAACGCGCTTGCTGCGACGACGACGACGACGACGACGACAGCGGCGGCGGCGACGGCGCCAGCGGAGACGAGTACCGCCGCCACCACGACGACACCAAAGGCACCGACGCGCACGCCGACCTGGCCAAGCCTGGCTGGACATCCAAGAGCGCGCGGGACTACGTCCGATTTATGCTCAGTGTTCGGACTGGCGGCGGGGCCCAAGCGGCGATTTTTCAAGACGTTGGATGTCTTGGCACAGGCGCGGCCCCAGTGCTCCCGCAAGACCCGCTGATACACGCGTACCTCCGAGAGGGCACCTGGACCCATAACACCCTTGCAAGCGCGGTAGACGAACTGGCGGGCGCAGGCGTGATTGCCAGGGTGCAACCCATGGCGTTCCCAAGCGACGCGACTGGCAGCATACGCTGGGTGCAGGCGCACCGCCATGTTCCCCCAGCTCCCCAGGCGCCTCTTATGAGCACAGCGCCACCGGGGACACCCAATTTCGCCCTAGTATCGCTCTTCGACGGCATCGGCACGGCGAGACTGGCACAAGGACAGCTAGCCGCAGAGCCGCGGGCCACCTGCGCCTTCCATAGCTCCGCATACGTGGAGATCGACAGCAACCTGGCAGCACGAGTCCGGGAACTCTGGCACGCCCCGGGCGGGTGATGCGCCCATGACGGAGGACCCGAACACACCTGGCTGTCGGACGACGTGTGGGGCCTGTTCATGCAAGGACCCGAAGGCACCTCCCGATGGGAGGGTTTTATCGACCCGCGTCCCATGCGCTGCCTAGTGACGGTGGTGGCCGGCAGCCCGTGCAACAATCTCTCCAGAGCCGGGGCCCATTTGGAATGGGATGGGCTGGTTGGGCGCGCATCGTGGCACTTCTTTGCGGCGTCCTTGCCCTGCGCTACGCTGCCAGACGACGCGACGACATCTACGTGCACGTCATCTGTGAAAACGTTCACCCAATGCAAGGGGCGCATCGCGATAACATGCAAGAGGCACTGGACAACCTACCTCCAGGCAGTGCGGAGATCATGAATGTCACAGACTGGGCACCTGGACCACGGCAGCGCACCTGGCTGGCGCCCTTCCCCCCAGCGCAGCCACAGGACCTGCAGGCCACGCAGGAGATCGCCCCACCCTTGGAGCCCAGATGGGCCTTCCGACACGACGGAATCGTTCCCACCTGGACAAGGTCACGTGCAGACCAAGACGAGATTCGACCCAGCACGTACCAGACGGGAATGCGTCACCTACTGTATGACCTGGATCACGAACAACGCTGGTTCCTGGGCAACCTGGAGGCGGTCAAAACACGCATTCGGAACATCCTGGGCGCATGGGAGAATGAATGGAGGGGTTGCAGGCGGGTTCCCAACTCGTATGCGCAGGCTGGGAAAAGGGAATCAAGGACCAACGAGGCCACGGCGGACGCGTGGGGCAGATGGCTCATGCAACGCGGACGGGCACGCGGATTACGCCCGCCGAACGAGCACGAACGCGCCCGGGCCATTGGATTGGAGGCATACTTGGCCGCCCTCAGACTGGATGGACGGCAGCTGCACGACGCCGTCGGCACACACTTCGATCCCCGATGCCTGCAACGCCGGCAGACTACCTTCCTGAAGGAACGTACTACGCACTGGCGAGGCACCCAAAAGGACCTGCCCCAACCCGCAACAGCTTGCGGAAATCTTCGCCCGACTGCACGTAGAGGCACGCAGGAACAAGCTCTTTGCCATCCTGCTGAGAACCCCATTTCGGAAGGGCGTTGAGGCGCAAATGATTCGAAACGGCGACCTGCACGGGCCGGCCAGCGACGTGCTAGGAAGCCCCAAGGCTCCCAGTGGGGGGCCCGCAGCGGCGGGCCCCCCGCCGCTCGCCCCACCCCCCCCCATTCCCGGGATGTGTAGCGGCGCGCGGCGCGCGGCGAGCGCCGCGCTCAGAGCAGCCCTAGCAGAAGCTGACCTTCCCCCGGCACGATGCCCGAGCACCCTGTGGTCTCTCTTTAATAACAGCCCCATCCCAAGACGGGCTGCATGGGGCGCTCTACGCCAGCTGCATTGCCTCGACGACCTCCGCCGCGCCCCGGCCGCCGCCCGCAACTCCATTTTGCTTTCTTTCTTCGCGTGGAACGTTCGGTATTTTCAGCACCTTCGCACGCAAGAACCAAGCCAAACTGGCCACCATCACCAAGGCGTCCGCCCACAGGCGCATGGCCCTACTGCAAGAAACACACAGGTCCGACCACGACGTGGGAGTATGGACGACAATGTTTCTCGCAAGACGAGTGGTTGCGCCCCCGGCCTACCCAGGGCCAGGCGGCGGATGGGCCGGGGGGGGTCGCCATTTTCAAGAATACGAGCTCATCAACTCCACCGCGCTTGGGTGTGCCATTGCCGCCGCAGTGCGCAAGCAAGACCACGCACTGCGCGTAGTGTCCGTTTACCTCCCGCCAGACCGGCGACCCGAGGTCCTGGCCGCCCTCGCGGACGCCCTCGCCGCCCCCGACGGCGCTCACGCGCGCCGGGGGGGAGACATCAACATGGAATGGCAGTGCCCGCGAGACAGTGAGATTGAGGACGTCGCCACATGGGTCTGCATGCTGAGCAGACACGCCCCCCACCCTGCCCCCGCCGACGGCCCCGCCCGCATAGGCGCGAGTGGCGAGTCGCAGTTCGACGCCGTCGCCTGTCCAGCATCGGCGGCAGGATCATTTCGCATTTCCAAGTCCTGGAAATCCTCACTTTCCGACCGCGCTCCAATGTATGCCGACCCGTGATCGCCCCCTGCAGTCGAGAGATGTGACCTGCTCACGCCCTGGGCCTGCAAAGCGCTCCCGGGGGCGGCGCAGGACGACCTGCGACGACGTTGCAACATTCTGGATATGATGTTCCAGATGCCGCAAGTGGACCTGACTGGCCTCGTGCAGCCCAGTGGCTGGACCCAGCCTTCCCCTCCGAGCTGCCTCTCTGACGAGCACCCTGCCGATGACAGACGCGACCTGAACCATGAAGAAGACAGCCACGACGACCCCATCCCGCCCGTCGCGGACCGCGCGCCACCCCGGATCGACGCTCTGGCCGAGCACGGGCGCGACGCCCTCAGCGCTATGATCGCGCCCTGGTGGAAATGCTGGGTCAGACGGCGCCTGGCCCCCATGATGGGCGCGCAGTTGCGAAGAGCCGCAACTGGCTCCAGGGCGTTCAGACCGACAGGGCCCTCAGCAGCATGGATGACAAACGCAGGATGGAGCGGCAACGACTTATCACCCAGCGAGGCAGCCGCCTGGGAGACCAGATGGCGCGCGGACCAGACCCAACGACGGGCTGCCCAGCTGACTCCGTGGCAACGCGGCGCGGGCGTGGAAAGGGCCCAGCTCGCCCCGCTCTACCGGATTGGTCGGGAGATACTCAAAAAGACACACTCCTTAAGAGGGGTGCGAGGACCCGACGACCGCAGGAACGATACCGCCCCCATAATGGAGAAGGTCCTATGGAACAGCCGAGCAGGCATCTGGCAGTCGGTGCCACCCTTGCCGCCCGCTCACGCACGCCTCCTGGACTCCTACTTTGCGGGCGGACGCGCGACTCACCTACCGGACCTCCCTGCGCCGCGGTGGGGCCGCCTAGCCGCCCTCGTCTTGAACCCAGCAGGAAGCGCAACTGGCATCGACGGCGAAGCGTGCGAAGCATGCCACCGGGGCTCCAGATTCGTCGCCTGCCTCCTGGCCCAGGCCTGGCACATCGCCCACGCGGAACCAAGGCGCCTCGAGCAAGTTCTCGGCCCTTCCGTTGACTTCCTAGTGTGGATATTGAAGATTCCTGATGCTTAGTGCCCTAGCGACCTGCGCCCCCTACGGCTGCCCACCTGCATGCGTCGCCTATTCGGCGCCTCCCTGGCGCACCTGCTTGGGCCAATGTTCGAACCTCAGCTCTCAGGAGATCAGGCAGCCAAGAGAGGTGGACAATGCGGGCCCAACATCACTGCAGCTACTGACCACCTCGGCAAAGCACCCGCCCTCAACCCCCCTCCTGGCCCTGCCTGGCATCACTTCTTGGGAGACTACGGTCCTTTGGTAGACACCTACATCGGAGAAGCAGTGGCGGGGGGCCTCACCATCCACTGCAACAGCAACGTCATTCGCCGACCAGAGCAAAGCGTTCGAGAGACTGCCCCATACAGTGGGTAGAGGAGTTGCTACGGCGCTGGAGGCTCCCAACCTGGCTCAGGCACGCCCTCGTGGCTCTCGTCGAGCACGGGCGCGTGCAGACGTGCAAAGGCACCTGCGCCGGACCAAGGAGGCGACTACTGCGGTCCATCGGCATGGGAGGCACCGCCTCCCCCCTCATATGGCGCATGGCATACGACCCTGTCATTGAGGCAACGGCGGCTGCCACCGGGGACAGATGCCCCACCTACGTGGACGACCTTGCTGCACTTCTTACCATCGCCGAGCAAGCCCTGCGCGCCTCCGTCCTGCTTCCGTGAGCCTCGCACATGGCTGGACTGTGCGTCGACGTCTACACGGGTCGGGGGCTCGCGCCCCCTACGTCACCAGACAATCTACGGCGTGCCCGCGCCCCCTTCCCTTTACAGGTCGAACGGCTCCCCAGCGGAGCACCGGTGGTGATTGGCCTCACTCCGGAGTTGACAAAGAGGGCCCTTGTCCACGAACTCGGCCCAAACGGTGCCCGGAACGTCTGGATCTGGCAAGAGGAGTGCACGTGCACGTTCAAGACTGCCCTTGTCCCAGCCGCCAATCGCGCCTGGCGGAGGCGAATCATGGCGCACTCTCCGTTCGGCGCATCATGCCTCAGGTCGCAGTGGCCGCACCTGGGCGCGGCAGTGGTCTCACGCACACTGGCCGACGCAGGACCACCGCGGGGGGCCATGACGCCTGCGCAAGTGGACGCCATGATCACTGGCACCTGGGGAAAGGCCATGAGTAAGATGCGGACCAGAACCCTAACGCTCTATGACGCACGCGCCTCGCCCGGGCGGAGAGCAGCGGCGTGGAACGCGTGCATCGCCTCCCTGATCCCTTATCCCGCCCACTACGCGCACCCGTCCCCAACGCTGGAGAGGTCTACGGGGTCCCAACTGCGCCTGGCCATCGGGCTGGCTGGCACCCACTGGGCGCCCGACCATATCCTCACGGGCCCGGGCTTCATGTTTCAGATACCGGGGTGCCCTAAGTGCGCCGTCGCCCTGGCCCGCAGCATTTCAGCACTGGCACGCGCGCGGGGCGACGTGGGGGCCCTCGCCGGCAAAACGGAGAGCAGTGACAAGGTGGAACAAGCTCGTCAGATGGGCCGACAGCAAACCTGCGCCACCCGCCCGGCCGCGAAGAGGGGCCGAGGCCCTCACCGTACCCAAGGCCGCCAGCATTATCACGGCGCACACAGCCCAACCTGACCTGCCAAGTGGGCGGCTCCTCGGCCGCGCCCTCTACGCGGCAGCATGGGCCCAACGCCGCGGAACCACGGCCAATGACTGGTTCGCAAGGGTCAGCCAACGCAGGAGGTGGGCCACAGGACGAGCGAGGGAATGGGACATCCTCGCTCAAGCGGCTGATTTCACCGCTGCTTACCACATTCTCAAGTTTCTCTCCAACGGCCTCCCCGGACATGCGAGATAGCGCAGCGCTCAGGATCGTTTCCCCCGCCAGCGTAATGAGTGTCCATGCGAGGCCGATCACGTATGGCATACTGCCTCGGCCCAGTACCGACGCGTCGCCTGGTGCAACCGATGCCTAGGACACTGGGCAGGCCCTCGAGCGAAGTGGCCACTGCTTCCACAGCACGCCCTCCCTGAACGACTCCATACCCTCGCCGCCAACACCCGCAGCGCGTGCGGGCCAACCTGCGCAACGCCTAGCCCGGCGCCTAGCCCGCACGGTGCCTGCCCGTTGTGTGGCATGGGAGAGGCCAGCAGCGAGCACCTGCGGGATGGTGTCCCGCTGTCGCGCTGGCTTGGACATTGGTGCGTCCTGGAGACGCGCCGGACCCCCTCCCGCAAGCCATCCTCGCCCCAGGCGACCACGCGCGGACGCTTGCCGTCTTCATGCGCCAATTCTCCTATAGGTACCATGTTGCGCTTGGCAGGGAACCCCTGGAAGCAGATAGCGCGGCGCAACTTATTCGCACCGGAATGGTGGTTGACCGATCCAGCGACGCCCCCGAGGACGAGGACATAACCGTAAGCATGCCAGGCGCCGATGCCGACAGCGTCTGGACGCGCCCTGACACTGCCTGCCAGGAGTGCATGCCGCACGGCGTCCCTCACTGCGCCATACATGGGTCCACCGCCCTGCACGGCGCACGGCTGGCCAACAGGGCTGGCGGCAATTGCAGAAGGCTGGCCGCCGCCAAGGGCGCTAACCTGCCCGGCCAGCACCTCCTGCACCTCCGGTCCACCCACGCTGTCGCCGGGCGGCTACTTGCCGGGCCAGGGTGGCTTCTTTGCCCCCGCGTCACGGACGACAGCCCTACCGCATACTGGTCAGGCACCTTCTGCAGGACATGCGCCGGGCACTGCCATATAACCATCGCCTCCCAGTCTATGGAACACGGGCAAGAGGTGACCGTCAGCGACTCCCCCATCCCTGATCGGGACCGGGCGCAATGGCCGCACGAAATCACCTTCGACGGCGGAGCCCGCTCCATTGCCGGAAGGGCGAAAGTGGCTGGAGCCGGCGCCATGCTGTGGCACCACCCCACCACCGGTGGACCACCCACCAGGATCGCCGCGTGCGTGGTTGCCGTTCCTGGCTCCGACAGCGCCCAGGTGGGCGAGACCGACGGCTGTGGGGCAGGGCTAGGCCTGCTGGACGCTATAGACGCGGCCGCCAGCGGTGCGCTGGCCGCCAGAATCGTCGGCGACAACCTCGCCGCCGTCCGCTACGGCGCAGGCGCAGGAAGGTATAGAAGACTGCGCCCGCGTGCGCAAATTGACCGAGGCCTCGGACGCAACTCGTCCAGATCGGCAGCGAGTGGCTGGAAGTGCGAGGCGTCGGCGACAGGACGCTACGCGTAAACGTCCTCCGTGGGGACGCAGCGCTCCGGGCAGCTACCTTTCTGGACAATGCCCAAGGCAAGGTGCGCGGAAAGCAAGCGCCAGCGCTCCTCGACAGCCCCACGCACGGCATCGACACCGAGGGAGACAAAGCGGCGTCCCCAGGGGGAATGCAGGACAGGCCCGGGCCCGAGCCCGACCCGCCGCAAGCCGACGCACAGGACCCCACCTACGAACCTGCACCCTTCATACCACCTAAGGAGGAGGACCCCGACTGGGGCAATGACGACCAGGTACAAGAGCAGAAGCTGCGCCTCGCTGAGGCCCAAAGCGAGGCCCACCCCGCCTCCTCGTCCTCAGACTCGGACACAGTCGAAGAGCACATAGCCAAGACGAGTCCTCAGAGCGAGCGGCACACCAGCCCCGACATCGACCCGCGCAGTGCCGACCAGATTACCGACCAGAGGGCTGTGCACGCACCCGCTGAGCCAATCTTGCGCCTAGAGGCCGCGGCCGACGACCGGAACCTGCATGCGCGGAACCGCTCCAAAGGCCCGGAGGACGCACGACCCGCACCCACCCCTCTCCCTGCGCACCTCCTGGAGCGTTCGCGCGGCAGGGCGCGGGGGCCAGTCGCCTGGGAGTCGCGCGCGACGGCGGCGAGGCGCGATCCAGAAAGGGCGACCGGACCCGCGCAGGAGAGCGAGACCGCGACCGCGACTGCGACCGCAACCAAAGCGCGGCGGGGGCACCTCGGCGCAGACACGACGCCAAGGACTGGGACAGAATTAAGGAGCGCTACTGGGACCAGAGCCGCGACACTGGCAGGGGCGCAGGTAGCGCACCCTGGCGCCAGCCAGAATCGCGCAACTCTTACCACATGGACGATCGCAGCCACACCGGCACCAGCCGGACGCGAACCACCTTCCGCGTTGGATGGCAGCGCCCCCCAAACGAAATAGCGGTAACACACCTGAAGAGGCTGCGAGCGGAAAGGGGATACCATTTCAACGCAGCTTGGCATTCGCGGTGCAGGCGCATGTGCAAGGAGCAGGGCAAGGGCAAATCCAAAGACCAGGCGCCTTTCGACCCGGGCCGCTCGCACCAGTGGATCTTCGACAAATTTCTGGATGACATGAGCACCAACAACTACCAAGTGGAGGCGCGGCCCCGCAGCGCAGGCGCCCGCGTGGACTGGGAGCGGGAGCAGAAGCTTTACCAGGACGTGCAGAGGAAAAGGGAGGTCGCTAAGGGTGACGGGCGCGACGGGGACCAGGCGCGCAGCTCCGGGTACCGCGTCGCCTGGGCTGGAAAGTGCCCGCGGCGCTGACTGTCGTCGACCCGACCGCCCCCTGCCCCGCGGCACCACTGCACAACCGGCCAATCGCTCCCACCACCTGCGCCCCCGACCCCGACCGATACCCCAATTCTCTCACCTGGCTGGGGCCGCGTGTCCCTCTCTTCCCCACCACCTGCACCCCATCGCCCCTGTGGCGCCCGCGTTCCACGAGCTGGCTACCCACCCTTCCACCTGGACCCCGCCCTTCCCTCCCCCCCCTCCCCCTCTCCCGTTTTCAAGGGTCTGGGACTCTGTGTCCCACCTGTGCCCATTGACCGAAGGAGATTCAAGGATCTGGGACTTTCTGCCCCACCTGTACATTGGCTGAAGGAGATTCAAGGATCTGGAACTTTGTGTCCCACCTGTGCCCATCTGCGACGCATCGGTGCATCGGCGACTTGCGCGGCACGCCCTTGTACCTACTGGGACATTGTGTCCTACTGTACACATTGGGGCTTGTCCCCACGTGAGCACCCCGGCGCAAGCTGACGCGACTTGTCCCCACGTGAGCACCCCGGCGCAAGCTGACGCGACTTCGGCTGGCGCGGGATGCCGGCCTCACTCCCCCTGTTCGCCCCCCCCCCCCCGCTCGCCCCCCCCCCCCCCCCCCCCTCCCCTCCCATGGCGGCGGCGCCCGGCGCAGCGCGGCTCCGGCCCGGTGCTGGGCACTGCACCTTGCCGCTTCGGCGGCCCCGCTTGCCCTGGGCAGCGCGGCTCAGGCCCGGCCCTCGGACGCGCGTTCGTCAGCGCATCGTGCGTGGCCCCCGCCCGTCTTCACGCGCTGACTGTGCAGGTTAGGCTTCCTCCCGGCACACCGCCGACATCCAGTCGGGCACAGACGGCCCTGTTTCTGGCCGCACCTCCTGGCTGCCCCCTGGACGTGGACTGGGCGACCACCCCAGGCCGCTACCGACCACACGGTGGCACAACGCTGCACATCGTCTTCGTGGTCCCCCTTCATCTCCTGGGCCTCTCCTCACCATTTGGTGGCACACGTTGCTCATCGCCACCACGGTGGACTTTTTCACCCTGGACGTCGACCTGTTCACGCCTTTCCGCGCGCAGCACTTGAGGATGATGATTTTGACGCGCCGTCGACGGCGACGCCGCGCCGCCCACCCTCCGGGACTTCGCCACCGGCCCCTGTCCAAGGTGCACCTTTCTCTGTGCAAGCTCTTCAGCGCCGCCTGCACCCCGCGCCCTCCGGCCGCCTGAGGCCCCGCCTGCCCGCGACCAGCCTTCCTAATTAGTGCTTTGCGCGGCCCGCCTAGCTCTTAACCGGAAGAGGCTCGCTCTCGACCCGCAGACCAACAAAAAGTCTTGGCACATCGTCCCTCTTCCCCTCTCCCCTCCCCTCTCTCTTCCTCCCTCTCTCCTCCCCTCGTCGCTTTCCCCCCCTCCCCCCTCTCCCGTCGTCGTAGACGTGGTCGTCGACGTCGTCGTCGTCGTCCTCGTCGACGTTGTCGTCGCCGTCTTCGTCGTCTTCGTCGCAAGCGTCGTCGTCGTGGACGCCGTCTTCGTCGTTGTCGTCCTCGTCGACGTCTCCGTCGCCGTCGTCGTCCTCGTCGCAATTGTCGTCGTCCTCGTCGTCCTCGTCGCCGTCGTCGTCCTCTCTCTCGCCATCGTCGACGCCCCCCCCTCCTTTTAGTCGTCGTCACCCTCGTCCTCGTTGTGGTCGCCGTCGTCGCAAATATCCCCGTCCTAATCGTCGTCGTCGTCGTCCTCCTTCTCCTCGCGCTCGTCCTCATTCTCGTTGTCATATTCCCCCCCGTCGTCGTCGCCGTTGTCGCCCCCGCGGGCGTCGTCGCTGTCCTCTATGGCGTTCGAGCGCTGTTCCACGGAATCCACGTTCATGCGAATCCGACCCCTAACGGACCGCCGGAATGAATTTGCGCAGGCCCCCGAACCGAATTTATCAGATTTCCGGAAGAGCCATGGTTGAAATTTGAGATCATTTCTTTTACTTTGAAGCGATTTTCTCAATTTGAGAACAATAGGAGAGCCTGTTCTCAGATCGTTTTCAAAATGGTTTCGAATTGAGAAGACTCTTTCAACTTAAAGAACATTTTCTCAAGCTTGAACCACATGTTTCCACGCATCTTGTAGTTTTCGGCCCCTTGGGACCTGCGCAAATGCATTCCAGTGGTCCGTCAGGGGTTGGACTCCCAAGCAAATCAATCACGACGCCCGCGGGGACGAAACCGACGACGACGACGACGACGACGACGACGAACGCGACGAGAGCGAAAACGACGACGACTAGGACGGGGACGTTTTCGACGACGACGACGGCGACGAGGACGACGACGAGGATGGGGACGACGACGACGACGACGACGGCGATTGCGAGGAAGACGAACACGACGGCGACGAGGAGGAGAAGGAGGAGGAGGACGGCGATGACGAACGTCACGACTGCGATGACAGCGACGGCGACGAGAACGGCGACGACGAGAGCGTCGACGACCGCGACATCGACGACGACGGCGACGACGGCGACGAGGACGACGACGACGACGACGACGACGACGACGACGACATCGAAGACGACGACGGCGACGGGGACGACGACGACGACGACGGCGACGGCGAAGAGGGCGACGAAAACAGCGACGACGACGACGACAGAGGGGAGGATAACGAAGAGATGGGGGAGGAGCAGAGCGGAGGACGGGGGAGGGGAACAGAGCGGGGAGAAGAAAAGGGAAGGGGAGGGCGAGGAGGAGGGACGATGAGCTCAGAGACCCAGCGTTTTGAAAAGTCACGTCGGAGATCTGTCTCCGCATTCTGGTATCCCGGGGCCGTCAGCGGACCCAGGGCCGTCAAGAAATTGTCTTGGATGAAATCTCAAGACAGCTCGCCGCTTGGCCCCCACCGCCAGCCCCAACGGCGAGCATAAATCGGACGTGGCCCCGCGCGCATTTGGATAGCCAGCCAGGCTCGGCCGGGTCGGCGTGCTCGTCGTCGCCTTTGGTGTCGTCGTGGTGGCGACGGCCCTCGTCTCCGCCGGCGCCGTCGCTGCCGCCGCTGTCGTCGTCGTCGTCGCAGCAAACGCGTTCGCCGCGCCGCCGCTGTCGCCGCCGCCGTCGTCGTCGTCGTCGTGGTTGTTGTCGTCGTCTTCGTCGTCGTTAGTCGCGGTCATCGCCCTCGTGCTGCTAGTGTTCCTTCCCGTCGGCCGATAATAAAACGTCGCCAATTGGTTGCGCCGAGCGTTGAGCCCTCGGCCGCCGAGAATAAAGTTGCTTCCTATTGGTTGCGCGATAGGTTGCGCCCTCGGCGATGAACCCGCCCCCCGTCGGTCGCGCCATACGTTGCGCCCTCGGCGGCCGACGATACAACGATATCCTACTGGTTGCGCCATGGGTTGTGCTCTCGGGCGCCGAGGATAAAGCCGCCTCCCATCAGCTTCGCCATGGGTTACTCCCTCGGCGGCCGACAATGATCGCGCTTGGTTGCGCCATAGGTCGCGCCCTCGGCGGCCGAGAACAAGCGGCGCGCGCGCCGCGGGTCTTGCGCGCAGGTGAAGGAAAGGAAGGGGAGAGGAAAAAGCTAACCGAAACACGAGGGAGCGGGCCCTGGGAACGCGGCGGAGGGGGTGGGCGGGTGGGTGTGGGGGGGGGGCGACGCCAAATAATGCGGTCGGGGCGGGGGGGGGGGGGGACTCGGCTGCTGGGGGCGAAAACAGGGGGCCGTTGCGGTGAGAGCTGGAGGCAGAGGAGGAAGAGGAGGAGGGGGGAGGAGGAGGAGGAGGAGGAGGAGGAGGAGGAGGAGGGGGAGGAGGAGGAGGAGGAGGAGGAGGAGGAGGAGGAGGAGGAGGAGGAGGAGGGGGAGGGAGGGGGAGGAGGAGGAGGAGGAGGAGGAGGAGGAGGAGGAGGAGGAGGAGAAGGAAGGAAGGGGAGGGGGAGGGAGAACTGGGCGACGCGACATAAAGTGGTCGGGGCGGAGGGGGCACTCGGCTGCCAGGCACAGAGGGGCGCTGAAGACAAGTGGGCCGATGAGGGAAGAGCTGGGGGCAGAAGGGTGGGCGGCGCGAAGCGCAATGGTCGGGGCTCCAGTCGCCCTGTGCGAGAAGACAAACCGTCTCTTATCGGTTGCGCCATAGGTTGTTTCCTCGGCGGCCGAAAGTAAAACTGTTTTCGATCGGTTGCGCCATAGGTTGCGCCCTCGGCGGCCGAAAGCGAAGCCGCCGCCTATCGATTGCGCCATAGGCTGCGCCTCGGCGGCCGAGAATAAAACCACCGCCTATCGGTTGCGCCATAAGTTGCGCCCTCGGCGGTCGAAAGTAAAACCGCCTGCTGTTGGTTGCGCCATAGGTTGCGCCCTCGGCGGTCGACAATATGAGCCCCTCTCTGACTGGTTTCGCCCAGTTGCGCCCTCGGCGGCCGAGAATGATCCCGTCGTTTTGTGGTTGCGCCATAGATTGCGCCCTCGGCGGCCGAGAATAGTTCCGCCCCCTACTGGTTGCGCCATTGGTTGCGCCCTCGGCGGCCTAGACCCCCCCCAAAAAAAAAATACTCACTGCGTGGAGCTCCCCACATGTGCATCTCATGTTTTATGTCATGCCGTGGTGAGCGTCTGTTCATGAGCGGTCGACTACAATAGCGCGTCCACGTGGGCGACAGGGCCGACGAAGACGAGTGATCCCGAATGCGAGTGATTGCGTATGAGTCAGAGTGAGCTTTGAGTACGGTTGATTGCGAGCTTCTTCCCCTTCATCCCCCCTCCTCAGCTGCCAGGCCTTCCCCTTTTAAGCCCGTGATAGCTTTGGAGCTTCCCACATGTGCATATGTTGTAGGATAGTTGGCAGTGGGATATTTAAGACCAGCGTTTAGCCACACAAGGCCATAAGTGCATGCCATGTTGGAGGATAGTACCACGGTGCGCATTTATTTATGATAGTTGTTGGCTCCACGAGCGCGCCCATGTGAGCGGCGAGCACACGCGCGCGCAGCGCGGCTGCAGATCCACCGCGTGCATGCATTCATTCACGTGCATATGCCCGCGCATCTTTTTTGGTCAAGGCAAAGATTTCCTTCGGCGCCGCGTCCGAAGCACCATGGGGAGCACGAGTGACAAGTGCTTCAAACGGCACCTCGCGACCTGTACCCCAGCTTTAACCGTCCGCACTTCGCATCGGGTCTCAACCTCATCAGGGGTGCTGAAACCAGCGCCCCGCCTGAGACATCCTCACAATCTGCTCCCCAAGCGAAGGATGTTGGGCCCGGAAACAAGCAAACCGCTTGAGAAATCCCCGCAACATGGTCGCGAACGAGCCCGTGCACACCCCTGGCGGCTCCCCTTAGGGGTGCTGAAACCAGCGCCCCGCCTGAGACATCCTCGCAATCTGCTCTCCAAGCGAAGGATGTTGGGCCCAGAAACAAGCAAACCGCTTGAGACATCCCCACAAAATGGCCGCGAACGAGCCCCCACCCCTGGCGGCTCCCCTTAGGGGTGCTGAAACCAGCGCCCCGCCTGAGACATCCTCACAATCTGCTCTCCAAGCGAAGGATGTTGTTGGGCCCGAACGAGACAACAAGGCTGCGAAGGATGTTGCCCAGAAACAAGCAAACCGCCTGAGACATCCCCACAAAATGGCCGCGAACGAGCCCGTGCAAACACCCCTGGCGGCTCCCCTTAGGGGTGCTGAAACCAGCGCCCCGCCTGAGACATCCTCACAATCTGCTCTCCAAGCGAAGGATGTTGAGCCCAGAAAAAAAGCAAACCGCTTGAGATATCCCCACAAAATGGCCGCGACCGAGCCCGTGCAAACACCCCTGGCGGCCCCCCCTTAGGGGTGCTGAAACCAGCGCCCCGCCTGAGACATCCTCCAAATCTGATGTGTGTTGAGTAAGTCTGAGTATGAGTTGGTCTGAGTATGAGTATGCCTGAGTAAGAGTAAGTCTGTGTATGAGTAAGTCTGTGTATGAGTAAGTATGGGTATGAGTAGGTCTGTATATGAGAAAGTCTGTGTATGTGTACGTCTGGGTATGAGTAAGTCTGAGTATGAGTAATACTGTGTATGAGTAAGTCTGGGTATGAGTAAGTCTGTGTATGAGTACGTATGGGTATGAGTTAATCTGTGCATGAGTAAGTCTGGGTATGAGTATGTCTGAGTATGAGTAAGTCTGAGTATGAGTAGGTCTGAGTATGAGTAAGTCTGAGTATGAGTAAGTCAGTGTATGAGTAAGACTGAGTATGAGCAAGTGTGGGCATGCGTAAGTCCGACAGGAGGGGAGGAGAAAAGAGGAGGGGGGAGAAGAAGGAGTAGGAGGCGCCCAAGTAATCACAAGAACCCCATCTTAGGATATGGGGGAAAAAAGCCTCCCATAGGTCGCGGCGCCCGAGAATATAACCGCATCCTGTTGGTTGCGCCATGGGTTGCGCCCTCGGCGGCGGCTGAGAACGAAGCCGCCTGCTATTTGTTGCGCCGTGGGTTGCGCCCTCGGTGGCAGAGAATAAAGCCGCCTCCCATTGGTTGCGCCGTCGGCTGCGCATTCGGCGGCCGAGAAAGAGGCGCAGTTTACTCTCCGGCAGAGGAGGCCATAGCATCAGCGTTACGAATCAAAGTTGACGCGGGGCCTCCTGATCAGATATTAGAAGTTCTTGGCCTTGATGCCGCAGCGGCAAGCCCCAATGACCCAGAGCCACCGACGCAGTCGGGAGTGCTTCAGCCCATTGCGGCGAAAGTCTTGATGATGATATTTTATGGTACAAGAATGGCTAGGTACGACTTGCTCCGCGCTGCGTGTCAGACAGCCAGTTGCATTACCAAATGGACAAAGCAACAAGACATTGACCTCTTCCGCCTCATCTGTTATATAAAAATTTACCTCTCACTACCGTGTGCATTCGTGGGTAGGTGACAAAATTGATGATGTCTTGTTGAAGCAATGCTCTGACGCGGATCTCGCAAGTGACATTCGAACGCGTTGGAGCACGAGTGCCAGCTTTCAAGCCATATGGGGCCCATGCACTAGAGCTGGACAGCCCACGGGATCGCAACGACAGACTTGCGTTTCTCACAGCGCGCTCGAGGCAAATATTGTGGCTGCTGACCTTGCTTTGCGAAAAGAGCTGCTTGCAGCACTACCGCTTTGGGAAATACTGCTTGACAGACAGGTGCGATGTTTGTTTTTAGAAGATAACCAGGCATTATGTAAAGTCCTCAAGGCGGGCGGGTCAATGAAGCTCATGCACCCACCGAGAACACATCGGATTGATGCTGCTGCTGTGTCCGAACAATTTTCTCGAGGTGCTGCTGGGCTCCAGTACGAAAGGACCCAAAATGAAGCTGCAGACATTGGAACGAAGAGGTTCGCAGACCCTTCTGGCTTGGGTTAGAGTTTTATACCTTGTCAACATTGTAACCCCTAAATTCTGGACCGCTAAGCGGTGCCAGGATTATTTAGAATCGACGTTTTCTGACGGACTTCCCCTGAAACCCGGGGGGATTTTGAAGCCCCGCTCAGGTCCTAGTTCGGCCTTGCGGAGAGGAGCTGTTGTACCTAGCAAAAAGATGAACAAAAAGAAGAAGCGTCCCAATAAGGGTAAGCCCGTTGTGCATACACCAAAACCAATTAATATACCAGCGGCGCCTGATGGCGCCCTCTGCTCGGCCGAAACTGAGGCCGCCCCCGGCAAAGCCGCGGTGGCAATCGCTCCCAGCAAAGCTGCGGTTGCGAATGCACCCGGCCAAGCCGAGGAAGCAGGTGCCTCCTACAATGACCGAAGGAGGTACAGCAGAAGCTCAGAGAAAACCAGAACGATGGAGGAAATAACTAGAAGAAGCTCCAATCGTGAGATGAAAGCAATGTTTGGCATGACTGACAGCGAAACTGAGTCAGATACATCAATCTTGCCCACAAAATTATGCGAAGAATATTCGAGTACGCTGCGCGGCGGGTGCGACCAGTTAGTTGGTCAGTCAGTCAGTCAGTCTGTCAGTCTGTCTGTCTGTCTGTCAGTCGACCAGTCTGTCAGTCAGTCAGAGTTTACCTCGCGAGAAAGACATTCGGGCTACGCTCGAAAGAACATGTCACTGATGCGTCGGGGGCCCTGGGCCCGCAAAATGAAAACATCAAGGTGTCTGACTTTTTTTTCGGGGGGGGCGAGGGGCATTGCGCGTTTCGATCGGCGGCGCGGCGGACGCATCGACCCGCCACTTTCGGGCGGGGCCGCGGCGCCCTTCTAGAGGCAGCGCCCGGGGCGGCGCGCGGCCAAAGGTGCCATCTTGGGCCGTGTCAGCCGTCTCGGAGGCCGTTCCGGATCGTTTTGGCGCCGTCTTGAAGCCCTTATCGTTCGGGCCTGCCGGGCGAGATTCGGGCTGGCCTGACAGCGTTTGGGCCGAAGCCCGACGGGCAGAAACGCCGCGGCTACCGATGAACGTTGCGAGGGTCAATGGGCGCGGGCCGCTCGGGAGCACCTCGGGCCCCCTTCGCGCCGTCTCCGAGGCGTCTCGGGTCGTCTCGGGGCCGCCCCCGACCGTCTCGAGGCCCTCTTGGGCCGCGGTGCGGGCGGCGGGGCCGCAGCGACCAGGTGAAAACATGTCTCTGCGTCGTCGACTAATTGGTCAAACCCGCACATGGGGGCAGTGGGGGGCCGTTCGGCCCCGTCGCTCCGGCGACGTGCTCTGAGTGGTTTCGAAAAAAAGCGCCGCGCGAACTCGATCATGCATCCGCCGTGCTCCCCCGCGGTTCGGACCCGAACGTATGCTCGCGTCGCTGCGCGCGACTCGAACAGAAATGATAGAAAGTAAGGCGGAAATATCGGCCTTGTTTCTTGGGGGCGGGACTTCCTGCCTTACTTTTTCGGCTTCTTACAGGTGGGTGTCCGACGCACCTTTTAAGTCTGAAGAAAACAACAACAACAACAACAACAACAACAACGACAACAATCATGTCACCTCGCGCGCGATGTTTCCACGCGAGGCATGCGACCATCACGATGGCCATCCCCATCGTGGGGGACTCTTGTTCTATAGCGGGGCCCGTTATTCCCGTTCCCAAATCCCCCGCCCAATGAGGTCTTGCAAAAGCCTACTCCGAGGAATGTCAACATATCCCGCCTCGAAAACGCATGCCCGCGCCTTGCTACGCCGACGCGAGACCGCCAGTGCAGCCCCAGCCAAGGGTACAGCACAAGGAAGTATCGAGCGACAGGATTGCCTTGGCGGGGGTGGGGGCCGTCGGCGGCGAGGCATGGACCTGGCCCTGCATGGAAGGGGGGGAAGTCTCGAGCAGGGCCGCTGTCGTTGCTGAGAGCGGCGCCAATGCAGAAGAGAGTAGGGCGCTAGTCCAGCGTAGAGCTAAACGAAGTCTCGAGCGGGAACGTTGGTCCTGTTGGACGGCGGTTGTCGGCGGCGAGGAGGAACGCCGCCTTGAGTCAGGAGGGGGGGGGGGGGGGTCTCGAGCGGGAGCCGCGGTTGCGTCGGGGCGGGCGCCGCCGGCGGCGAGGAGCGCCGCCGCCCTGAGGAAAAAGGGGGGAAGCCGCGAGCGGGGGCGTCGCACTTGCTGGGGGCGGCGCCAATTCAAAAGAGAGCAGCCAGCGTAAAACGGGAGGGGGCCTCGGGCGGTTTCGCCGGTTTCGCCCGGGCGGCGGCCGTCGGCGGCGAGCAAGCGCCGTGAATTTAAAAAGCGAGGAAGTCTCCTCGAACGGGGGCGTTGTCTGGGGGGCGGCGCCGATGATGAGAGAAAGAGTAGCGCGCCTGTCCAAGGCAAAGCGGGGGGAAGTCTCGAGCGGGAGCGCTGGTTTTGTTGAGGCGGCTGCTTTCGGCGGCGAGCAAGAGCACTGGCCCTGAGAAAAAAGGAGGGAGTCTCGAACGGGGGCGTCGTTGTCGTTGGGGGGTCGGTCTTGGCGGCCCCGCAAACCGCTCGAGCGCGAGCTTCATTTTCAATGAAAATGCAGCCGGCGCCTCGGCGAGAGCGCCGGGGCGCTTGTAAGGGGTCCAACAATAATCATTGTTTAGTAATCGGAAGAGCTTGCTATATGATTATCGGAATGCCCTTGGGTCTCATCTCGTCTCTTCTCGACTTTTTGACGACTGTGCATGTGTATGTCTTTATGGCTCAAGATCGCCTGGCGGCGATCTGTGGGGCGCCGCGGCGGACGGCGCCGAAGTGGTCACCTGCTTGCGATCGGCCCTCTTGGTTGGTGCGGCGGCGGCGCTCTGGAACCAGGCGGCGCCGTGGTCGGCCGCCTACCTCGCCCCCGAAGCGGTCCGCGCATTCGGGGCGGCTGGATCCCGCGGGTTCGCAGCCGCCGTCCAGGGCGCAGAGGCTGCGCGTGCTTGGGGCTGGCGCGGGCTGCACGCCGTTGCCACCTTGGCCAGCTCCCTGGCGGCGTTCGCATGGGGGCATCGCTGGCGGGCAGCACGGGGCGCCCGTGCCTGCTGGTCGGCGTGCCGCGACCTCGGGGGCGGCGCCTGGGGGGGCCGCTGCGCGGGGGCTCGGCGCCTGCAGTGGCGCTGGAGAGCTCGGCGAGCCGAGCGGGCGCGCCATCGCGAGCTCGCAGCTGCTTCAACCGCTCTGGAGTACGCCTTGACAGAGATGGCGCTGGCGGCGGGCGTGGCCGTCGGCGCGGGGGCTCCGTGCTGGGTGCTGGTGTCGCGTGGAGCCGAGTGGGGCGAGCTCATCGTCTTCGGCCAGGTGCAGGGGAGGGACTGCAGCCTCGGCCTCAGCACGGACGACGCGGGCACGACCTTCGCGCGGGCGCTCGTGCGGCAACTGCCTGGGCACTTCCGCGCCGCGATGGTGCCAGGCGGCGGCGCCTTGCGCGCGGCTCCGTTCGGCATCCCGGCGGCCGCGGTCAACTGGGTCTGCGCCCCTCCGCGCGCGGCGGTCCAGCGGGATCCGAGTGCGGCCGAGATCGCAGCCCTTCGGCTGGAGGCCCAGGGCGCGGACACTGCCCTCGGGGCCATGGCCGTCCCTGCGGGCGTGGTGATGGACGCGGGTGCCGCTCTACCTGGGCTGCCCGTGTTCATGCCTGTGGGCGGCCCCGTCCCTGCTGCTCCTGGAGGCGGAGCTCTGGCGGCGGCGCAGGCGGGGGCGGCGGCGGCGGCGCCCCTGCCAGGCGCGGCGGCTGCGCTGCCAGGCGCGGTCGCGGCGGCACGAGCGGCTGCCGCGGGGATGGGCTTCGGGGCGGTGGGCGCCCCCGACCCCGCAGGAGCGGGGGCCGCCCCCCTGGACTTGGCGGCGATGTTGCAGGAGGCGCGGGCCCTCCAGTCACAGCTGCAGGGCGGAGCTTCCTCCCACGGGTCCCTTGACCAGAGAAAGAGGAAGGACCAGAAGGCCGAAAAGAAAACTAATAACAATAAGAAGAAGCGGAGCAGTTCGAGCGGGCCCTCCAGCAGCAGCATCAGCAGCGGCTCCAGCAGCGACAGCGAGCACCTGCAGTGGAAGGGCCCGAAGGCGAAGAATCGCCGAGTGCACCCAGTACAGGAGCGAAAGTTGGACACCGAGAAGTTCAAAGCAAAGGGCGACCTGCTGGCCTTCGCGGCCAAACATCCAGGGGCGCTCTCGGGCTACTTCCTGGCGATGGTGCACAGGAAGTTGAGTCACGGGAGCCTCAGCGAGACAAAGCAGCTGCGTCGGGCGTCGGTGACCGCCTGGGCGCAGGCCCACCCAGGGCTCACGGAGCTGCGCGACCAGAGAGAGGTGCCGATGATCGCACTGGTGATTGACCCCATCGACACCCAGGACCTGGCCACCGCGATGGACGCGCTGGCGCAGCGCATCATCGCGATCCAGCGGGCGAAGTCCAAGGGCGGGTCCTGGGAGAAGGCGGAGGCTGCGGAGCTGTTGACGGGGACGGGCGGAAAGGGGTCGTCGCTGGCGGACACCTGAAGCTCACCATGTGATGTTGGAAGAGGGCGCGGCAGAGGTGGCTGCGCCGAGGAGGCCGGGAGTTCTCCCTTGACTCCTTGGTGGTCGGTCTAGGCGACTGGCTGAGCTTCGCAGGCGGCCCCTTGGGGGCGCCCCTCCGTCGAGGGCGCATCGGACGTCCGCGGGTCGTAGAGTTCGGCATGTCGTCGCCAGTGATCTGCCCCGTCCCGCTGGTGCGGCGCGGGGACGCTGAGCTCGCAAAGTTCGGGCGCAACCAGAGGGGCGCAGTTTTGGTTTGGGCGAACCTGTGCATCACGGCCGTCAGCGACCTCCACGGCGCGGTCCGTGACTACCACTAGGTGCCGACGCAGGCTCAGAGACGCGTGCAAAGGCGCATGCTGCTGGGCGTCTCTCGTTCCCTTGGGGCTGGGCTGGCTTGGCCCGAGGCGGCGACAATTCATGAGTTATTGCGGCGCGCCGACGGCTACGAGCCGCTGAAGTGCGTCGCGGAGCCGCTGGGCGAGCGCGGGGGCGTTCCCGACCGCGCCGCATCGGTTGATTTGGCTGGGCTGCTGGACGAACACTTCCCTGGGCTTGCAGACCACGTTCGTCATCCTCGGGCGTTGTCCCTCAGCAGCGGCGAGCGCCCCGCCAGAGTCAAGAGACCACACTCCCTGATCGATTCCACTTATCCTCGCCTGGTTGCTCGCAACGTGGCAGCTGGCATCCAGTCCTGCGGGCCCAAGAAGCGAGTCCGCAAGCATCGGGGCTTCCCATTGGTGGCATGGGCGTTCGGCGTGAAGGAGTCGGACACTGAGCAGCGGGTGATCTCGGACCCCCTTGTGAACCAGCTGCTGGACGCCGACCGCCTTCCTCGCACTACCTTTGCCTATCCGCCGAGGCTGCGCGTGGTGAAGACCAGGCCTGGCACCAGGGTGAAGCTCTGGAAGCGCGACCTGCGGCGCTACTTCCACCAGTTGGCCATCGGCAGGCGCTGGCAGAAGTACATGGCGCACCCCCCAGTGCCGGATCCGCGAGGGAGGGGGCCCGACGTCCACCCCTTCCAACGCGCCGCGCCCATGGGCTTCGCGCCGTCGGCTGGGTGGGCGCAGGCGGCTTCGGACGCAGCTCTCCTGAAGGCTGGGCTGCCGCAGGAGCGTAGGGTGACCTTCGACAAACCCTGCCCCATCGAGCTGCCGCTGTGGGGCTCTATCATTGACGACCTGTGGGCGCTGGGCGAGCGCTCGGCAGGCGACCGCGCGCGCAGCTCCGCCGCCTTCTGGATGACCAAGGCGGAGCGCGCCTGGGACCGCATGGGCATCCCTGTGCACCGCGGCAAGTCGGTTGACGGCGGCCAGGGCGAGTTCCAGGGCACCGAGGTCCATCCTACTGGGCACTGGGTGGGGGCCACCCGCCGCCGACGCCTTGACCCGTTCGCCGCCGCGCTCACGCTGCTGGGGCAGGAGAAGGTCGACCGCAAGGACGTCGGGCGCCTGGTGGGGAAGCACGGCTACTGCCAGAGCTACCGCGCCTGCTTGCGCTCCACGCTCTCGCACGTCTACGTCTGGCTGGGGAGACTGCCGCGAGGGGGCCGTCGCCCATCCGCTTGGTGCCCGCTAGCCTGACACGAGCTGCTGGTGTCCGCCATCCTGCTGCCCTTTGCTGAGCAAGATCTGGACGCTGAGTGGTGACCCCGCGTGGAGTGCCCTGACGCGGCTCCAGGGGGCCACGGCAGGGCCTGGGCGACACTGCCAGTGGATGAGGTGAAGCACATCGCTCAGTGGGCGGACCACCGAGCGCCCCACACCATGCTCGACGACGGTGTCGGCGTCGACGTGGACTTGGAGGGCCGCTGCCGCCTCGCCAGGGCGACGTCGCCGCCTGTCCCGCGCTGGTTCAAGGTCGGGCGCCCTGGCGGCCCACGCGAAGTTGTGGGGCATGGAGGCCCGCCTTCACAGGCCCACGGAACTCTGCTGCCGCGTGCTGCAGGCTGGCGACAACGCGCCGTGCGAGGGCGCTTTCATCAAGGGCCGCAGCGCCAGCCGCAAGCTGAATCGACGCTGCCGCCGCGGGGCGGCCATCGGGCTGGCGGGCGGCTTCATTACCTTTCACTTCTGGATCTCGACCAAGAAGAACCCCGCGGACAAGCCGAGCAGCTGGCACGGAGCTCGCGCGGGCCGACGGCCGCGGGAACCGCCGCAGCCGCTGCCGCGCCTGGAGGTCGTTCCTTCGACACCTTGGGGCGGGGGCGGCCGCGAGGCGATCTTCCTCCACTGCTGTGCTGTGCCGGGGCGTCAATGGGGACCTGTGCGACGCCGTGGAGCAGGAAGCGCTGTGCGCTGGCCTCGTTGTGAGGGTGCTGGACTACGACATGGCGGTCGACAGCAGCCACGACCTCACCAGCGTCGGCCTCGCGCGCGCGCTGCGCGAGCTGTGCAGCAGCGGGAACGTCGCGGGTTTCTCCGCTGGGCCGCCCTGCTCGACAGTGAGCCGCGCCAGGCATCACTTGCTGGCGGGGCGGCGGGGGCCGAGGCCGTTGCGGTCTAGAGCCGAGCCCCTGCTGCCAGTGCCAGGACTGACTGATTCGGAGCAGCGTGCTTGTGCGCTGTGAACGCATCTCTTTCTGTTCTGCTTCGAGCTTTTCACACGAGTCCTTCTTTGTGGAGGATGGGCAGGACAGGGGCATCCTCAGGATCCAGGGTGCGAGCCTTGCCCGTCGTTCTGGTGCTCGCAGGAGGTTGTGGGCTGGCTGACAGAGTTCGGGTTGCATGTCGTGTCTCTCGATCAGCGTCGCCATGGTGGTGCATCTGGGAAGCCAACGTCCGTCGTCACGAATGATGTCACGTCAAGGGAGGACCTTGGACTTCGCTGCAATCACCGCCATCGCCATCGAGGGCCATACGGGCTTACGCCTGGAGAAGGCTTCGGCACAGCCCAGCTCGCTCGCTACCCTCCGCAACCGCGCCAGGCTCTGGCTCGCTCCTGCGCGCGGGCCCACGCGAGGGCACTGGAGCTGCCGAGGCATGGCCGAGGATCCTGGCAGGCGCCGCGGGCGCATCTTTACCTTTTTGATGAGCGCGCTGAGGCCCGTGACCGCGCAGAGGTACGCCGCGGCCCTCAGCGCCTTCAGCAGTGACCTCGAGGCGCTGGGCCTCGGCCTGGACCAGCTGTCAGAGGAGGAGCTTGAGTGGTTCCTAGCTGAGCGCGTGGTGGACCTCTTCGAGCAGTCCAGCGGGGCCGAGGGCCTGGGGTCGGCCTACACGCTGCTGGCGGCCTTCGCGAAGGCGAACCGCCGCCACCACTACCGCGCGGCGTGGAAGGCGCTGGACGTGCGGCGACAGCGGCGGCCGCCGCTGCAGGCCCCTGCCATGCCCGCGGTGTTGGCGCTCGGCGTCGTGATTTGGCGGGTGCCAGCAGGGGAGTGCGGCTGTGCGGCAGCGGCGCTGTGCTTGCTCCGCGCCTCCGAGGCGCTGTCGCTGGGAGGCCCCGCCTGGATGCGCACCCCGCGCGAAGCGCGGCGCCGAGCAGAGGGTCCTGCACGAGGAGCCTTCCACCGTTGCTTGGTTCGACCATTATATCCTTCGGTATCCTGCGAAGCCTGGGGGAACTATTTGCCCAATGTCCTACCATCGGCTGCAGCGCTGGCTCCAGAAGGCGGCCAACGCGCTGGGCTTCGGCGCCGCGCGCTGGACAGCGCGCGGCCTTCGCCGTGGAGGAGCCGCCGAGCTGCTGTCCAGAGGCGCCCCGCTGGCAGAGACCATGCTGTTTGGGCGTTTGCTGTCAGACCGTTCGGCTCGCGAATATCTGCGACGTGGAGAGGTGAGTTTGACTCGTTTGAGGGTGGGCATCCCTGCAGATGGGTGGTCGTGTGCGTTCAGATTCTGCCAAATTGGTTCACATGTCTGGGGTGTTGTCCGAAGTGAGTGAGGCTCCCGTTTTTCTTCTTGCGGCGCGCTTCTAACTACCGCTTGTTTCGGGAGTGTGGCGGGGCAGTGGCCCCCGCAAGCATTTAGTGATTTGCATTGGCCAATCGACTCCTTTGTCAAACAGTTCAGCGCGTTTGATCTGCACGCTTCGCGTGCTGCTTCCCATGAGAAGGGTCGGTGTAGAGATGGATCGGCCATTCCTATACAGGAAGAGCTTGCTAGATGGCTTTCGGAATGTCCATGGGTCTCATCTCGTCTCGTCTCGACTATTGGGCGACTGCACATGTGCATGCTTTATTTCTATGGCCCCGCTGCGCCCCCACCCGAGCAGGGTGGCCCAAGCTCGAGAGAGGAGCGCGCATAACCTCGCATGCTCCGTGGCGGGGCAGTGGCCCCCGCAAGCTTCTAATGATTTGCCTTGGCCAACCGACTCCTTTGCCGAACAGTTCAGTGCGTTTGATCTGCACGCTTCGCGCGCTGCCTCCCCTGAGAAGGGTCGGGGTAGAGTTGAATCGACCATTCCTAGATGAACATTCAACAACGACAACAAGACAAAACAATAAAACGCCCCCCCCCCCGAACAAAAAAAAAACGGCGGATCCGGAGTCGGGGGCTCCCCGCGCCCCCCCCGCCCGCCAGCCAGCGCGCCCCCCCCGCCCCGACTTTTTTATTTCCGCGCGGCACCCCCGCCCCGCCCGCCCAGACCACCGCCTCCCCGCCCGCCGGCCAGCGCGCCCCATCCGCCCCGGCCATTTTAGTTCGGCGCGCCCCCCTCCATCCCGCGCGCCCCCCCCGCGCCCCCCCCGCCCGCTAGCCAGCGCGCCCCCTCCGCCCCCACCTTTTCGCGCGCCCCGCCGCGCGCCCCCCCCGCCCGCCAGCCGTCGCGCCCCCTCTTCTTTAGGCACGCCACAAAGACGCACCGCATCCCGCGCGCCCCCTCCGCGCCCCCCCCCGCCCACCAGCCAGCGCCCCCCTCCGCCCCGACCCTTTTTTTCCGGCCCCCCCCCCCCCGCCCCCTCGCGCTCCTCCGCCCGCCAGCCAGCGCGCCCCCTCCGCACCGATTTTGTAATTTCAGCACTGCCCCCCCCCCCGCCGCCCGCGCGCCCCCTCCGCGCTGCCCCCGCCCGCCGGCCAGCGCGCCCACTCCGCCCCGGCCCCACTATTTCGGCGCGGCACCCCCCCGCCGCCCGCCCGCGCAACCACCCCCCGCCCGCCAGCCAGCGCGCCCCTCCGCCCCCACCGTTTTCATATCGGCACGCCCTCGCCCCCCCCCCTCGCGCGCCCCCCGCGCCCCCCTCCGCCCGCGGGCCAACGCTGCCCCCTCCGCCCCGACCATTGTATTTCGCATCTCTGCCCCCCCCTACCCGTCTGCCCCTCTGCTCCCGCTTCATGGCGGCCTCTTGGAGCCTCTTGGAGGCCTCTTGGAACCATCCTGGGAGCCTTTTGGAGCCTCTTTGGGCCGCTTGGGGCCCTCTTGGGGGCCTCTTGGAGGCCTCTTGGAGCCATCTTGGCGCCTTTGGAGGCCTCCTGGGCGCCTTTTGGGTCCATGTTGGAAGCGATCGATCAAAGAAGGGGGGGTCCCTAATTAACCCTGCCCCTCGGGAGCTCCCAAAATAGCCGCCTGGACCCCTCTTGGGGCGCTCTTGGAGCGCTCTTGGGCGCTCTTGGGGCCCTCTTGGGCCCCTTGGGGCCTCCTTGGCCCCAAACAGCTTGCTGAACGGGGTACTGTTGTGATGGAAATTAACTCCGGCCGAGGGAACGCGGAGCAGAGACATCCTCACACAAATTGTCTGGTTTTGGCCGTTTCGCTTGAGACATCCTCACAACTCTAGTTTCTGAGTTGGCCGGGATTGGCCGTTTCACCTGAGACATCCTCGAAAAGCTGCGCTCCGGGACGCCGCGCGAGAGGTGGTCCGGGCCGTTTCGCTTGAGACATCCTCGAAACTCTGAGCCCCGAGGTGCCGTGCGAGAGGTGGTCCAGGCCGTTTCGCCTGAGACATCCTCGAAACTCTGAGCTCTGCGATGCTTTGCGCGAGGTGGTCCGGCCCGTTTCGCCTGAGACATCCTCGAAACTCTGACTTCGGAGATGCAGCGCGAGAGGCTCTCGAGGTGGTCCGGCCTGTTTCGCCTGAGACATCCTCGAACTTCTGAGCTCTGAGATGCCCTGCGCGAGCGAGGTGGTCCGGCCCGTCTCGCCTGAGACATCCTCGCAACTCTGAGCTCTGAGATGCCGTGCGCAAGGTTGTCCGGCCTGTTTCGCACAAGACACTCTCGCAACTGAGCTATCAGATGCTGCGCAAGAGGTGGTCCAGCCTGGGGGGCCAGAAGACCACATGTTACATATCCTCCATGGGACCCTGCGAGCCTCAGGAGGCCCCAGAGAGGTCCATGAGGCCGCAGGACGCCCAGGACAGGCCCCAGGGGCCCCCAGGAGATTCCCAGGAGGCTCCCAGGAGGCCCCAGGAGGCCCTCTATCAGAACGTGTCAAGTGAATACACATCCGGTGTCGATTCGTTGATTTTTCCTGCTCTTGTGCCCCCCTCCATTTTGAGGGGCCCAAGCGGCCACAGGTTAGATATCCCCCCTGGGAGCCCCAAGAGGCTTCAGGAAACCTCAGGTGGAGTTCAGGAGGCCACAGGAGGCCCAGGAGGAAGCTCCAGGAGGTCCCCAGGAGGCCCCAGGAGGCACCAGGAGGCCGCAGGACGCCCAGGACAGGCCCCAGGGGTCTCCAGGAGATTCCCAGGAGGCTCCCAGGAGGCCCCAGGAGGCCGCCTATCAGAACGTGTCAAGTTAATACACATCCGGTGTCGATTCGTTGATTTTTCCTGCTCTTGTGCCCCCCCCCTCCATTTGGAGAGGCCCAAACGGCCACAGGTTAGATATCCCCCCTGGGAGCCCCAAGAGGCTTCAGGAAACCCAGGTGGAGTTCACGAGGCCACAGGAGGCCCAGGAGGAAGCTCCAGGAGGTCCCCAGGAGGCCCCAGGAGGCACCAGGAGGCCCCCGCAACTCGGAGCTCTGAGACGCCGCGCTCGAGGTGGTCCGGCCCGTTTCGCCTGAGACTTCCTCGCACCACGTTTCGCCCGAGACATCGTCGCAACTCTGGGGTCCGAGATGCCGCGCGCGAGGTGGTCCAGCCCGTTACGCTGGAGACATCCTCGCAACTCTAGGCTCCGAGATGCCGTTCGGGATGAAGAGGAGGTGGAGGAAGAGGAGGAGGAGGAGGAGGAGGAGGAGGAGGAGGAGGAGGAGGAGGAGATGGAAGGGAGAAGGAGGAGGTGGATTATGTGTATAAGGGAGCAGGCAGGAGGAGGGGGAGGCCCCAGAGAGCTCCAGGAGGCCGCAGGACGCCCAGGACAGGCCCCAGGGGTCCCCAGGAGATTCCTAGGAGGCTCCCAGGAGGCCCCAGGAGGCTGCCTATCAGAACGTGTCAAGTTCATACACATCCGGTGTCGATTCGTTGATTCTTCTTGCTGTGCCCCCTCTCCACGTGGAGAGGCCCAAACGGCCACAGGTTTAATATCTCCCCTGGGAGCCCCAAGAGGCTTCAGGAAGCCCCAGGTGGAGTTCAGGAGGCCACAGGAGGCCCAGGAGGAAGCTCCAGGAGGGCCCCAGGAGGCCCCAGGAGGCACCAGGAGGCCCCCGCAACTCGGAGCTCTGAGACACCGCGCTCGAGGTGGTCCGGCCCGTTTCGCCTGAGACTTCCTCGCAGCACGTTTGCCCGAGAAATCGTCGCAACTCTGGGGTCCGAGATGCCGCTCGCGAGGTGGTCCAGCCCGTTACACTGGAGACATCCTCGCAACTCTAGGTTCTCGGGATGAAGAGGAGGTGGAGGAGGAGGAGGAGGAGGAGGAGGAGGAGGAGGAAGAGGAGGAGGAGGAGGAGGAGAAGGAGAAGGAGATGGAAGGGAGAAGGAGGAGGCGGGTGATGTGCATGAGGGAGCAGGCAGGAGGAGGGGGAGGAGGAGGAGGAGGAGGAGGGAGAAGGAAGGGAGTTGCAGGAGAGGACCTAACGGGAAGCGAGTGCGATGTGGACTTGTCAAAACGTGTGCGAAAGATTGTCCGGCCCGTTTCGTTTGAGACATCCTTCCAGTACTGAGCTCCAAGATGTCGCTCGCGAGGTGGTCTGGCCCGTTTCGATTGAGCCATCCTCGCAATGCGAGGCTCGAAGATGTTGCGCGCGAGATGGTCTGGCCCATTCTGCATGAGACGTTTCGTAGCACAGGAGCTCCAATCACAACCTCTCTCATTCCTTCTCCCGCCTCCCTCATCCCACTTCCCGCCTGGTTCCTCTTCCCTCCTCCCGCCTCCCGCCTCCCGCCTCCCGCTGCTGCGCCTCTGCCTCCGCCTCCCCGTCCCCGCCGTCGTCGTTTCTGACGCCTCAGCATCCGTCATGCGCGCACTGCCTTCCGCCCTCCCCAGACATCCGACGTCACGATTTTTCCCCAAACAGCTTGCTGAACGGGGTGCTGTTGTGATACAAGCTAACTCCGGCCGAGGGAAGTCGGAGCAGAGACATCCTCACAAAAATTCGATGGTCCTGGCCGTTTCGCTTGAGACATCCTCACAACTCTCGTTTCTGAGTTGGCCGGGATTGGCCGTTTCGCCTGAGACATCCTCGAAAAGCTGCGCTCCGGGACGCCGCGCGAGAGGTGGTCGGGGCCGTTTCGCTTGAGATAGCCTCGAAACTCTGAGCCCCGAGGTGCCGTGCGAGAGGTGGTCCGGCCCGTTTCGCCTGAGACATCCTCGAAACTTTGACCTCGGAGATGCCGCGCGAGAGGTGGTCCGGCCCGTTTCGCCTGAGACATCCTCGAACTTCTGAGCTCTGAGATGCCGCGCGAGAGGTGGTCCGGCCCGTTTCGCCTCAGACATCCTCGAACATCTGAGCTCTGAGATGCACTGCGCGAGGTGGTCCGGCCCGTTTCGCACAAGACATTCTCGCAACTCTGAGTTCTCAGATGCTGCGCAAGGTGGTCCGGCCTGTTTCGCACAAGACATTCTCGCAACTCTGAGCTCTTAGATGCCGCGCAAGAGGTGGTCCAGCCTCAATAACCAGTTCGAGTCCACCCTCGAGCAGCGCAACATGATCAACATGATCCGCGAGGCCAGTGGTCTGATGATGATGAGCGACAACGCCTCTATCAAAAAGTGGCGTGAATTGAATGAGGTCATCTTGGAATATTGGGCTGATGACTTTCCTGCATTCGTCAAACAAAGGCACTATTGCAGAGGCCTCAACGCCATGGTGGTATGGAGTGCAAACGATATTGCATGTGCCAACCATGGACATAATACGGTGGACATGCGTCGCCACGAGAATCGTGCTCCGACCTCCGTGCGCGAGTTCATGAAGATGGAGTGCAAGGGCGGCGTCCCGACGCTTATGCCACTACACGTACAAGTGGATGTATCTCGTTTTATTGACGTGATGCAGTACTTCCGTTGCCCTACGGCCATGGGGCCAGGCAAAGCGGCACAATGGGGAGTACATCCGAACTTCGATTACCACACGGGTGATTTGATCAAGACGATGCAATCGCGTGGTATTACAGTTCTTCCATCAGATCATTGGGTAGAAGTGTATGACAGAGTTACGCCTCAAGCTTGGCATGCGAAACAGAACAATCACAACCTTGCGGTGTTTACGACACAGTTCTGTGATGCACTATGCCATCGTAATTTCTGTGCTTTGATCCAGTCATTACCATCTCAGCCGTATCCATTCAGACCTCCTATCATGACTCCCGTCACGGACGAGCAGGCCTACACACAGGCCAACGAGATCATGGAGGCTCTTCACTTTCGAGAGAGGATCACCAACGAATGGAAGAGAGATCTCAGCCTCACGACGCTGATGACGCAGACAGCTGGGGAGATGGCTCATTGTGCCTGGATGGCATCATGTGCCGACGCTACGTTGCCAGAATCCATGCCAGCTGCCACAAGTGATCCAGACATACCTATTCCTGGAATCCCGACACAGCCACCAGCACTTGATCCTCGCGAGCCGAACCAGGCTATTCCTCAGGACGATCAATTTGGTCATGCATACGACGAGTTGTTCAACTACCCCTTACTGCTGATCGACGACTATCCTGGGGCGTGGGCATCCTGGGATTCAGTCGAGAAACAAGAGCCCCTCCACCCCAAGATCGTGAAACCAGTTGAAGATGCACATGCTGTTGCTTGGGTTGTGTTTGAGCAGTTCCTACAGCAGATTACCGATTTGGGCGGCGATGATGGACCAAATCACGACTCATTGCAGAAGGCAACAGGTTGAACGCTCACCGTATAGGCCTTGCTGCCGAGAACCAACAGACCATTGATGCAGGCAAAACCTTCTTCAGACAAAATGCATTGGATCGGGTCGCATTGGGACTTGAGCCCGATGTTCCGACTGCTGTCTGGCACGCGGCGGTTGAGGCGGACCAGCCAGCGCCACCAGGCCCATTGCCCGAACCATTGCAGCCTGGCCCGCAACCGATAACCGTGCCAGAGCCATTACCGCCTGGCCCGCTTCCAACCCGCACGCCAGCACATCCATTGCCACCAGACCAGCTCCCGACAGCCGAGACAGTCCCGATCCCCGACGACGGCACTGACTTAGACGCGATGGAGCTGGAGGCAACTCCTGCCGACGACGATCCTTCTCCACACACGATACATATATTGTCATGGCAGGACAGTTGCGAGCGTTCCATGTACGAGGACATCGGCCCGATTGGGACGTTCGACAATGCATGCACTATTCGCGAGTACAAGCTCCAAGCAGGCCTCGTGGACGATCATCCATACGTTTTTCCTGTTTTGCGGGGTACTTCCGCGACCAACGGCTTTGCGTGCCTGCAGAACGAGGAATGGTTCGATCAATTGCAACACGACGATTGTGTAATTGCTCATGCGCCCGATATCGCACAATCTGGTTGCTTCCCAGAATGGAAATGGATATCGCTCCCACAGTACGACGAGGTACGTTATGGTCCTGAACTACTTGACGAGTGGCTTGGAGATCCTAAATGGATGAGCAAAGACATCACGACGATGCTACGCCACGAGATCCACTACAAGAAGTTCCATATCAACCAATTCCACGATCGACGCATCAACATATGGCCGAAAACGACGGATCGTGAGTGGAAGATCCCAAGTAATTGGAAACCATTTCAGGATATGGTCCAATGGAAATTCCGTGAGCGTCAAAGCCACAACGGACCATCCACAGATGCGGCCATCGCGCACTTCAAAAAGGATGGTGAACAAGAAGGATTTACTGATTGGAATGATTATTACCCGATCTTCATCACTCGCGCGTTCCGGAAGCACATCGACCCGCAGAAGAATCGGATTGAGATGTACGCCAAACCAATCCCCGACGGATGCGACCCCAGCTGTTTCGATTGGAACAGCGTTATTGCTATCAGATGTGTTGGAGGCCACAGTTGCGTCAATCCACTCTCCAAACCATGGAACATGGGTTGGGAAAGCCTACAATGGACAGACGTGAAATACCTCCACCATGGCACGACATTTCGTGCTTGGCGCAACATTCTTAAGTCAGGGATCATTCCTGGCTATATCGATCCATCTTCCCAGAGAGACAAGTATTATACAGGATCGCCGCGCACGGAGGCATTCTTCAGTTCCAGCACATACATAGACGATGTCCAGAAGAATCCCCATACCCCGGTACAATCGTACAAGTTCAAACACTACAAGAACGAGGTCGAGCTGGTGATCAACATGGAGATTGCCACAAAAGCTGGGTGCAGATTTTGGTTGGGCGCCCAAGGTGCTATTATGACAGAAGACGTGGTTCCCGCAGCTGCAGTTATTGCAATCCGCCGTCTCCCACCACGCCATGAGCACGGCCGGCAGATATGGCTGGAGGGCCCGGCCTGGGACTACCCGCCATTGGCCGCGAGACAACCATTGAGCAAATGCGCAATTTGTGCCGTTCTTCCTGGGCAGGAGTTCATCGATAACCCTCCCGGGATTACACCAGCTGACATGGATGAAGACACGGATCAGCAGCCAAAGACGCCGTCCGCATCAGCAGCATCGGCTCAGCGACCGATTTCCCCTCAGCTGGGGGCGACCCCTGCTGGCCGCACATCTGACGCCGACGCTTTGGACGAAACAATGGTCCGTGCTATGATCGACAGTTGCGAGCGCAACACAGAGGATGAAGACTGGTTGCTAGCCATGTCATACTGCCGAGAGGCCCTTCGACCCATTACATCAAAAATCAAACAGAAAGATTGGAATCGTCGATCTATATTTAATGATGTTCGCATGGGGGGCTTCATTGTCACTACGAATTGGGGGTCTACCAATTGTTACCATTACGACAATCACTACCCCAAGGGCAACCACAGAACCAAGGTGCTTATGAACAAGGGCCATATCTATGGACCAATTATTCATTTTGGCGCATTCGACAAGTTCTTTGCGGTACAAATACCTATTCTTAGCTACGGTTTACGATGGGGAAACATATGGTACAACGACAGAAACATGCCTCTCAAGGGTGTTTGCTTCGCTTTGCCAATACGCACCGACATCGACTCGACGCAGATGAATATTGCGTTGGAAGGACCATCCTCATGCCGCGACAAAATACATCAACATAAAACTTTTTGGTGATCTACCATATCTTGGAATGCCGAGCATTTATATGCCACGTATCCCACGTACGCCGACCAGACGCCCCGCTCCTCGGGCACCCGATCCCGACGAGCTGGTGGCCACACCTGCCGAGGATCCTACTACCGCAGACGATGAATCCCAACGAAAGGCAGGCCAATCTACTGAGCCTCTGGTTACTGTCATCGTGGATATATCGAACATGCCACTCACAGACGAGGAGAAAACAGCGAATGGCAACATGAGAGCAGATTTATCAGCAGAGATCCAGGCTGATGAAAACGTCGGCTCGAGCATCCTTGATCACATAATCGGCCCGCCAGGGGACTTCCTCAACCATCCCGACTACGACCCAGAGGAGGATACAAGGTGGATCAAGCAATCCTATGACCACCGCATTTATCGCTGGACGTCGAAGTTACTGGTGGACTCACCTATGATAAAGGTGAAACAAATCATTGAGGTGCATACTGGCAGGGGCAAGATCGTGGTATATGAGATACAGTCACACTTACGATTTGAGCATCAATTTTGGATCCAAAATATACAACGCAGAGACATATTATTTGGATTCCAATCATACCCACAAATGGGCACGTGACTTACCGATTTGCAGTGCGGATAGTTTCTTCAAAAAGATGGTACCCTACCTGGGCCCAGAGATCATCGAGGATTTGACTACAGGTGTCTTTCAGTAGATCTCTAAAGTGTACCAAATCACATTGCTGGACAGCATTACGGAGCTACGTGATTTCACAAAAGATGCTACTCATCAGAACCATCCTGCAATCAAGACGTTGCGTGATCGATTTACACATTGTACCCGGACATTTGGCAACCCAGGCTTCCCCGTATGGGGGGAGCTGGTGGAAACACTTGCCGCGCCGCATCAAGAGGATCCAGGCGCGGGGCAGGACATTCCCCAGGACCCAGGCAGCGTTGCATCTGCAGCTCCAGATCAGGAAACCATGGTGCGGATCATAGCCCAGCAGAAGGGGATCGACCGCGAGGAGGGCGACAACGAGGCCGCCTTGCAGGATGAAGCTAACCGTATCCGTGCAGAAAACGTATGCCATGGTGATGATGGCACCGCAGACAACGGCACGACCCAGAGCGTAGGACTGCCAGGGGAAAGATTGTCTAGGATCGAGATCGAGGGAATGAGCCGATCGATCGCTTCCCGTCCGACCGCCGAGATCAACCGCGATGCCATGGATCAGATCGGCCGCGTTCTCGCTAGTGGTCGTGACACTCGTTGGGGATCCCGTGAGCACCTCACGATTAACGGGGCCCCAGAGGATATTCAGCACGATATCGTGCGATGTCGGAATTGCGATCGCTTCTTGTCTCTAGGGATCGTTACAGATGAAGGTACCATGTGTGATATCTGCTGGCAGTACACTGTTGCCGTAGGTGCTACGGGTAAAATTACCGCCGTCCAGAGCGACCTGGCATACCTCCAGAAGCTGGCCCACTGGATCAAGACGACGCTCTCCCAGGACGACATCACGAGGTACATGGCAGACGGAGCGCAGGTTCTGATGACGGGCAAGCGCTCCATTCCAGGTCATGAGAAGGACACGCTGAGGAGATTGGCAAATTCTGCTAAGAAGAGGCATCAGAAGTGGGTCGCCGCGGGCTCCCCTCCTGCACACATGTGCAGGTTGATGGGCGAGCGTGGGGACGACAGACCTCTACACCACCCTTTTGCCAACCTCGTTCAGCGCTTTCTCAGTGATAGGAAGTTCCACCACCAAATGACAGGCGCTCGTGTCAATAAAGGCAAGAACGCTTATACCATTGAGGACATGCGTGACGCCTGTGAGATCCTCGATTGCAGCATCAGGACTGGCCAAGCCGGTCGGAAGAAATGGTGGTTGAACGCAGGCAGACTCGATCGAGGCACGAGGCAAGCGCGCGGACTTGTCACGATTGCCCTTCCCAGAGGAGATGGCACTCGTGAGAAAGTCACGCAGCGCAAGCTTGCCGTGCTTGCCTCTACTGAGCCCGCCTTGGGTTCCACTGACCAGAGGGGGGTTGATTCAGGGATGAGAACCGATCTGATCGAACCTGATACGCACTCCCCACATTCTGATGATGCCATGGAGCCATGCCAGCCGCGGCACCCTCCGCCGCCGCCGCGCCCTGCTTCTGGCGCCGCTGCAGGGTCCAGCGCCTCTGGCGCGCAGGACTACAGGATGGGCAGCGCGGCGCTGCCGCGCAGCGGCAGGACAGCGACGACAGCCACAGACCAGCGACACCTCCCCGCGCCAAGAGGGCGCGCACGACGGAGGACTACGCTACGTGGTGGCGCGACAACCTAGAGGACAGCCAGTGGGGCCCCATATACTGGAGCTACTACATCAACTGCTGGATGTACATCACGGACAACAGCGACGAGTTCGTATACGTGCGCGACATCCAGTACAATAATTGGCTCCGCCGCTGGATCCCCAGGACGCCCTGGGAGACCTTCACGACGAGCTACGTCTCGCATGATGGCCACAGGATGTGGGACCACAGGTTCTACGAGAGGGGTAACACGTAGTGTAGTCGGCCGCCAGGCCCACCGCTCGATAGGCTAGAACTTCATCATTACACAAGTTCGCCTCGAGCGGTGGCTAATCTATCATTTTAGGCCACTTCGCTATCCAAGAAAAGTGGCCACACCTATCCTTGCGAAACCCAAGGCAGACTCCTAAGGAGCAACGCCTAGGGGAGTCGCCATATGCAGAATTTATATATGCAACTTTTCGTGTCTCACAACACGATTTTACGCATGGCCGTGCACTTTTTCATATGCACAGTTTGCTTTAAGCGTTAGGCGTGTTTCTAAACGCGATCGCGTTCATCAACACGACCTCAGAGTACGTTTTTTATATCGTTTACTCTTTAGACTTTGATTACATTGCGTTGAGAATAATCTGATGCCCAGCTCTCGACCGAGAGCTGGTGGCAACACCTGCCCCGCTTTGGCGCGGCAGCTTCTGATGTTGCTTTAACTGGCTCAGATCCTCTTTCTCCGCCCACCCGTGTCTCATTCTTCTCCGCCCTCGAGTGCCGAAGCGTTTTGGGGGGGCGCACCGAGGGGGCACCAAAGCGTGCTTGGCGAAGAAATAGGGACCCTGGGTGTTCCTTCTTACTTTACCTTGCCTAATCGTGAGCGCTATCGCGATTGGGACGCAGCTGAAGCTATACAGATCTCGTGCTCAGCTGCCTGACAGAATTGGGGATTTGAGGAGTAAAAGGGTGACGGGATCTTTTCCTCTGTTCCCGAGTCCGACCCTAACGGGCGGGATTCGGGGCGGGGTGTGTGTGAATAGAACCCGTGTAATACCCTCATATTTACTCCTTATCCTCACCTCTCCTGCGCCTGGCCGTTTGGGCTCAGGTATTGGGACACATCGATCAGACCTTTGATCGTGCAGGAGGAAAAGATATCCATCTTTCCCTCCTTCCCTCTACCAACGGATCAGGGGTTCTGCACCCTTGTACTTCAACCCCATACACAGGAGGAGGAGAGGTAGGAGATGGAGACGGAGAAGGAGGCGGGCTCCTTTAGCAATTATTGCGCAGCTCTTTCCGCGCGCATCTCGGCGGCCCAGACAGCAGAATTGGCTCCATCTTCAATTCGCCACCTGGTGATGCAATGCGCCTGCCCCGAGTGTAGTTGAAACGGCCATGCATTGCTCATGACGTTTTCAGCTCGAAACACCGTACATAGTCCTCGCATTAAGTACGTATGTAAACCTCCCACCTTATTCGTAGATCTGTCCCCAGCACACACACCACCCAGTCATAACCCCAACCAAGCCTGAGAGAACAGTCCACACACTGCGTCTCCAACAACTATCCAGTACCGCGACGCCTCCCGCCTTATGTGCAGTTCAAGAGTCCATGCGTTGCTCTAGGCTCGGTCTTCAATGCGTCATCCAGTAGTGAAGAGTTTACACCCAAAACTCGATTGAGGCGTTCACGCACTGTTCCAGGCTTCGTCTCCAAAGCACGCCGTAACCACGCCGCCCCACACGCCAAGCAGTACGTCAAGGTTCACACGCGATTATTGGCCGCGCCTTCGCCACTCAGTCACAGCCTTGGCCCCGAATGCAGCCTAACATCTCATACACCTCTCTCTCTCTCTCTCTTCTCTCTCTCTCTCGTTCTCTTCGTCTTTCTCTCTCTCTCTCTTTCTCCCTCTCCCGAGTGTAGCTTGTGCTCTCAACCTCTCTCTCTTTCTCTCCTCCCCTTCTCTGCATCCCGCCTCCGTGCGTCACCCAGAAGGCAGCCCCCGTCCCGAGCACAACATTCCTAGCAACGGTTGCATGTTCCTGGCATGGTGTCTGGCGTCTTCGGACCGTTTTGGCGGGGCGCGGTGTTTTCTGGGAAGGTCTTCGAGCCATCTCGGGGCCTTCTGTGGCCTCCGCCGGCAGCTGCAGACGAGTCTCGCGTCACACCGGTGCCTTCTGGGCCATTTCGCGGGAGGAGGAGCAATGGCAGGGCCCAGGAGGCATCCCCTGGAGGGTAATCTAGGCTGGCCTCAGCAGGACCCCATCGTAGCCAGCGGCGACATCAACACCCCAGCAGGGTGCTCAGCTTTCGCCGGAGGGGCGTTGAGGCAGCCTCGAACTACCAAGAGGGCATGTTGCGGCGATCATGGTCTGCCTCCAGGGTCTGTGTGCGTGTACAACCTCAGGCCTTTCCAGAGGAGCAGATTGGAACGTTGGGGCGCAACCCCAGGGGTGCGCCAACGCGCCAACAACCCCCCCGAGGCAAACCTCGCGTGTGGCATCATGCCTTCAGGGGGAGGAGAAGGACAGCAGGCAGAAGACTTGGAGTCATGAGTGGATGCTCGTTGGCCTTGACGCGGAGATGGGAATGTCATACTAAGTTCACAAAGCAAGTGAGTCAGAAACTAAGAAGTACTGGACGATGCACGCGCCAGCCACGGATAACCGAGGATGCGGAAAGTCTGCGCGCCAGTTCGGAGTATCTTGAGCGGCTGTATAGTATTTGCAGAGTGCTTTTTGTCGAGCGCATTTGGCACGCATATCGGCGAGCCGTAGCTCGAACGGTGTCGCAGAGCAAGTGTGTAGCATTAGTGCTTCATTTCCCACACCCTGTACAGAGTGAAATTGCTTCTGGCATCGCTGGCAGAAATGCTGCATCGTCTTTTGTTCAGGATCAGTAGCATGGCGTTTGTTCAGACTGTGGACATGCTATTTGTCAGCAGTACAGAGCGGTTGCCAAAGTACAGAGCGTCCTCAGTTGCTCGGGCAAGAGGTGAAGCGATTATTTCGCACGATTGCGGCCCAAGGGTCCACGAATTGTGGACGGTGCGCCGAAAGTGCGTTGGTCACCACGCGGATTGTAACACTGGAACCTGTGGTGGAGCTTCTTTGGAAGCCACGCAACGTATGAGGAGCGGGCCGCAATCGCGCGGTTCACCATTTGGGGCCCTCGGTGGAGCTCCCCGAAGAAAGCACGAAACGTGTGAAAGGTGTGCTGAAATTGCGTAGACCACCATTCAGGCTGTACCATTGGGGACCTTCGAAGGAATTCCCGAGGGGATCGCGAATCGTGTGAGGCGTGTGCTGAAATTGCGTCCGCAGCCTGGCTCAAGCCTGGCTCAAGCCGCTCTGGCTCAACGGAGCCAAGCAGGCTTGCGCGGCCGGGGCCTGCCCCCGGCCTCGCGTCTGGCCGCCGGCGAGGGCCGGGGAGCCGCCCTCCTCACTCTGGGCCCTCGCCCCCGGGCCATGGTGTCGCGTGCGGCGCGGCGGCGGCGGCAACGGCGCGCGGCCGCAGCCTGCGCGCTGGCGCCACTGAAGCTGCGGCGCCCCCTGGCCTGGCGCCCCCTGGCGCCGGCTGGTCGGCGCCGCCGCCGCGGTTGCCACTGGGTGGCGCCGGCGCCCCGCTGGCTGGCGCCACCGCTCCGTCGGCCGGCGCCGCCGCCGCGGTCGCCGCCTGCGCCGCCGCCGTCGCCGCCGCCGGCGCTGCCGCGGCGGCTGTTGCCACCGCGGCCGCTGAGGCCGCTGCGGCCAGGCGCGCCGCCAGCGCCCCCCTCCCCTCGGGCGCCGCCTACGCCGCGGGCGCTGGCAGTGCCGCGGGTGCGGCTGGCTCTTCGGGGGCCGCCAGCCCCGCCAGTTCCGCGGCGGCTGCGGGCGCCGCCGGCGCCGCACTCGCCGCTGGTGCCGCGGGCGCCGCTGCCGCCGCGGCCAACGCCTCGGTGGCCGTCTCCGCGGCTGCTGCGTGTGCCGCCGCCGCCGCCGCGGCCGCCGCCGCTGCCGGACCGGTAGCTCGGCCCGAGCTGCCGCGGCCGTGGCTCGTGCGTGTGGCCGCGCTGGGGCACGCCGCGGCCGACGCCGCCGCGGCGGCCGCTGTGGCCGCCGCTGCTGCCTCCTCTGGGGCTTGCGGGCTTGCCCTGGGCGGCCATGCCCTCGCGGGATTCTGGGACCCTGCCGGGCTCTCGGCGGGTAGTGGCACGGAGCACATCTCCAGGAGAAGCCAGACAGAGCTCAAGCACGGCCGCGCGAGCATGCAGGCGACGATGGTCTACGTCACCTCAGACACTACCGATATGCTGCCAGGGTGCCTGGACCAGTCCGCGGGCTACGCTGCCGCGTTGGGCGACTTCGGCTTCCAGGTGCCAGCGCCCAGCAGCGCTGAAGAGAATCAGAAGGAGCTGGCGGCCGTGATCGCCACCTGTTGTTGGGCCACGATCGCGATCATCGGCATGCCCATCTATGACGGATTGACCTCCTCCACGCGCGGCGTGCGCGCCAATGTCCCGAGCTCTTCCTGGTTTCTTGCGCCGCGAGGCGGAGCGACGCGCTATCTGCTCGCCGGGCGTAGCGTGTCGCAGGGGCCGCCGCCACCGCGGCGGGTGACTTTGGCTTCGGCGTGCCGACGTCCAGCCGCGCCGAGAAGCAGAAGCTGGCGGCCGAGATTGCCGACAGTCGTGTGGCCACGGCGGAACTACGAATATTGGCAACAGACGGGTAGAGTGTTCTTGCGCGCGCGTGCGAGCGTTTGAGTATTGCATGTGCCTGACGTGTATTTGCTTGCGTGTGTGAGGGCATATTCGTGAATGTGCATTATGCGTGTCTTGTATGTGTATGTGCGTGTATTGAGGGCAAATTGGTGAATGTGCGTGCTTGTGTGCGTTTACGCAGAGGGGCTGTGGGGCATGCGTGGAAAAAGAGATGCCAAGTCCAGCATGGGATATTGTGCTGGGGGGCGCGCCCGTAGTTCTCACCGGCCTACGCCCTGCTCCCGGGGCCGGGGTGCCGGGTGTGGCCGCCAACCACACCGGCGCGTCCACAGACCGCCGAGTCGGACGGGAGCACTCCGCGCTTGGAGGCAGGCGCCGCGAGTTACGGCGCCAACTCAGGCTCATAAGTGCCCAAACCTCCCGGTTGAGCTGGGGGCAACGCCCGTCGGGTGCCCGGGGGGCCCATGGGTCGAGCGCTCGCGAGCGACAGCGATGGCGCCCGAGGGGCGGCCAACCCACAGGCGGGGGTGCTACTTGGGTTCCCCCCGGCCCGGGCAGCACCGAACGTCGCCCCTTGGGGGCCTGCGCTTGGTGCGGTGGGGGTTGCGCCTGGGGGGAGAACGTCTTGTTCTGATCACTTTTTGCTCCTCACTGCTATATGTCGGCTGAATTCTTTGTGCGGGGCGGGAGGGCACGGCTCGCTGCCATGTCTGCACGGGGGCGGTTGGATTCGTGGAGTCTTCCCCCGTGCAACGGGCAGCGTGAGGCCGGTATCCACCTGATCACCGGGTACCGGCGAGGGCGTGGTGTTGCGTTTGGTCTGGGCGTGATCCTTAAGGTGTCTCCCCGTGGTGTTGCGCAGGAGCAGCTGCTCCAGAGTGATCTCCCTCTTCATGTATTCGAGCTGCGCGGTATGGGGGGTCGGAAGGGGGGTGGGGGAAACGACAGGGGGTGCCGCGTCATTCGGCGAGCCTGTCGGTCGAAACGTCGCCGCCTTCTAGGTCGCCCCCCTTTGCGCTGGAGTGTAGCCTTGTACTGCACTCCGGGGGCGGGGGCCTTGTGCCCTGACGACGTGGAGCCCACTCCCCGGCGCCCGGAGGTGGCCTTGTACCGCCTCCCAGGGAGTGGTCTCCTTCTCGACCGGCAGGGGAGCGACTCTGGATTCCGAAATGAGGCGGCCCTTCCTTGGGCCCGAAATAGCATGAGTGCTTCGAGGTACGCGTGTCTTGTATGTGTATGTGCGTGTGTGGACATGCGTGTGCGTGTATGTGGACACATATGCGTGTCTTGTATGTGTATGTGCGTGTGTGGACACGGGTGTGTGTGTGTGTGTGTGCGTGTGTGTGGACACAGCGTGCGGGGCGCACTTGTGGGAGTACGTGATCCACTGTGTTATTGTGCCAATATTCGATTTCCCGCGGGTGCCTCAATCATCGGCATGTTCTTCCAGGACGGGCGTTGCAAGGCTCCACGTCCTGATGATGCGCCATCACTCCCAGCATGGGTTCTGGTTATGAAAAAAAAGGCCCCCGCGCCTCGTTCCTTCTGGTCGTCCCTCCCTCCCTCGCCTCCTCTGCTCGGGTCTGGGGTCCGGGGGGGGCCGGGGTCTTGGGGATGCTGGGGCGACGGAGGGCGGCTCCATGAGCCTACATCCCCTCCCAGCACGAGCACGAGCACGAGCACGGCGGGACTACATGGATTGCAGGAGCCTTTTGTTTTTTGCGGGGCAAAGTCAGCAGTCCAGATCCTTACCCTCCTCCTCCTCCTCCTCCTCCTCCTCCTCCTCTCCTTGCCTGTCTTGCTTTCTCTCCCTTGCCCGCTCCCCCTCCCCTCCCCTCCCCTCCCCTCCCTCCCCCCCTCCCCTCTCTCGGGGGGTCGCGCCCGAAGGGTTCGCGCCCGCTGCGTCTCCTCAGGTCTGCCCTTCCAGTCCCGCAGGTCAATGGAAATCCCGATCGATACACACAGGCAACACCATGAATCCGCGTTGCAATGCCGCGACTGTGGCCATTTGATGATGGATGTTTTAGCGTTCAAGTGATGGGGTGGTGTGGTGTTTGTGTGTGTGTAGGAACGTGTGCGTGGAGGAGAGGGACATGGGACGGAGGGGCATCGGATGTGAGAAGACGGGGCGACTGCTACGCATCAGATTGGAGAGAGATCACCCTGCCGGCGGAAGAAGCCTGCCAGAGGAAGAAGCGTGCCCGCGAAGACTGCGAGAGAGCCGCCTGCCCGCGAAAACTGCGAGAGAGCCGCCTGCCCGCGACGACAGCTCTGGCGCTCAAGGTTGAACCGATTGGGGAGGGGGGCGGACGATGGCGCGTGGTGTGTGCGGCGTGTGATGTGATGTGATGTAGACGGCTGCAAGGGCTCAAGGACATTGGCCGCGGGGTGAACTGGGGACGGCGCTTGTAGTCCTCACCGGCCTACGCCCCACTCCTTTGGCCGCGGCGTCGGGCGTGGTCCGCCAGCCACACCGGCACGTCCATAGACCGCAGAGTCGGATGGGAGGTTGACGGCGCTCCAATGTTACGCTGGGTGTGGCTCCGCGCCTATTTGAGGGGGTTTCCCTCCTCATGTTGCGCTTGGTTCACTGCGCGCTCGTTTGTTGCGCCACCACAGACCCACATGTGCCCAGGCCGCTCGGCTGGGTCGGGGGCAACGATTTGGAGGTGTCCGAGGGGGCCTGTGTGCGCGCGCATTCTGGGCCCGGGGTATGCACCCCGGAGTTGGCCAACCCAAGGGCGGGGGGGCGCCCGGGTGCCCTCGGCTCGGGTGACCCTTCACGTCGCCCCGCGTTGCCTTGCGCTGGTTTGCGGGGTGGGGAGCCCCGTTTTTGGTAGGACACGCCTCGCTTCTGACATTTTTATTTCTCAACACCGCTACGCGTCGGCTCGAACCCGCGCGGGGCGGGGGGGGCACAGCTCGCTGCCAATGCATTGCGGGGGCGGTTGGATCCCTCAGTGGGTCCTCCCCTCTGCGTCTGGCAGGGTGAGACCAGCCGCCGCCTGATCACCGGGGGATGGCGTACTTCGTCTGCGGGCGGGGGTTCTGGCGTGTCGCGGATCCAACGCGGCCCCTCCCGGGCCTTGCGCGTCGATTTTTGCCTTCGACTTCGATTTAGTGTTCTGGCGTTCTGCGGGCCATGGTGGTGGACGGGGGGACCGGGGGGGCCAGGGGGGAGGTACCACGAAAACGACGCAATGGATGGCGTCGTGCTTCAGGCCTGATATGGGGGGGTCGGAAACCCCCAGGAAGCAGACGGAGGGCTATCCTGTGCCGAGCACGGAAGTCTGGCCGTACACCGAAATCTACCAAGGCACCCCGAGTTCGGGTGGGATGTTGGAACGTGAGGGGCTTTGGGGGCACGTACTCGCGGACGGATCCCTGGATGAAGAGGGAATGTTTGTTCCGTCTGTTTGGAGAGCGGGGGTGGAGGGCGGCCCTTTGGAGCGACGTAGCTTACTCGCACGCAGGGGTGTACGAATGTCGCACGAAGAAGCAAGTGTGGACAGTAGTAACACATTGCGTTTGGGGCGGATTGGACGCGGCGCTAGCGGGCCTCCGGCGCTGTACAGTATAGCGCTGGGGGGCAGCGCACTGGGACACGGTGTCGAGGTTTGGCGGTGCACTTGGGCCGCGTAGGCCACCAACGCGGTTGGTTCCTGACGACGGGCTATGCCCGTACGGCTAAACCCGCGGCAGCAGTAGATCGAAAGCGATTCTGGGAACAGATGGGTGAATTGGTGGCCAAGGCCCCCGGGGATACCCACGTCCTCATACGAGGCGACATGCATGCCACGGAATGCAGCGGCCCCCACGGGGTCTACAGCTCGGCGGTGGGCCGGTGGGCACCAACGGAAGGAACGCAGGTGAGTCATCGGTTCATGGAGTTCTGCGTGAAACAAGGGGTGCTGGTGACGGTGACTCCTTGGCGACACCGGAAGCAGTGGACCTGGGAACACCCGCGCTGGGGGACCCGGCGCATGATCGACCACATTTTGGTGCCGAAGCGGAACTGGTGGTTTGTCGTGGACACCCGAATTTTGCACGCGTGCGACTACCCAGGGCCATCGCGGAATCGCGAAGACGACGCGGCTTGGGGATTGGGGGAATACATCGACCATGAACCTGTGGAGGCCACGCGTCGAGAGGAAAGGGTCTTTTGGCAGACGAAGACAACGGAGAGCGGCCACCCTCGACCAGCATGGCGGAGTCTCCGAGGACCCACGGTCGAGGCGACGCGGAGGAGAGCTATGTTCGCACAGCTCACGGACCAAGCGGTGGAGAACCCCGGTGAGGAATTCGACTGGGACGGCTTGGTGGCCGTGTCACACACCGCAGGGTTAGAGGCGCTGGGGAAGGAGCCCCGCCGAGCCCAGTGTCCGTGGTTAGACGGCAAAACAGGCGATGTAGCGGCCTTGGATGCGGAGATAGCGCGAGCAAAAGACCGAGACCGAGTGGCGCGACTTGAACCGTGTGCCAGGCACGGAGGTTGTCGAGAGGGAGCGAACGGAGAGCCGACGAGCGCTAAAAAGGGCGAGGGGTGAGAAGCGCAGGCGGCTCCGGCTGTGGGAGACAGAATGGTGGGAGGAACACGGGCGCCTCGCCTCCGCGGCAGCAGAATCGGGCAACCAGGCGACGCTCTACGAGCTGTTTCGGGGGGTGCGGGACCGCCCAAAGAGCGGGCGCAAGGACGGGGGGCGTCAGACCGTTGGGAATATCGAGGAGGAGTGGGAGGCGTGGGCCATTCATTTCCGGGCAGTCTCGGCGGGCCGGGGCCCAGTCCACGAGAGAGCTTGGCAGAACGTGTCTAAGACGGCGCGGCTGGCGCCATGGCTGGGGCATGTGCCCAGCAGCGTGGAGCTGGACCGTTGTCTTGGGCCGTATGCGGCTCGGTAAGGCAGCCGGCGCCGACGCCTTCCCTGTGGAAGCTCTGCGGCATGGTGGACATCAGTTTCGCCGCAGGGTCTACGAGGTGGTCAAGGAGATGCGGCGCTGGGCGTCCACGGCGGGAGACCAGGAGGAGAGCCGCCGCTGGCCCAAGGCATGGAAACTGGGGGTCGTCGTCCCACTGTGGAAGGGCAAAGGGTGCCGCAAGAACAAGAATACCTACCAAGGGATCACTTTGCTCAGCGTGGGGTCAAAGCTCCTGGCCCGCGTGGCGGCGGCGCGCTTGGGGCGTTGGGCAGAAGGGTTTCTGGGTGAGCCTTAATGCGGTTTCCGCGGGGGGCGCGGGGTGGGCGACGTACTCCAGACCAGCCGACGGTTGGTGGAGGAGGTCTGTCGGGGGGCAAAGGAGGATGCTCCGTGGTACCGTTTTAGTTTCTTCGATTTTGAAAAAGCGTATCAGAGGGTTTGTAAAGACGGCCTCTGGGAGCTTGTACGGCGCCGGAGGTGCGACGAGAAGATGGGCGAAGTGTGCCAAGCACTGCATGTGGGAACGGAGTACGTGGTTCGCGCGGAAGGTGGCTTGTCGAACCCATGGCTCCCGGACAGGGGACTTAGGGAAGGCTGCCCGTCATCGCCGCCACTGTTCAATGTCTACCATGACGGTGTCACGGAAGATTTTCGGGCCCGTCGGCAAACGGAGGCTACGGCCAGGAATGAGCCGGCAGGAATCCGTTGGTACTACCGTGTAAATGAGGACTTGGTCAAGCGAGCCCAGATCAAGCACGTCGTGGCGGACGGGCGTCGCCACCTAGATGTAGCGACGCCGGTGATCGGTGATTTTGGCTACGCGGACGACGCGGGCATCTGCGGGCTCGAGGGCGAGGTGCATCGCGCGGGCGGCATTTTCGCTGCCACCCTCGGGGATTGGGGCGAACGAGTCATCTGCGCCAAGACGGAGCGTCTGCGGGTTAGCGCTCAGGGGCGCAGGCCGCGCGACGCACGCGGGCCAGGGGAAGCGGCATGCGCGCGACATGTGGGCGGCATCATTTCAGAGGACGGCAAGCACGATGGGGATGCGGAATGGAGGGTGCTCCGTGCACGGGCCAAAGTGGGAGAGATCAGACCAAAGGCCCATGCGGACGCGTAGATCGGAGCGGGATCCGGCGGCGTGCGCGGTTGACTATAATAATGAAGGCGGCTGCGGTGCCTACCTTGTTGGCGTTCTGCAAGTCGCGGGCTCGGACGCAGAGGCAAATTCGGGCGGCGCAAAGTGTGGCCCATTTCGCGGTCCGCAAGGCCATGGGCGTGGATGTTCGCAAGTTGCGGGAGTTTCACGTCACCGACGCACAGTTGCATGCGTCAATTGTTGATATCATCGCGCGGCAGCGCCTCGCGTGGCTCGGGCACGTTGCCCGCGCGCCAGTGACTCGCATGCCCAAACAGGCGCTTTACGGTTGGACGGGCCCGAGCCGACAAGCGGGCGTGGGCATTTTGCAACCAGCATGGTTGTTACGGGTGTTAGATCACGCGGATATATCGCCTTTGGATTGGTTTCGCAAGGGTTTCCTCCGGAAGAGCTGGCGCCGGACCGTGTATAGAATTGGGGCGGTACCGCGTTTGACAGTCGAACAAGAGACCGCGCTAGATCGGTGGAGACCAGGGGACACCGCCCCCGTCGCGCGCCCCATGGGGGAGCGCCCACTGTTGAAAAGAGGAGAACAGAGGCCGCGCCGGACCCGCGTGAGCGCCCGGTATGTGGGCAGGTGTTCGCGGCGACGAATTTGATACGCTTCCACTACAACGCGGAGCATGCGGTGTGCGACTTTGACATGGTCGCGCAAGGGTTTGCGAACCAGTGTCCAGACTGCACGGTGTTCTTCCCGAGCAGAGAGAAATTGCGGGGGCACTCGTGCCTGGCGCGGCAGCGACGCAATTCGGATCGCGCGGCGTTGGCGTCCGGTTTGCGGGGCGTGTTGCACGGCCCTCATTTATACACCGGTGGGTCGGGGCAAGAGGTGGAGATAGAGAGGTGCCTCGTCCGCGTGGCGGGGTGGGGCGCTGTTGTGTTCCGGGGCCCAGTGTGTAGCGACGTGCCAGATTTCACCCTCTATGCGCCGGTCGTCGCGGAGGTGTGGGACCACCGGTGGATCGGGGCTCGAGAGAAGACGAACAACCCGAGCGAGCTGTCGGCGATCGGAGAGACGATGATGTGGCTCTTGTGGGAGGCGCCAGATTCTGGCGACGTGCCCAGTGAGATCATTTTCGACTCCAAGTACGCGGCGAACATCGCGCAAGGAGTGTGGGACCCAAAGGCGAACGAGGAGTTAGCGGCCCAAGTGAGGGAACTCACGCGCCAGGTGGAGGTCACGCGCGCGGTGTCCTGGACACATGTCTACGGACATATGGGGGATCACGGGAACGAATTGGCGGATCGATGCGCGGATCTTGGGGCGCGAGGGGAAATCGGTGCAGCGTCGCGACGGTGGTCGGCTCCAGCAGGGGCCGGGTGCATGGGCCCTCCTCCCGCGCCAGCGCCAGGGGAAGACATGGATTGGTGCAAGAAGTGCGGCGCAGCAATGCCGGCGCGGTTTATGCGGAATCACTTCAGACGACGCGTTCGCCCCGCGGAGCAGTGGGTTGTGCCCGCCGGGCGAGACGAATGCCGCAAGTGCGGAAAATTGCTGCCAGAAGGGAAGCGTTCTCTGCGCGGGAAAGTACGTCGAGGGTCACTAGCGAACTGCACTTGCGCACATTGTGGAAAGCTAGTGGAAGATGCGCCGCTATGGGTGCTGCTCCCGCGGGCCTTAGTCCATCATTAACTCTCTTGTCAGGGTGCGCCCCCGCCAGGAGACGGGAACGCGGCCGCCGCGGCCGCCCGTGCAGGCCCCCCCGCACGAGCCGTCCGCCGACGGCCTGCAGCTGCGGCGCCGGCGGCGGGGGGCCAAGCGGCGGGCGCGCGCCCCCTGGCATTCCGGAGGCCCGCAGGGCGGGCAGAGGAGCCAGCGCCAAAAGGGGCGCGGAGATGGCGAAGGGAATCCAGCCATGTAGATTGGGCGGCGGTCATCCAGTCATTGACCTGCCCGTGGGGGCTGGGTTCTGCGCTTGGTGTCGCCCCGTCAGCCGGGTCGTCGTCGCCCGCTCGCGGGTCTCCCCGCTGCGCCGGGAGGCGGCCTTGCACCGCCTCCTACGGGGAGGGGGGCCTTGAACCCCTGACGGCGAGGGGCCTTGCACCCCGGTCCTGGTTGCTGGGTGCGCCTGTTATCACATCGTCGTGGTGTGCGCTCTGTTTTTTCTTGTCTGTCGGGTCGTCGTCGCCCGCTCGCGGGTCTCCCCCGCTGCGCCAGGAGGCGGTCTTGTGCCGTCTCCCATGGGGGGGGGGCCATGAACCCTTGACGGCGAGGGGCCTTGAACCCATTCCTGACGCACGGGGGCGCCCGTCGTCACAGGCTACTATGCCGCGGGGCGATCCGTGTGAGGGGCTCGTGTCGGTCGTGGACCCTGGCTTCCTTTATCCAAGCGTTGCCCCCCCAGCAGCATCCGTCTCCCACCCCGATCCCAGTCTTTCCCTCCGCCTGTGGGCGCGCGGCCAGGGGGTCGAGCAAAAACGGCCATGCCATGAATTTATTTCGCGTTCGTTTGCGTTTCGGGTTTCGGGAACCAGGTTGCCCGGGGTTTTACCATCCCAGACCCGCAGGGAATCATCCCCAGTCTTTCCCTCCACCTTTTGCCGTGCGGCTGGGGGGGTCGAGCTAGAGAGGCCGCTGGGTGTCTTGCCACGAGCGCGCGGGGTCTCGAGAGCCCGCCTCGCCGCAAAGGGTAGCGCTGTCCCGGGTTCGCGCCTCTTGCGGCCTCGCGGCGGGTGGGGTGTCGACAGGATTGTGGGGGAGAGTCTATCTCTTCCAGCCCACGAACGCTTCCTTTCGTGCGTCTCTCGCGTCTTTGGGTGGGGCTCTGGGGCTTCCCGTTGAAACGTGGACCTCGCCTCAACCCCCCCCCCGGTTCCTTCTCCCCCCTTCGCCCTCCGGGAGGGCGGGTTTCCGAAATCGAGGTCGGGGGCGGGGGTTCCCGGTTCCCTGCGGGAGGGGTGAAGGGAGGCCTCGCTGCCGACATCCCCTTCCACCAGTACCAGTACCAGTACCGCGTCGGCCACGCACGCCCCCCGCTCTCGGGGCCGGGGCGCCGTGCGTGGCATAGCCAACCACGACGGCACGTCCATAGACCGCCGAGTCGGACGAGAGCAGGCGATCCGTCCTGTGCGTCGCAGTCAGGCCCGTTCGCGCCCAAGCCTCCTGACCGGGCCGAGGGCAACGTCTCGGGTGGCCGGGGCGGTTTGGGGTTTCGCGTTTTCGAGGTGCGCCCACCCCGCTCGAGACGGCCAACCCCTGATGCTGGGGGTGATTTTGAGGCCCGCCTCAAACTATCTGAACTATCCACCAACTACTTTTCAGAGTTATGTTAAGAAACTATAATGAAACTATAATGAAACTAGAATACATCCACAACAAAGAAAAACCAAGCAAAGCCAAAAAACACAACACAACAAACAAAAAACACAAAAAATAATCAAGAAACAAACACAAACAACACAAAATAACACACAACCCCCCCCCCCAAAAAAAAAAAATCCACCAAAACGCGAGCAAAAACAAACAGCAAATAACAAAAAAACAGAAACACAAACGAGCTCAAAACAAAACAAAACAAAAAACAACACAAAACAAACACAAACATTTTAACAAACAAAAAACAATCATTCAAAAACAAAACACAAACAAAACAACAACAAAAAAAAACAAAAACAACAAAACACAGCTTAATAAACAAAAAAACAAACAACCAAAACAACAAACATAACTAATGAACATATAAGCAGGAAGAGGGAAGATGAGAAGGAGGAGGGAAGAGGATGAGGAGGGATAGTGAAGGAGGGAAGAGGGTGAGGAGGGAAGACGATAAGGAGGAGGGAGAGGGAGGGAAGAGGATAAGGAGGAGGGAAGAGGATTCTGATAAATGAACATAAACAAACAAAAATAACGAAAGGGAGAGCGAAGAGGATGAAAAGCACGTCAGCATCACTGCCTTCGTCGCCACCGAATCGGAGCGGGAGGGGACGGAGGAGGAGGAGGAGGAGGGGGGGATGAGGATGGGGAGGGATGAATAGGAGGATGAGAAAGATGATGATGCTGCATATGAGGGGTGATGGTGAAGAGCATGCTGGTGATGACGATGATGTTGGTAATGATGTTGGTGGCGATGCTGATTGCCATGATGACGCTGTTCATGATGGAAATGATGATGAGGATCATGCGGACGATGATGGTGATCATGCTGATGCCCATGAGGCACGAGGGGAACGGGGAGGCGGAACAGGAGTAGGATTACTGCGGGAAGGGAATTTGGGAGAGCAGGCCGACAGGGATCATTGGGTTAACAGGTCTCGTTGGGCTCGTATGTGATCCAGGGCCCCATAGGGCTCATCAGGCGAATAAAGGGGGTACTGGGGCTCATGAGGCTCACGCTTAAGGCTCATGCGACCTGTGTGCCTCATAGGACTCACAGTATTCATGGGGGGCGTATGGCTCGTCATACTAATAGAGCGCAGAAAGCCCAAGGCTCTCAGGGCCCTTAAGGTGCATGGGGCTCGTACGGCTCATGGGGCTCGTCGGGCTCATGGTGAAGCGGGCTCGAAGGGCTAGGGGGGTGGAAAATGGGATGGTCGTCGTCATGATGCTTGGGTCGTAAAATAATCGGCGTGGTCGTGATCGTCATCGTGGCCGTGGACGTGGTCGTGGTCGCCCTGGTTGTGGTCGTGGTCGTTGTGGTCGTTGTGGTCGTGGTCACCGTGGCCGTGATGCTCGACGGCGTCGTCGTGGTCGGGGCCGTGGTAGTTGTTGTAGTCGTAGTCGTTGTCGTGATTGTGGTCGTCTTCGTCATCGTCGTGGTCGTGCTCGTCGACGTTGTTGTTGTTGTTGTTGTCGTTGTCGTAACCGTCGTGCGCGATCTCGTGTTCAGCGTGGTCGTTGTCGTAGCCGTGGTCGTGGTCATGGTCGTTGCCGTTTCCGTCGCCGTGGTAATGGTTATCGTTGTCGATGTCTGGGTCGTCGTCGTCGGGGTCGCGGTGGTCGTCGTGATCGTCGTCGCCGTCGCTGTCGTCGTTACGACCGTCGTGGGCGATGTCGTCGTGGTCGTGGCCGTGGTGCTGCTCGTGGTTGCGGTCGTGGCCATCGTCGTGGTCGTCGTCATTACCATCATCGATTTCGTTTTCGTCACCGGCGTGATCGCGGCCGTGGTCGTGCTCGTTGTTTTTGCCTTTTTCGTCGTCGTCATGGCCGTTGTCGTTATCGTCATTGCCGCCGTGGTGGTTGTTGACGCCGTCGTGGTTGTCGCCGTCGTGGTTGTGGCCGCCCCCAACGTCGTGGTCGTGGTCGTGGTGGCTGTAATCGTCGTGGTTTTGGTATTGGTCGTGATCGTTGCCGTGGTCTTGATCATGGCCGTGGTCGTTGTTGTTGTGGTCGTGGTCAGTCGTCGTAGAGGACATCGTCGACGTCGTGGTGGCAGTTGGTGTGGTCGCGGTCGTGATTGTGGTCTTGGCCAGGGTCGTGATTGCGGTGGTTGTCGTGGACCTCGTCGTCGTCCGTGTGGTTATCGTCACGGTCATGGTCATGGTCGCTGTCATTCCCCACATGCTTAGTGGGGTTATGGTTTGCTTCACTGCCGCGTCGCACCCGCGTCGTCCTTCCTCCTCCCCTCCTCCCCTTCTCCTCCTCCTCCTCCTCATGCTCCTCCTCCTCCTCCTCCTCCGCCTCACGCGCACAGCACAGCACAGCTCAGCACAGCTCAGCCCAGCTCAGTTCAGCTCAGCGCGGCACAGCTTAGCACAGCTCAGTTTAGCTCAGCTCAGCACAGCACAGCACGGGACAGCACGACACAGCACAACACAACACAGGACAGCACAGCGAAGCGCAGGGGGTGGTCTCCCTATCCGTTGTGTGCTCGCATAGCGTGGCAGGCGTTGCACTTCCCCGACACCAAAAAGGCTGCGCACGGGGTGGTCTCCTCACCGCGGCCGCTATCCACGACACTGTTTCTCGACGCCAGAGGGGGTGCGCAGGGGGTGGTCTTTCACCACGGCCGCTATCCACGACATTGTTTCCCGACGCCAGGGAGGGTGCGCAGGGGGTGGTCCCCCACCGCGGCCGTTATCCACGACACTGTTGGAAAGCATAGCAGGCGCGGCAATGTCTCGACGCCAGAGGGGGTGCGCACGGGGTGATCTCTCACCGCGGCCGCTGTCCACGACACTGTTTCTCGACGCCAGAGGGGGTGCGCAGGGGGTGGTCTCTCACCGCGGCCGCTATCCACGACACTGTCGATCAGCCTAGCAGGCGCTGCAACTTCTCGAAGCCAGAGGGGGTGCGCACGGGGTGGTCTCTCACCGCGGCCGCTATCCATGACACTGTTTCTCGACGCCAGAGGGGGTGCGCAGGGGGTGGTCCCTCACCGCGGCCGCTACCCACGACGCTGTCGAAAAGCCTAGCATGGGCGGCAATTTCTCGACGCCAGAGGGGGTGCGCAGGAGTGGTCTCTCACCGCGGCCGCTATCCACGACACTGTCGACATGCCTAGCAGGCGCGGCCATTTCTCGACGCCAGAGGGGGTGCGCAGGTGGTGGTCTCCTCACCGCAGCCGATATCCACGACTTTGTTTCTCGACGCCAGAGGGGGAGCGCAGTGGGTGGTCTCCCACCGCGGCCGCTACCCACGACACCGTCGAAAAGCCTAGCAGGCGCGGCCATTTCTCGACGCCAGAGAGGGTGCGCAGGGGGGGTGTCTCTCACCGCGGCCGCTATCCACGGCATTGTTTCTCGACGCCATGGGGGGGTGCGCAAGTGGTGGTCTCTCACCGCGGCCGCTACCCACGACACTGCCGAAAAGCATAGCATGCGCGGCAATTTCTCGACGCCAGAGGGGGTGCGCACGGGGTGGTCTCTCACCGCGGCGGTTGTCCACGACATTGTTTCTCGACGCCAGGGGGGTGCGCGGGGGGTGGTCTCTCACCGCGGCCGCTATCCACGACATTGCGGGAATTCCTAGCAGGCGCGGCAATTTCTCGACGCCAGAGGGGGTGCGCAGGAAGTGGTCTCTCACCGCTGCCACTACCCACGACACGGTCGAAAAGCATAGCAGGCGCGGCAATTTCTCGACGCAAGAGGGGGTGCGCAGGAAGTGGTCTCTAACCGCGGCCGCTACCCACGACACTGCCGAAAAGCATCGCAGGCGCTGCAATTTCTCAACGCCAGAGGGGGTACGCAGGAGTGGTCTCTCACCTCGGCCGCTATCCACGACACTGCCGAAAAGCTTCGCAGGCGCTGCAATTTCTCGACGCCAGAGGGGGTGCGCAGGGGGTGGTCTCCTCACCGCGGCCGCTATCCACGACACTGCCGAACAGCCTCGCAGCGCGAGTATTTTTCGACGCCAGAGGGGGTGCGCAAGGGGTGGTCTCTCACCGCGGCCGCTATCCACCATTGTCGAACAGCGTAGCAGGCGAGGTAATTTTTCGACGCCAGAGGCGGTGCGCAGGGGGTGGTCTCTCACCGCGGCCGCTATCTTTGACGTTCGTCCAGGCACAGCAGGCATGGCATAGTCTTGAGACCATAAGGGGGGCGCAAGGGGAAGTCCCTCACCGCGGCCGCTATCCGTGACGTTCGTCCAGGCACAGCAGGCGTGAACACGCGCGACCTTACATCAGTATGTGGGGTTCCTCGGTAGTGTAATTGTCGTTGTGGTTGTGGTTGTTGTGGTCGTCGTCATCGTCGTGGTCGTGGCAGTCGTCGACTGCGTTGATGGCCGTCATCGCTGTCGTAGTCATGATCGTCGTCGTCGACGTGTTCGCTGTCGTAATCGTGGTCACGGTTGTCGTCTTGGTTGTCGTCGTCTTCGTGTTCGTTGCCGTCACGCTCGGCGCGGTCGTTGACGTAGTCGTGGTCGTAATCGTCGTCGGAACCATCCCCGCCATCGTCATTGTCATCATCGTCGTCGTCATCAGCATCGCCTTAATTCGGTCGTCGATATCCCCGTCGTTATCGAAGTACTCGTCATCGGCCCTGGTGTCGTCTCCAACGTCCAGGCACTCATCTGCATCGGCAGTGGCTGTCAGAATTGTCATCACCGTCGTCATATCCACCGTATTGTCATCGCCGTCGTAACAAAGATCTCCGTCGTGAGGGATTGTGGACCTGCATTTTAGAGGCTCTGGGGGAAGCATTTGGCGATGAGAAGGGGTATGCATGGCAGCGTCCATGGTGAAAAGATGCCAGACTGCAAACTATAGCAAGCTATACATTGCAGATCTGCAATGTATAGCAAGCTGTACATTGCAGATCTGCAATGTATAGCAAGCTATACATTGCAGATCTGCAATGTGTAGCAAGCTGTACATTGCAGATCTGCAATGTATAGCTTGCTCAAGAGCATCTGTTACTACACAGCTGTAGCAAGCTATACATTGCAGATCTGCAATGTATAGCTTGCTATACATTGCAGATCTGCAAACTATAGCTTGCTATAGTTTGCAGTCTGGCATCTTTTCACCATGGACGCTGCCAGGCATACCCCTTCTCGTCGCCAAATTCTTCCCCCACAGCCTCTAAAATGCAGGTCCACAATCCCTCACGACGGAGATATTTGTTACGACGGCGAAGACAATACGATGGATATGACGACGGTGATGACGATTCTGCCATGCATACCCCCTCTCACTGCCAAAATGCAGGTCCGCTATCCCTCACGACAGCGATGTTGGTTACGACGCCGATGACAAATGCGATGACCCACACGATGGATACAACGACGATGATGACGGTTCTTGCAGCCAGTGCCGTTGCAGACGAAAGCAAGGACGTTGACAACGACGACAGTGGCGATGACGACCACGACGACGACGGCAGCGTCGGTGAGGATGAGGGTGTCGACGATCAGGTGAGGACGATTGTGGTGACGGCGACGATGACGACAATGTCGATTGCGACGATGGTTCCGACGACGATTACGACCACAATTACGTCAACGGTCGCGCCGACAACGCCGGCAACAATTGCGAAGATGACTACACCAAACACGACGACCATGGCCACGATCACGAGAACGACAGCGACGACGATCACAACTACGACTTCGCCGACGGTCAGGCCACGGCCACGCATTCGACGACAGCCACGAGCACGACGATGACGGCAACCACGGAAACAACCACCACCACAACCAGGACGACAAAGACCATGACCACGACCATGACGACGACAACGACAACCACGACGACGAGGTCCCCGACGACGGCTACACTCACGAGCACAGCCAAGACCACCATCACGACCACGACCACGACAATGACGACTACAATAACGATTTGACGACGACGACGTCTCCGACGACGACGGCGACAACCATGGCGACGACCATGACGACAGCGACCGCGACCAGGACCAACACCACGACGATCACGACCAGGACCAAGACCACAGCGGCCACGCCGACGACAGCGACCGAGACAACGACACCGACCACGGCGGTGGCGACCGTCACGACCACGACAGACGGCGACGACTACGACGACAACCACAACCACGACGACGGCAGCGTCGACAACAACCGCGACCATGACGACGACGACGACGACCACGGCAACAACACCGATCCTGACCACGACCACGCCCACGACGACGGCGATGATGGCGACCATGGCGGCGACGCCAACAATTACACAACCGAGGAACCCCACATATTGATGTAAGGTCGCGCGTGTTCACGCCTGCTGTGCCTGGACGACCGTCACGAATAGCGGCCGCGGTGAGAGACCACCCCCTTATGGTCTCGAGACTATGCCATGCCTGCTGCGCCTGGACGAACGTAACGGATAGCGGCCGCGGTGAGGGATTTCCCCTTGCGCACCCCCTTATGGTCTCGAGAATATGCCATGCCTGCTGTGCCTGGACGAACGTCAAGGATAGCGGCCGCGGTGGGAGACCATCCCCTGCGCACCGCCTCTGGCGTCGAGAAATTACCGCGCCTGCTTGAGGAGAGACCACCCCCTGCGCACCCACTCTGGCGTCGAGAAACTGCTGCGCTGCGAGGCTTTTCGTCAGTGTCGTGGGTAGCGGCCGCGGTGGGAAGACCACCCCCTGCGCACCACCTCTGGCGTCGAGAAATTGCCGCGCCTGCTAGGCTGTTCGACAGTGTCGTGGATAGCGGCCGCGGTGAGAGACCACTCCCTGCGCACCCCCTCTGGCGTCGAGAATTGCAGCGCCTGCTAGGCGTTTCGACAGTGTCGTGGATAGCGGCCGCGGTGAGAGACCACCCCCTGCACACCCCCTTTTGGCGTCGAGAAATTGCCGCGCCTGCTAGGCTTCTCGACAGTATCGTGGATAGCGGCCGCGGTGAGAGACCACCCCCTGCGCACCCCCTCTGGCGTCGAGAAGCAGTGTCGTGGATAGCGGCCGCGGTGAGAGACCACCACCTGCGCACCCCCTTTGGCGTCGAGAAATTGCCGCGCCTGCTAGGCATTTCGTCAGCGTCGTGGATAGCGGCCGCGGTGAGAGACCACTCCTGCGCACCCCCTCTGGCGTCGAGAAACAGCGTCGTGGATAGCGGCCGCGGTGAGAGACCACCACCTGCGCACCCCCTTTGGCGTCGAGAAAGTGCAGCGCCTGCTTTTCGACAGTGTCGTGGATAGCGGCCGCGGTGAGAAACCACCCCTTGCGCACCCCCTTGGACGTCGAGAAACAATGACGTGGATAGCGGCCGCGGTGAGAGACCCCCCCCTGCGCACCCGCTCTGGCTTTTAGAAATTGCCGCGCCTGCTAGGCTTTTCGGCAGTGTCGTGGATAGCGGCCGACAGTGTCGTGGACAGCGGCCGCGGTGAGAGACCACTCCTGCGCACCCCCAGGCGTCGAGAATTGCAGCGCCTGCGAGGCTTTCCGGCAGTGTGGTGGATATCGGCCGCAGTGGGAGACCACCCCCTGCGCCCCCCCCCCCTGGCGTTGAGAAACAGTGTCGTGGATAGCGGCCGCAGTGAGAGACCACCCCCTGCGAACCCCCTTTGGCGTCGAGAAATTGCCGCGTGTCCTCCTCTCCTCTCCTCCTCCCCCTCCTCCCCCCTCCTCCCTGCGTTTCACCCACCCAGTACAGCGCTTCGTGGCTTCATAAGGAGCTCCACCGAAGGCTCCAGTGGCAGCGTTCGCATGGCGGCCCCGCCCCATTTTGGCGCACCCCTCACGAGGATCGTTGCCCCATAGAGAGTTCCACCGCAGGCCCCAATGGCAGCGTTCGCATGGCGGCCCCGCCCCATTTTGGCGCACCCCTCACGAGGACCGTGGCCCCATAGGGAGCTCCACCGAAGGCTCCAGTGGCTGCGTTCGCATGTGGGCCCCGCCCTATTTTGGGGCACCCCTCACGAGGATCGTGGCCCGACAGGGAGCTCCACCGATAGCGGCCGCGGTGAGAGACCACCCCCTGCACGCCCTCTGGCGTCGAGTAACGGTGTCGTGGATAGCGGCCGCGGTGAGGAGACCACCCCGTGCGCAGCCGCTTTGGTGTCGAGAAAGTGCCACGCCTGCCACGCTTTGCGAGCACACAACGGATAGGGAGGCCACCCCCTGCGTTTCGCTGTGCTGTCCTGTGCTGTGTTGTGCTGTGCTGTGCCGTGCTGTCCCGTGCTGTGCCGTGCTGAGCTGGGCTGAGCTGTGCTAAGCTGTGCTGAGCTGAACTGAGCTGAGCTGAGCTGTGCTGAGCTGTGCTGTGCTGTGTGCGTGAGGAGGAGGAGGAGGAGGAGGAGGAGGAGGAGGAGGAGGAGGAGGAAAAGGGGAGGAGGGGAGGCTGAAGGAAGACGCGGGCGCGACGCGGCAGTGAAGAAAACCAGGACCCCACGAAGCGTGTGGGGAAGAACCATAACGACCGCGACCACAACCAGGACGACGACCGCGACCGCTACCTCGCCGACGAGTGCGAAGACGAAGACGGTCACGACCACGACCACGACGACGGCCACGACCACAACCACGAGCAAGTTGACGGCCACGACGACGACAACGCCCACGACGGCTGTGACGACGACGACGACGACCGAAACCGCAACCACGACGAGCACCGCGACCCCGACGACGACGACGACGACGATCAAGATCAAGACAACGACGACCACTGCCACGACAACGGCCACAGCAACGCCCATAGGCACGACCACGACCACGACGACAACAACGACCACGCCCACGATGAAACCGATCACGATCACGAAGGCTACGACCACGACGACATCCAAGACGACGGCCTCGACCACGACGATGACGACGCCGACAACGACCACTGCCATAACGACGACCACGACAACGACCATGGCGGCGACCACAACCGCGACGGCGACGACCATCACGGCCATCGTGACCACAACGACCACAACGACACACGCCACAGCCAAAACGACGACGCCAGCGCCCACGGCCCTCCCATCAGGGCTTTCGGTCGAATTCCCATCGAGCAAAACAGGCACTAATCGCGCAAGGTTGCGCCGAGTTGGGCGCGGCGGCGCCATGCGGACCCTTTAATTGGGGCATTCGGATGAGCTCCATATGGTGCCACCAACGCTGAGGGGTGTGCCAACATGTGCGCAGTGATGATGATGATGCTGCTGCTGATGATGATGATGATGATGATGATGATGATGATACATCATCATCATCATCATCATCATGTTGATGCTGGCGCTGGCGGTTGTCCTGGCGATGATTCGTGCGAGCTTTTCAATTGATGCCTAATTTCAATGGCGCCCACGGCAGTGTTTATAGGCAAAGCATGTTTTCAAACTCATGCAGCCGTCTGGTCAGCCCCCAGTGCGCAGCCCTCACGCGGCTCGTGCCCCCATTTGCCTACAGGGAACGGTAGCGCAGGGCCTTATGTATGAGAGGGTCCGCAAGGGCGCTGCCGCGCTCCTCTCCTCTGGGTACGTAAGGCACGGGCGGCAAGGGCGGCAAAGGCTGCGGCACTCGTACCAAAACGGCTATACAGCATAACCGATATCATCGTCGTCATCATCCACATGCACGCGTCAGCGTGCGAGCGATGCTCGCTATGCCGCGGCATGATCAAACCCACTCGGTTTCCGAGGCGAGCATGCTCGCGATGCATAAATGTGAGATTTGCCAGTGTAGAACATAATAAAACATCACATAAGACATATACGTAAACCATATTTGTGTTCTTCGTATCCATTTTTAAAAGAAAGCCGACAATTTAATTATGCGTTTTAAAGGAACAACAATGAAAATTGCAGTGCCTATGTTTGAGTTAACATTTGGATAGTTATCGAATGATTCGCTGCATGTTGATATAGGATAGTTATGCGATAGTTTATGAATCGTTGAACCAACCATTTATAAACTAGCACCTGACTATCCTACAACTGTTCCTTAACTATAGTACATATATTATCTATTATGAGATAGTTTGGGGCGGGCCTCAAACTGGGCTCGCCCCGGCCCAGTCCCCCCCACCCTGAGGGTTGACGGCTCCAGAATTCTGGAGCCGCAAGTGTGCCTTCAAAATTTGAAGCCACCGATCTGTGTTGGATATCCAGCGTGACGGTACCGACGTGCACGTCGCCCCCTTTGCTCCCGCGTTCTGTGACGGCGTGGTTGCGCGTTGGGCGTGCGGATCGCATCGCGCACTCGCTGCCGCACGCTGTCGTTTCGGCTCAAGTCCCGCTGGGGGCGGGTGGGCGCGACTCGCTGTTCCCGTCGCGCAGGGGCTGTTAAGGTCTCCGGACCTTCCCTTGTACGCTGAACAGTGTAAGGCCGGCTCCCGCCTGATCAACGGTGGTCGGCGCGGCGTCTGGGTGCTCGGTTGCGTGTGCGCCACCGATCCTAGGGTGTCCTTCCGTGGCGCGCAGTCTGGGGTGCTCCCCTACCTCCCTTGGCTTGGCGTGCTGGGGAGATGGAGAGGGTGGGGCTGGACGGGGGGGCAGGGGGGGGGCTCCTCGCGTCTCCGCCAAACACACGCGTCGCCATCGCGTGAAGACCCGGCGTCGCCTGCATAGGCTACGACGCCTTTCGGACGCTGCACGACTCAAGGGGGGTATCCATACCCAGACGGCTGCAAGAGGGGCCCCCGACAGTGGGGCCACACCGCGGCGCAGGCGGATCTCCTTGCACGCCCGGTTGGCCAAGGTCCGCGCTGTCGCCCGTCCGTCGCGGTCGGGGACTCGGCGGGTCAGGGTAGGCAGTTGGAACGTACGGGGCTTCGGAGGGAGGTACTCTCGTACCGACCCGTGGGTCAATCGCGAATGCCTGTTCCGCGTGTTCGAGACTCGTAAGTGGAACGCCGTCCTGCTGAGCGATGTCGCGTACCCACAGGCGGGGGTCTATGAGTACCGCGCGGCCCGCCAAACCTGGACGGTGGTCACACAGGGCAAAGTGGCGATTGCGCTGGACGCGGAATGGGCCCGGCGTTGGCGGGCGACTGGGGCAGTCCAGTACTCGGCGGGTGGGGTGCGCGCAGGTCGGAGTTGCCGCGGCACCTCGGTGTTCCTTGGCCGGAATGGCCACCGCCGTGGGTGGTATCTGGCCGCGGCATGCGCTCCCACGGCCAAGCCAGCGGCTGCGGAGGAGAGGGCGCGGTTCTGGGAGCGTCTGGGCACACTGACGGCCAAAGCACCGGGCGACTGCCACGTGATTGTCGGAGGGGACATGAATGCAACAGCTTTCAGCCCAGCGGAAGGAGAATTCGACAGAGTGACGGGGCCCGCGGCCCACGCAGAAGGTTCTGAGGTGAGCCGCCGATTCATGGATTTCTGTGTGGAGCGGCAGCTGGTGGTGATTGGGACCCTATGGAAACATAAGAAGGCTTGGGCGTGGCAACACCCCAAGAGTGGCACGCGACGCATGATTGACCATTTTCTGGTACCACGAAGAAATCAGTGGTTTGTAACGGACTCGCGGGTCTTGCACTGCGCGCGAAAGGCCACCCGACCCGGCCCCCCAGTGACGGGGGAGTGTGGAGTTGGGGTGAATGCATTGACCACGAGCCGGTGGAGCTGACCTGTCGGGAGGCTCGAGATTGGAGGCGGTCCGCGGAGCGCCCCTGCGCCTCCAAGCGCCCTGCCTGGACCAGCTTGCGCGGGGCAGCAGAGGAAGCGAAACGTCGACGCGCGAAGTTCGCCCGTCTAACGGATGAAGCCGTTGACAATGCCGGCGAGGAGGTGTGCTGGGGGGATCTAGTGGCGTTTTTGCACGCGTCGGGGCTCGAAGCACTGGGGGGCGCTCTGCGCTGCCCGTGGCTAGTCGCGGCTAGTCGGGCTACTCGTGGCGCGCTGCCCGCGGCTAATCGGGGAAGCGGGTGACGCGGCGACGTTCGACGGGAACATTGCCCAGGCGCGGGACCGCGACCGAGCCGCGCGGTTGGAGCCGAGGCCTGGCACAGAGGCGGTTGAGAGAGAACGCGCCGACAGTCGAAGAGCCCTTCGCAGGGCTTGAGCGGCGAAGCGCAAGCGTTTCCGGCAATGGGAGCGGGACTGCTGGGAGGGATTAGAGGCATCAGCCACAGAGGCGGCCGCCCGGGGAGACCAGGCACGCTTGTGCGAGCTGTTTAGGGGTCTGCGGGGCCGCCCCAAGGCTGGGCGGCGCGACGGGGGCAGACTGACAGTGGGCGATCTCGAGGCCGAGAGACAGGCTTGGGCGACGCACTTTCGCCAGGTGTCAGAGGGGCAGGGGGCGGTTCACGAGCGGGCGTGGCAAAGCGTCAATGCGACGCCGAGACCGGCGGCGTGGCTCGGCCACGCGCCCAGTGATATGGAGCTTGACCGTTGTGTCGGGCAGATGAAACTCGGGAAGAAGCCTGGGGCGGGCGTTTTCCCAGTGGAAGCCTTGAAGTTTTGCGGCGGGCGCTTCAGACGTGCGGTGTTCCGGGCGGTTAAATAGATGTGGCGTCGTGCTGCAGACGCTCCGCCCGGGGAAGAGGGTAGAGACTTGGCCGGCCACCTGGAAGCCGGGGTCGGTCGTGCCTTTGTGGAAAGGGAAGGGCCTCCGGAGCGACAAGAGTACCTGTTGGGGGATCACGCTCCTTCGCGCGGGGCCCAAGCTCCTGGCGCGGGTCGTGGCCGCGCGACTGGGTAGATGGGCGGAAGGGCTCCTGGACGAGCCGCAGTGCGGCTTTCGTGTCCGTCGGGGCGTAGACGACGCCTTGCAGGTCAGCCACCGCTTGGTGGAAGAACTCTGCCGCGGCGAGCGCGACGGGGGTAAGGAATATCGATTCAGCTTCTTCGGCATCGAAGAGGCCTATCCGCGCTTGCGCAAGCACGGGCTGTGGGCGCTGCTTCGACGGCGGGGCTGCGATGCACGGATGGCCAAAGTGTGCCAGGCCCTGCACGAAGGCACGGAGTACGCTGCGCACGTTGCAGGCGGCCAGTCTCTGCCATGGCTGCCCGATCGCGGTCTGAGGGAGGGGTGTCCGTCCTCCCCTCCGATCTTCAACATTTACCGCGACGCGGTGATGGAGGACTTCAGGGCACGTCGCGAGCAAGCGGCGCAGGAGCAGAACGTGGATGCCGGAATCCGCTGGTACTTCCGCGTTAATGAGGACCTCGTGAAACGCTGTACGGTGAAACGCTTCAGAGATGACGGCGCGACGCGCCTTGATGTGTCCAGCGAGGTCATCGGGGACCTCGGGTATGCCGACGACACCAGCCTGTGCGGCGAAGTAGAGGAAGTGCACAGGGCGGAGGGGATCTTCGTGCAGACGCTCATGGACAGGGAGGAGCGAGTGAACACGGGGAAAACCAAGCGCCTGCGAGTAGTCCCCAAGGCCGCATGCCGCATGACGTCCGCGGGCCTGGCGAGGTTCCCTGTGTCCGCCAAGTGGGGGGCATGGTGTCCGAGGACGGCAGGCATGACCGGGATGCGTCGCGCAGAACCAGCTGGGCGCGAGGCAGGATCGGCGAGGTGTGCAAGGCATGGAAGTCGGAGGGTAAATTTGGGCGTGGCGACCGTAGCGGGTTGCAGCGCCACGTGCGGCTGACCATCATGAAAGCGGCTGCGGTGCCGACAGTTCTGGCGTTTTGCAGGTCCCGGGCATGGATCCAGCGCCAGGTTCAGGCGGCGCAGCGCGTGGCGCACTACGCGGTGCGCAAGGCGATGGGCATGGATTCGCTTCGGCTCCAAGAGTTCCATGTCACCGACGCGCAATTATGCGCCGCGGCCGGTTGGGAGAGCATGGTGGACACTATTGCGCGTCAGAGTCTCGCCTGGCTCGGACATGTCGCGCGCAAGCCAGTGCACTGACGACCCAAGCAGGTGGTGTTCGGTTGGGCGGGGCCGAGTCGGCAGACAGGGGTCGGCATCGCGCAGGTCAAGTGGCTTGATAGGGTCTTGGATCATGCAGGAATGTCAAAGTTAGATTGGTTCAGACTCGCTCAAGACAGGAGGGGCTGGAAGCGAGCGGTGGCCAAGGTGGGGGGGGCCCGGCCCTCTCGGTCGATCAGGGGCGCGCGTTGGACCGGCGTGCCCCAGGGCAGCCGGTGCCAGTGATCCGGCCTATCGGGGCAGGCTACGCCTTTGCCAAGCGCAGTGCGGCTGCTGGCTCGAACCCTCTGACGTGCCCAGCGTGCGGCCTTGCCTTTGCCACGGCAAACTCTGTGCGCTGTCATTATGACGCGGAGCATGGCGTCTGCGACCCGGGCCTGGCCACGGCGCGCTCAGAGCATCGGTGCCCCGAGGACTACCTATATTTCCCGAATCGTGAGAAACTGCGGGCACGCGCGTGCCCAGCGAGGCGAGCGCACCAGGCCCAACGCTCCCTGGCCCAATCCGGCACCTGGCAGGCGCGCCACGGGCCCGACCTCCCGCCACCAGTGGGTTGGCTCATGTACACGCACGGATCGGGGCAGGTAGCGCAAGCGGCCGACCGAGCGGTCAAGGTTGCGGGCTGGGGCGCGGTGGTGTTCAGATATCCGGTAGAGGGGGACATACCAGATTTTTTGCTGCACGCCCCCGTGGCCACGGAGGCTTGGGACCCAATGTAGATCGGCGCGAGAGAGAAAACGAACAACGCCGGGGAGCTGTCGGCGATCGGTGAGGCCATGTTGTGGTTGCTGAGGGAGGCGCCGGACACTGGAGACACGTCGTTTGAGCTCCTGTTTGATTCGCAATACGCCGCCAACGTGTCCCAAGGCATTTGGGCACCGAAGGCCAATGAGGAATTGGCGGTGCAGGCGCGGGAACTGGCGCGGCAGGTGGAGGAGCGGCGCGTGGTGTCATGGCGACGTGTGTACGGCCATTCAGGGGACCATGGTAATGAATTGGCGGATCGGTGCGCGGACGCTGGCGCCATGGGGCGCATCGGGGCGGACTCGCACAGATGGTCGATCCCGGCGCCGCAGCCCGGGCTAGCCCCCGAGGCGCAGGGGCCGCTGGAGGATCTCGATACGTGCAAAAAGTGTGGGGAAGTGATGCTGGCACGCCTGATGCGCAATCATTTCCGGAAGTGTCAGCGCCCTCCAGCGCAATGGGTGATCCCCCTGAGGAATGACAAGTGTAGGAAGTGCCGCAAATTGTTGCCAGAGGCCACGCGCTCGATCCACGAAAAGGTCTGCCGGGGATCCACAGCCGCCGATTGCACGTGTTGCAAATGTGGGAAAGTCGTGGAGGACGTGCCAGGGGGGTAACTCCCGAGGACATTGGTTCACCACGAGATGTATTATCAGAGGGCCGCGGCGCCTGGGGTAGCGGTGCCACAGGCAGGCCCGGCACCCGCACAGCCGGCAGGCCCGGCGATCCCCGCGGCAGCCCCTGCCGCGGCTGGACCCCCACGGTGGGGTGCAGGAGTCGCCAGGGGGCCCGGCGGTTCTGGGGGCGGCGCCTGTGGTCGCATCGGCATGTTCTTCCAGGACGGGCGTCGCAAGGGTCGATGGCCCGATGATGCGCCATCGTGGAGCAAGGTCAATGCCCGAGTTCCCCAGTACGGGGTTCTGGTAGTAAATGGGACCTCCCCGCCTAATTCCTCTTGGTCTTCTTTCCTTCCCTCACCTCTACTGCTCTGGGGTTCGGGTCGGGGGCCAGGGCCTGGGTGCTGATGGAGAGGCGAAGGGGGGCTCCCCAGCCGACATCCCCTTCCACCACCACCACCACCGCCACCACCACGTCGGCGGACAGGCACGGCGGAACTGCGAATATGGGCAATAAGCGTGCAGAGTGTCTCTGCGAGCGTGTGTGCGCACTCGTGTGTTGCGCGTGCGTGTTCGCGTTCGTCGATTATGTGTGGCACGGTTGCTGCGTCGACGTTTGTAGGGGGTCTCGGGAGGAGCGCCGCGTCTAGCATGTGCTATGGCCGTAGTTCTTTCCGGCCAACGCCCTGCCCCCGGGGCCGCGGCGCCGGGCGTGCCCAGCCAGCCACGCCGGCGCGTCAAAAGACCGCCGAATCGGACGGGAGTTGACGGCGCTCTGGAATGACGACGCAGTAGGCATGGGGCCCAGGACCTCTTCCCCATATCGCGTCTGGGGCATTTCGCGGGGTGGGCGCGGCGCCTCCATGCGGCTCGCAGTGCCCAAACCTCCCGGTCGAACCGAGGGGCAACGTTTCCCTGGGGGCCCGGGGGGGGGTCCGATCGAGAGCGCATGATGGGTTGCATTGGCCCTCGGGGGGCGGCCAGCCCGCATATTGGAGTGCTACTGGGTTTTCCCTGCCCCAGATAGCTTCTCCCGTCGCCTCGCGGCTTCCTGCGTTTGTTTCGGCGCGGGTGCGTATCTGCTGATTTGCATCGTTGTTGGCTCGTTTCCTCACTGCTATATGTTGCCCTCAACGTGCTGGGGTGGGGCGGGCGGGCGCGACTCGCTTCCATGTGTATACAGGGGCGGTTGGACTCTTCAGATTCTTCCTTTGTGTAACTGGGTAGCGCATGACCTGTCGCCGCTTGATCGCCGATGACTGGGTGGCTTTGGTTTGGGCGCCACTTTGGCGTTTATAGTCAGATCCTTAAGGTGTCCCCTTGTTGGCGCGCGCAGGAGCAGCGTCTCCAAAATGGTCCCCCGACCTATTCATGTTTTCTGTACTGCTCGGAGTGGAGGGGTAGAAAGGGGCGCGGGGGGGACGCGACAGGAGTCCGTCCTGCGTCGTCGGGGGAACCAGCTGGCCGGAACGTCGTTGACTTCCAGGTCGCACTTCCCTGCGCTGGGGCGCAGTCTTGAACTGCACCTCTGGGGGCGGGGATCTTGTGCCCTGACGACGTGGAGCCCGCTCCCACGGCGCCAGGAGGTGGCCTTGCGCTGCCTCCCACGGAGTGGGCCCCTCCTGGCCAGCAGGGGAGTGGGTAAAGCAATTTGGGTTTCGAGGGGGTGTGGGCTCGCCCCTGGGCCCGAGTCGCCATGGCCGATTCAAGCGCGCCTGAGTGCTGCGCGCAGTTGGCAGCGCGCTTGCGCGCGTGATGCACGGGGGCGCGCGTGCGATCATGGAGCTAGCGCGTCGAGCGGGCGCGCGTGTATTTACGGGGGCGAGTATCAGATCACAGAGCGAATTCTTAAATACAGAGAGCCAAGATTCGCTTCTCCGCTGGTGCCTCTATCATCGGTACGTTCTCCCAGGACGGGCGCTACAAGGCTTGAGGTCCCGGTGATGCGCCATCATTCCCAACATGGGTTCCTTTGCAATGCATGGGGACACGCTGCATTTCTCCTCGTCATCTCTCCACTCCCCCCCTCGCCTCCTCGGCACGGTTCGTTTGAGGGCGCGGTCTGCTGGGGTTGGGCAGGGGTCGGGCTCCCCGTCGTGCCTCCCCCGGCACGGGGTTCCCGGCTCTTTTGAGCCTGCGCCCCCTCCCAGCGCGAGCACGAGCGCGAGCGCGTCGGCGGACGTCGGCATGCCCCTCCAGGACTGCCTGGCTGGCTCCGCGCGCGGCGACAGGGCGCGGCGCTCGGGCCCCCCGCCGCGCGCGCTCGAGAGCGAGCTGGCCCGCGGCTTCCGCGAGCTGACGCCCAGCGACTCTGACGGGATCAGAAGTTGGCGGCCGACATCGCCAACGATCACCCAGCGGAGTCGACGGCGGTGGAGGGCATCGAGGGGGGCGTCGAGGAGTGCGTCGAGGAGGTGAGGGAGCTGCACGAGGCGCTGGACGAGGAGAGGCTGTTCGTCGACACGGAGGCCGTGGAGGCGGAAGTGGAGGTGAAGGGGGGCAGGGCCCATGTCTTCGCCGCGGACGCGGGCGATGTGGGGGGTGAGGGGGAAGAGGAGGTGGAAGAGGTCTACGGAACCACTGCCTCACCTCCAGAACCTCCACGCGGCTTCTCGCTCGCTGGCGAACCCCGGTGCCGCGCCCCTGCGGGCCCGGCGCGCGGGATCGCTCAGGCTTCTTGCCCACTGCCGCGCCTCGTGGCGCTGCGGGGAGGCATGAGGGGGGGGGAGGGAGAGGGCCGGACCAAGTCACGAGTTGTTCCATGCAGTCGACGTGGCCCTGCAGATCCGGCACTCTTCACGGCGCCTGTCGCGCGGCCCCTGAGATCGCCCCTTGGGGCGCACCCTGCTTTCCTGGAGGAGTTGAGAGGCGGGATGAGGAGGGGGGGGCGCTTCTGCTCTGGCGTCGCGCCCGGGCGGGTCTGGCGCTGGACAGGAGTCCGCTCGCGACCCGTCTCCTGTCGCATTTCAGGACGACCATGGCTCGCATGATTTTGGGGGTTCAGCAGGGCACTGGCCAGCCGTGCCAACTCCCCAAGGTATGAAATCGTGGCCGTCCTGGGGCCGCGTCGGTCCCTGGGCCCCAGGGACCTCCCGCCCGTGACCCCCTGGGCTGCAGAAGCGATGGTGTGGCGTGCGGGGTTGCCCCCCCCCCCCCCTGGCCCGTCGGGTCACCCGCGTGGGTTCCCCGAGAGTTCTGTCCCACGCAACCCTGTCGCATTGCGCGGCGCACATGGCCCCCCCCCGCGCGCAAGCCTCTGCCTCGGCTCCGCCGGCGCCGCAGACTGCCCGGGCCGTAGAAGCGATGGCGGTGGCAGAGACCAGCGGGCCTCCCCTGAGCCTCGCCAGGGCCCCTATGGAACCTCCCTTGCCCCGGGCCTGGTAGCAATGGCGGCGTCAGAGACCTGCGGGCCGGACCTGGCTGCGATGGCGGAGTCAGAAACCAGCAGGCCCCCCCTGAGCCTCACCAGGGCTCAGAGCCCGTTCTCGCCGCGTTCCGCGGCGCCCCTGAACCCGGCGGCGACATGGCGGCGCCAGAGACCAGCGGGCCGAACTTGGTAGCTTCGCGCCCGTTATCGCGGCATTCCGCTGCGCTCTCAGTTGTGACGTGTCGGAGGCTCGCGTCTGTTCGTCCGGCAGCGTGTTCTGGGACACGGGGGGCCCTGGCGGCGTCAGAAACCAGCGGGCTTCCCCTGGGCCTCACCAGGGCTCAGGGGGAACCCCGTCTCTCCCGCGTTCGCCGCTTTCAGCGTCGCTGCTGGACAGAGCAACGACGGCGGTGTCAGAAACCAGAAGGCCCCCCCGGCCCCTCACAGGCCCCCGAGCGCTCGCCTATATTGCAGGGGACGCCGCCGCTGCTCGGGGCACACCCGGCCAGAGCCACGCTACCGCGCTGAGGGCCCGCTACGAAAGGCCGACACGTCTGGCAGTGTCACTCTTGGACCGCGAAGGGGTGCTGCGTCTGGCCGGCCAGAACCGCCCGCCCAGGGCTGCGATGACAGGCTGGCGCCAGGAGGGGCTGGGAAACCGTCGCCGCCGTCTGGCGCCCCCAGTAGTGGACCCCATGCCCCTGGGATCGAGCGCGGACCACGGGCAGGTGGGCAGAAACCAGGGCGCTCAAGGTGACGCCGTACCTGCACAGCCCTCTGGGCATGAGGTGGCCCCTGGGTCCGCCCAGGACGCCAGGGGGTCCTCTCTCCCCCTTTTCGCGACGATCGCTCCCGGTGCCGCTGCTCGTCCTGGAGAACCTTCGTCTCCGCGGCCGGATGGCAGATCCCGGCAGCGCAGCCGCGAGCAGCAGGGCGGGCGCCAGCAGCAATATCCGAACAAGGACGACGGATCCCCGCAGCGCGACCGGGAGCAGCAGAAAATTCCCCAGCAGCAACATCGCGAGCAGCACGACGGGCCCCAGCAGCTCGACCGCGCGCGCGCAGTACGACGGGCTCCAGCACCACGACCGCGAGCAGCCAGACGGGCTCCATCATCGCGACCTCGGACGGCCAGACGGACGCCGCTGGGCGAACCAAGCTGGCGACCGCGACGCCGAGCCCAACGCGGCCGGGCCCGACGCCCCATTCGACGCCACTGCCGGTGCCCAGTCCTGTAACCCACCCCGCCTTGTCCGCTGCCCCCGCCCGCCCCCTGCCAGCCAGTCGGGGCGTTGCGCGGTCTCCTTCGTTGCGGCCCGCCACGGCAGCTGCTCGCGCCGACGCCTGCCTGGGTCAACGCGGACCCGCCGCCCCCCCGCCTGCCCCCGACGCCCCCCGCTGCTCCCCCGCGAAGACGGCCGCGGACGGTTCCGACGCCACGGGCAGCTTCATCGCCAGCCCGCGGGGGGGGAGGACCTCGGCCTGCGCGGCGCAACCTCCTGCTGCTCGCCAAGCGCACCTGGGCCGCGGCGCCAGACTCCCGGGACTCGGTCACTTCGGAGTATAGGAGAGAGGGCACGGGGCGGGCGCGTCCCGAAGGTGTCCCAACCCCCGTCCTGCTCGACTTCCCCAGCTCGACTGGCCGTGCTTTTGGCTTGCTCCAGGACGACCGCGTTCCGGCCTGGCCGCGCGCCGCTGGGCTGCCCGAACCGAGCGCAGCACCCGGCGGGCCGGCATCCAGCGCCCCCGCGCACAAGGCCACGGCAGCGACCCCAATTGGATGGAAGGGGCAAGTCAGGCCGCAGCCAGCGCCAGGCGCGAAATCGACAGGCGCATGGACAGTACGCGGGGCCCAGAATGGCCCGACGACCACGCTGCCACGGCCTCGTCTCGCGTTGAAGGGCATGCACAACCGAGGCGGACTAAGGAGCTGGGGCGCCGTCGTCAGGCGTCTCCAGATCGATGCTGGCTCCTACTTCGGCGAAGGTCGGAAGCGCGCGCGCGACAAGCGTGACAACGAGGGCGTTGGCATAGGGCGATACGACCCGCATGCCAACGAGGACTTGCGCCGAAAGTTCATGGCCGATCTGCGGCACTGGAACTTCGACATCAAGAAATGGCGTCGGTGGGAAGGTATCCGCGTGGACTGGGATCACGTCCGGCGCAACCAGCGGGCGCGCGAGCGCGAGGCCGCCGGGCAAGGCAAAAGGCGCCACGAAGGCGGCAAGCCTGGCAAGCGCCGTTTTGACACGGCCTGGGACGACGCCCCCCGCGCCCGCCCTCGGCGCTAAGCGCCTGCTGCAGCCGCCGCCCGGCTGCGCCGGGCACCTCTACGTGGCGTGCTGCCCGCGGGCACCGCGCCACTCCACGCGTGGCCCTCCTCCATCCTTGCGACGTACCTTCCAGTTGGGAGGCGCGTCGCGCGCGCTGCCCCCTGCGCCAGTTCGGCGCCTCCCTGCTTGCCCGCCTTCTGCGCCTCCTGGTGCTCCCCGCCGCCGCTCCTTGCGTCGTACCTCCCGGGTGGTAGGTGCGTCGCCCGTTCAGTGTCCCCTGCGCCACTTCGGTGCTCCTCCAGCGCACCGCGCTGGCCCGCGTGCGTGCCGCTCCGCTACCCGGCTTCCGCACCCGTCGGTGCTCCCCTTTCCACGGTGGCCCCGCGCCGTCTCTTCCCGTTGTGGTGCTGTTCCGCCCCGCTCCTGCGGGCCACCGGGACGCTATGCCCGCCGCCGCCTGCACCTCCCTCTCGGCCCACTTGCTCCCTGGTTGCCCTGGACGGCCACTGTCCTCTTTATTGGGCGGTCCAGTCGCGTCGCCGCTCCCAGGTGCCCTACGTCTCTCCCGCGTCGCTGTTCCGCCCCGCAGCTCGCGGGCGCCTGGGGCGCTCTGCCCGCTGCCTCCCGCCTTTCCCCCGCCCTCCAGCCACCAACTGGCGTCGGGCGTCACGCTGCAGTGCCCCTGTCGCTGCCTTTTCGCTGCTCCCGCCCCCGCACAGCTCCGTGTCATGCGTTCTCTTCGGGGCGCCGCTGTACGATCCTTTCGGTGTCTCCTGCGCTCCCCCAGCCCCTGGCTGGCTGCCACTCCCCGCCACCGTTGCCACCGTGGTTCGCCACGGCCGCCCACCGCGCTCTGGCCATGAACACCCGGCTGGTGCTGCCCGCCGGCTGCTCATCGTCGAATTCTTCAGCGTCTGGGCGTCCTTCCTTCCTCTCGGCCTCCCCCCTCCCTCCCAGCACGCCGGCCGATTCGCCAGTTAGTGTTACGCTGGCGTGGATTTCGCCCTTTCACCGCTGATGAAAAAGTGCTGAAATTGCGTGGGTCACCATGCGGATTGTGGCTCTGAAGCTTTCAGTTAAGCTAACTTAAAAGCCACGAAAGGGGTGTTAAGGACGTGCTGAGAGGCGACGAGAGAAGAGGTAGGAGGAGGATAAGGACAAGGAGGAGGAGGAGGAGAAGGGGGGAGGAGGTGGAACCCAGCGCTTCCAGTTCAAAACGAAGACCCAACAGGAGGCTTGGGACAGCTTCGTCGCGTCTGAGGCCCAGGAGAGCGTAAGCGCGGCCTCGGGGCGAGGGCGCCTCGGGAGGAGGGGGCGGTGCACTCAGATAGGTGCGGTGAGAAGGCGGCCTCGGAGCATCCATAATCCCTCCCAGAAAGCACTTGGCTACCGCACGGTGGCAGATAGCCAGGCCTCTTTGCAGACGGCTCGACTCCAAAGCAGTTTCGGCACAGGTGTTCTGGCTCCTCCAGCCGCGGCCCGCCTCGCGCGGCGCCCGCCCCTCGACGCCGCCGCGAGCAACGTGAACTTCATGCTCGCCACACGCGCCGTGGCTCCTGCGCCGCCGCAGGCGTTGGCCTCGCGCTCGGGGTCGCGCGCCAAGACCCCGCGCACCGCCGCGCTCGCCGCGCCTGGCTCGCGCTTGCCGCGTTTCTCTGGCCTCCCGGTGGCGATCGTGGGCGCGGCGGCCATGGCGCGGGCTGGGGCCCCGAAGTCCAAGAGGGGCGAGCGCGCGGTGGTGGTGGCGATGAGGGTTGAGACGTCTTCGGCGTCTCTGCATCCGCGGTCGCAGTGCGCGGGTCTCAGGAAGGAGCTCCTGGCCGCGGTGAGAGCACCTGCAGCACCAATACCAGGCAAGGGCATCCTCGGGGTGGACGAGAGCAACGGGAAGTACGGCCTTCACCTCGACTTCATCGACGGGAAGGATCCGTGGGGTGACGACGTTGTCCAAGCAGTCCATGTGGGGTTGGCAGCCCTCTCCCTTTTCTTGGCCGTGTACGTCGCCCATACGTGCTCCAACCTGTGGCAGGGTTTCAACTCCCTCGTGCTGCTTGGCTTAGCCGCAGACAACCTCATGCAATCTGGGGTGCGCTTCCCAGGGCTGGTGAAGTTCACAAGCCTCCTTCATTGCTTTACGCCTGTGTTGATCTCTGAGACCATCGAGCTAGGTATGCGCAGTGGCAAGATTGACCCCAGCCTGCAGTACCTTCACAGCGTTTCCATCATGCTTGTCCTAATGGGACTTCTGCATGTTATCCCAAGAGTGGAAGTGGATCTCGTACGGGAGTACACGCGCCTAAGACGTGTATCAGTGACAATTCTCCGCAACCCGATGGGACAGGCGTCGCTTCGCCATTTGCGCTCGTATTGCCCCGTTCTCATACCAGCATGGTTCACCGCCCTATTCGTCATGTGGGTGTCTTGGTGCATCAAGGAAGTGCAAGGCCCCCAGATGCTATGTGTCTCGATGTTCGTAGTGGCTGGATTAGGCATTGCACCACTCACGGTAGCACAGTCCCTCTCACTTGGAACCTCCGAGTACGAACAATTCCCATCGCGTTACTTAGCATGGCAGAATGTGTGCGAGGTTATCTTGTTGTTTTCCTTCGTGCATACTTGGGCATCGTGATTGCTGCACGTGGCCAATGCTGGCACTCCTTACACGCCCATTTAGCAAGCTCTCATAGCGGATTCTCAACGAGCGCTCGAATCGAGTACGCCCGAAGAGGTATTCTGAGTTTTGCTTTGTTGTAGAATGGCACGCACCTGGCGAGCCACTATTCATTTTCCCGTGTAAAGGTTGGTTCTTCGCGCAGTGAGAAATCATTGGAGAGACCGTCAACGAACAGTCGGCAGTTCAGAGGTCGACGCGGAGTCGCGCATACATATTGAGGCACTTTACCGCGTCGCCAGCAGTGCGGAAAATTTGAACGGCCTATTGGAAAGCCAAGGGACTTGGACGCAAATCGTGCCGGAGAGTATTGAAAGTCCTGGGGGGGATACGACTATCTGTTGTTTGTTCGTCTTCTTCCTCGTCCTCCTCTCTCCTTACCCCTTCCCTCTTCCCCCTCCTACTCCCTCCTCCTCATCCTCCTCCTCCTGCTCCTTCTCCTCTTCCTCCTCCTCCTTCCCAGAAGTGGTAGCTTGAGGCGAACATTGCGATTCACAGGGCACCCGTCCAGCTAAAATTGTTCAGGTGAAGCCCAGAAAGCTTGGATCGTCGGGACAAGCCAGGGGTCCAAGAGCAGAGAGGAGCACGAGGACAAGGGGGGGCGAAGGGGGAAAGCTCGGGAAGAAAAAGATGATAAGGAGAAGGAGGAGGAGGAGAAGGAGAAGGAGAGGAGAAGAGAGAAGAAGGAGGATAATAATAATAATAATAATAATAATAATAATAATAATAATAATAATAATAGAAAGAGCGTGTTCTACCGCTGCTGGCGGAAAACCGGGGGGGGTCACTACCGGTTCGAACCCCTCCCCCCCCCCCCCCTTCGGAAACCGGGGGGGGTCACTACCGGTTCGAACCCCTCCCCCCCCCCCCCCCCAGTTCATCATGAAAAGGGGGGGGGGGTCACTACCGGTTCGAACCCCCCCCCCCCTCCCCCCCTCGAAAACCGACCGAGTGGGGGTGCGGATAGTGGTGGGGACAGTGTTGGTGGGGACAGTAGTGAGGGGACAGCGGGACAGTGGTGGGGACAGTGGGACAGTGGGACAGTGGTGGGGACGGTAGTGGTGGGGACAGTGGTGGGGACAATGGTGGGAACAGGGGGGACAGTGGACAGTGGTGGGACGGTGGTGGTGGGGACAGTGGTGTGGGGACAGTGGGAATGAGGTGGAAACAGTGGGACAGTGGAGGGTACAATGGTGGTGGGGACAGTGGTGAAGGCGGTGGCGAGGACGGCGGTGGGACAATGGGACAGAGGTACAGTGGGGACAGCGGTGGGGACAGTGGGGACAGTGGTGGGAACAGTGGGACAGCTCAGTGGGACAGCGGAGGAGTCAGTGGGACAGTGGGGACAGTGGGGATAGTCGGGCAGTGGTTGGGCCGTGGAGACAGTGGGGAGAGTGGAACCGTGGTGGGAACAGTGGTGGGGACAGTGGGGACAGTGCGACAGTGGTGGGGGCACTGGTGGGGACAGTAGGGACGGTGGTGGAACCAGTGGGGACAGTGGTGGTGAGGACAGTGGTGCTGGGAACAGCAGTGGGGGATGTGATGCGGACGGACGGTGGTAGGGACCGGGAGTCGTTTGCTGGCGGTGCGTGGGGGGGGGGGTCGAACCGGTAGTGACCCCCCTCCGGTTTTCGAGGGGGGGGGGGGGTTCGAACCGGTAGTGACCCCCCCGGGTTTTCGGATCCGGCGGAGGGGGGGGGAGGGTTCGAACCGGTAGTGACCCCCCCGGTTTTCGAGGGGGAGGGGGGGGGGGAGGGGTTAGGGGAGGGGGGGGGTTTTGCGGGGGGATGGGGGGGGGGTCCAGCAGGGGGGGGGGAATTTCGGAGGGGGGGGGGGGGGGGCGACCCCGGGCTCCGGAGGAACAGGTTGGCAATTTTCCACAGTTAAGCGGCGGTGGTCACGCTTCTCTAATTATACAATCATAAGGAGAAGGAGAAGTAGAAGGAGAAGGAGAAGAGGAAGGAAAAGAGGAAGGAGAAGGAGAAGAAAAAAGGAGAGGGAGAAGGAGAAAGAAGAATAATAAGGAGGAGGAGGGGAGGAGGAGGAGGAGGAGGAAATGGAGGAGGAGAAAGGAGGAGAAGGAGAATGAGGATGAGGGGCCCTCCTCCTCTCCTCCTCCTCCTCCTCCTCCTCCTCCTCCTCCTCCTCCTCCTCCTCCTCCTCCTCCTCCTCCTCCTCCCCCCTCCTCCTTCTCCTCCTTCTCCTCCTCCTCCTCCTCCCGCGCCTGCCTCGAGCGGCGCCCGCGGCCCCGGGGGAGACCGGCCACGGCCCGCCCGCGGCCCTGGGGGGACCGGCCGTGCCGGGCCTGGAGGGTGGGGGGTCAAAGTTCCGGCGTGGGGTCCCCGCAGGGGCCCAGGCTCGGGCCGGGCGAAAGGGGGGGAAGAGGTAGAGGGGGGGTTACGAAATTTGCTGCATGCAGCTGGTTTCGGCCCCACCGAGGGGCCCATTCCTCGATACATAGCCGGCTCCGGCGCCGGGAGGCGCCGGGAAAATCAGCTACGTGAGTTGATTCTCAAAATCCCCCCCTTTGCTATCCCCCCCTTTCGCTCGACCCGACAGACGTGATCGCGTCGTACAAAATCCGGACGGGAGGTTATTGGCCAATTTCGGCCTCGGGGGGCCCTCGCCGGGCCTCGGGACCGTCAAGAAACGACTCAGGATGAAAAACCAGCCCCGGGGAAAGGGTCTGGATTTCCGAGGACGCCACTCTGAACAAATCAGGACGTCGCATGTCTGGGGAGGGGATTAGGGGGGGGACTGTCTCACACGCCTGGAGCTTGTGGTCAGCGGTCTTGCCGCCCGCAAGAACTTCATGATGTTTGCATGTGTTTCAGGCGATCGCAAACATGGATCAAGGGGGCGTGGATTAGCGACGGGTCCCGTTTCCATGGGGAATCGCGGATTTCCGCCGCCGAGCGAGGCGGCACTGGCCGCATTTTGGGGAGGGCACCTCCCCCGATGAGGGTGGATCGTTCAAGCGAAAAGACGCTCGTTCGAGCGAAAAGGTAATCCGTTCAAGCGAAAACCAATCGAGCGAAAACCAATCGGGTTTGGACAGAGCAGCAGAGAGCACAGAGCAGCAGAGAGAACACAGAGCAGCAGAGAGCACAGAGCAGCAGAGAGCACAGAAGCAGAGAGCACAGAGCAGCAGAGAGCACAGAGCAGCAGAGAGCACAGAGCAGCAGAGAGCGCAGAGCAGCAGAGAGCACAGAGCAGCAGAGAGCACAGAGCAGCAGAGAGCACAGAGCAGCAGAGAGTACAGAGCAGCAGAGAGCACAGAGCAGCAGAGAGCACGGAGCTGCAGAGAGCACAGAGCAGCAAAGAGCACAGAGCAGCAGAGAGCACAGAGCAGCAGAGAGAACACAGAGCAGCAGAGAGCACAGAGCAGCAGAGAGCACAGAGCAGCAGAGAGCACAGAGCAGCAGAGAGCACAGAGCAGCAGAGAGCACAGAGCAGCAGAGAGCACGGAGCAGCAGAGAGCACAGAACAGCAGAGTGCACAGAGCAGCAGAGAGCAGCAGAGCAGCAGAGAGAACACAGAGCAGCAGAGAGCACAGAGCAGCAGAGAGCACAGAGCAGCAGAGAGCACAGAGCAGCAGAGAGCACAGAGCAGCAGAGAGCACAGAGCAGCAGAGAGCACAGAGCAGCAGAGAGCACAGAACAGCAGAGAGCACAGAGCAGCAGAGAGCAGCAGAGCAGCAGAGAGCACAGAGCAGCAGAGAGCAGCAGAGCAGCAGAGACCAGCACAGAGCAGCAGAGCAGCAGAGCAGCAGAGAGCACAGAGCGGGGAACCAGGATTGCGGGCTTCTCCCGCCTCGATCTCTCCAAGGGTTCCCGCCATCCTCTGGGCCGCCGTGGGTCCCTGGGGCGCCAGACAGAGCCGGGAACCGGGAATTTCAGCTTTTCCAGCCTCGGTCTGTCCAAAATCATGGTTCTCGCCATCCTCTGGGCCGCAGTGAGTCCCTGGGGCGCCAGACAGAGCCGGGAACCGGGATTTCGGGCTTTTCCAGCCTCGATCTGTCCAAAAGCCTGGTTCCCGCCTGGGCCGCCGTGGGTCCGTGGGGCGCCAGACAGAGCCGGGAACCGGGATTTCGGGCTTCTCCAGCCTCTCCAAAATCCTGGCTCCCGCCATCCTCTGGGCCGCCGTGGGTCTCTGGGGCACCAGGCAGAGCCGGGAACCGGGAATTTGAGCTTTTCCATCCTCGATCTCTCCAACATCCTGGTTCCCGCCATTTTCTGGGCCGCCGTGAGTCCCTGGGGCGCCAGACAGAGCCGGGAACCGGGATTTCGGGTTTTTCCAGCCTCGATCTCTCCAAAATCATGGTCGCCATCTTCTGGGCCGCCGTGGGTCCCTCGGGCGCCAAACAGAGCCAGGAACCGGGAATTTCAGCTTTTCCAGCCTCGGTCTGTCCAAAATCATGGTTCCCGCCATCCTCTGGGCCGCCGTGAGTCCCTGGGGGGCGCCAGACAGAGCCGGGAACCGGGATTTCGGGCTTTTCCAGCCTCGAAATCATGGTTTCCGCCATCTTCTGGGCCGCCGTGGGTCCCAGGAGCGCCAGACAGAGCCGGGAACAGGGAATTTGAGTTTTTCCAGTCTCGGTCTGTCCAAAATCCTGGTTCCCGCCATCCTCTGGGCCGCCGTGAATCCCTGGGACGCCAGAGCCGGGAACCGGGATTTCTGGTTTTCCAGCCTCGATCTCTCCAAAATCATGGTTCCCGCGATCTTCTGGGCCGCCGTGGGTCCCTGGGGCGCCAGACAGAGCCGGGAACCGGGATTTCTGGCTTTTCCAGCCTCGATCTCTCCAAAATCTTGGTTCCCGCCATCCTCTGGGCCGCCGTGGGTCCGTGGGGCGCCAGAGAGCCGGGAACCGGGATTTCGGGCTTTTCCAGCCTCGATCTCTCCAAAATCTTGGTTCCCGCCATCGTCTGGGCCGCCGTGGGTCCCTGGGGCGCCAGACAAAGCCGGGAACCGGGATTTCGGGCTTTTCCAGCTTCGATCTCTCCAAAATCTTGGTTCCCGTCATCCTCTAGGCCGCCGTGAGTCCCTGGGGCGGCAGACAGAGCCGGGAACCGGGATTTCGGGTTTTTCCAGCCTCGATCTCTCCAACATCCTGGTTCCCGCCATTTTCTGGGCCGCCGTGAGTCCCTGGGGCGCCAGACAGAACCAGGAACCGGGATTTCGGGCTTTTCCAGCCTCGATCTCTCCAAAATCATGGTTCCCGCCATCTTCTGGGCCGCCGTGGGTCCCTGGGGCGCCAGACAGAGCAGGGAACCGGGAGTTTTCGTTTTTCCAGCTTCGATCTCTCCAAAATCCTGGTTCCCGCCCTCCTCTGGGCCGCCGTGGGCCCCTGGCATCGACCCCGCCTTGCGCCGCGCTGCAAAATCTTGGTTCCCGGCAGCCGCGGGGCGCGCGGGAGCGCCAGTAACCGGCGCGCACCTTTTCGCGCGCACGCGCCCAGCGAATTTCTTTCGAACGGCAGCAGTTTTCGCGCGAATCGTTTTCGCGCGGACGGCGGACCCTCTCCCCCGATCCATGGATTTGGAGACCGCGCGCCAAATCCATGCATCGCTGATCCATGTTTGCGCGCCCCCGAGTGTTGGCAGATTCGGCCAGCTGCTTGGCAACACGTCCGCAGCCGTGTGAGCTCGAAGGGAGCCCCGCGGCTTCTGAGGCACTCGCCGGCCTCGGGGTGCCCAGCGGGCCTGCGGCAGCCATGGCGCAGGAGCACCAGGAGTACATCCAGACGAAGGTGAATCCGATCATCTCGAAGAACAGAAAAAAAGAGGCATAAACATAGGCTTTCGACGGTCCGCGCGGGGTCCTTGGATCTGCGCTGGGGCCTGGCGGCGCCTCCCGCGCCGTCCCTGGCGCGCTCCGCCCGCCAGGGAGAGGGGTCCAGCGCAGATCCAAGAAATCCGCGCGGAGCGCCAAAAGTTTATCTTTATGGCGTTTTTTCTTTTTCGATTATCGAGAACCTCGTGACCCAGGTGCTGCTGGACCGGCCAGAGGCGCCCGTCCCCTTCATGGTCAAGTGGCTCGTGAAGCACGCCGCCGGCTCCCAGAGCCCGCTCCTCGCCTGCGCCAGCGAGGCGGAGCAGCTGAGGGCAGAGATCAGCGCGCTGCAGGCGGAGGTTCAGGGGAGGGAAAGGTACCCATATCCCTCCCCTCCCCTGGTTTTCCCCTTTGGGGGCCTCCTGGGCGGCCCTCGCCGCCACCGCTGGATTCGCCTCGAAATCCTGGTCAGGCTGCACCCCCGGGAGAGGTCCGGAGAGCAGCGGCATCCCCCGGAGGTGGAGCAGCTGCAGACCCAGCTCGACAGCAAGCGCTCGGCCGCGGGGGCCGCGGCCGCCGAGGAGCCCGGGGAGGCGGGCGCGGGCAAGGCCTGAGGAGCGGCGGCCTTCCGCCGCGCCTCCCCCCCGCCTCTCCGCCTCCTCGGACCCGCTGCCAGATCTGGGCTCGAGGCGTCCGGGCCCTGGGCGTTTGCGTCGGGTCTCGGCGGTGTCCCAGCTTCGGGCCGCGCTCCACGGCAGCGGCGCCTCGCCCAGGGCGTTCCGCAGGGGCCCGCGTCGTCTCCCGAGCGGCCGCCAGAGGCCCGAGGCAGGAATCGAGAGCCAGGCAGGAGGCCCCTGGAGGTCCCTGCAGGCCTGCGGAGGTCTCCCTCGGGGGCGCAGGAAGGGGCGGGAACGAGCCTCGATCCCTGATCGGAAGTGGGGGTCTCCCTTGGCGTCTCTTCTCCTGCGCATCGCCCCCGCTGCTGCGCCCATGCCAGGGGAGGTGTGCTGGGGGCAGACCTGGCCCAGGCGCAAGAAGGGCCGCGCGCAGGAGGATGGCCTGGGGGTTCCTGGAGCACCTGACAGGAAGGGGCCTGCCGGCAATCCCCCTTTTACGACTATCTCTTCTTCTTCCTCCTCCTCCTCCTCCATCAAGGTTCATGATCATATACGACGAGGAAGTCTTAGGCGAAACGCCTGGCCCCTCCCTGCCGACACGTCTGGGGCTGCGACAGGGATGAGTTGTCAATAGTGACAATGGACCGAGAAGTACGAGGAGAAGGAGGACGACGAGGAGGAGGACGAGGAGGGCAGGAAGAGAAGGAGGAGCAGGAGCACGAGCAAGAGCAAGAGCAAGGGCAAGGGCACAGGAGGAGGAGGAGGAGGTGGAGGAGGGAGAGGAGGAGGAGGAGGAGGAGGAGGAGGAGGAGGAGGAGGAGGAGGAGGAGGAGGAGGAGGAGGAGGAGGAGCAGCAGGGGAGGAAGAGGAGGAGGAGGTGGAGGAGAGGAAAAGTGGAAGGGAGGGGAGGAAGAGGAGGAGGAGGAGGAGGAGGAGGAGGAGGACCACTGTAAACCCAAGAGGCATCAACGATGTTGGAATAAACCCTCCCTCCAAGCTCCCTCTTCACAGGCCCCTACAACGGTTCATTTCCATTGATGGAACTGCATGGAAATGCCTCGTTGGAAGACAACCGTTTGAAGACCATGCAGCATGCTAAAACATTGTTCTCGGGGTTCCAACGGATCAACCTGACTGTTGCGTGCTGACGATCCAGAGTCGTGCCAGGACGCCATTTCTGGGACTTCAACACAACGAATCAGCGTAATTGTTGCGCCCGCGTAATCTTGGATCCTTTCAAAACACATTTTTCTGGTACGCTGATGATGGGAGCCAGTGGAATTCTTGCAAATTGTTCAAATGAATGTGCGCGGCGCTAAGGCGAGAGCCACATGTTGAAAACGACCCGCCCTCAATCCGTGAAACCTTTGCTATTTGTTTAAACGGATGTGCGCCGCGCTAAGGCGAGAGCCACATCTTGCAAAGGAACCGCCTTCAATCCGTGACATTCTTACACATGTTTCAAACTAATGTGTGCCGCGCTAAGGCGAGAGCCACATTTTGAAAACTACCCGCCCTCAATCCGTGAAGCTCTTACAAATGTCTAACACGAATGTGCGCCGCGCTAAGGCGAGAGCCACATTTTGAAATATTTTGAAAACGGCCCGTCCTCAATCCGTGAAACTCTTGCAACAAATTTAAAACGAATGTGCGCCGCGCTTAGGCGAGAGCCACATTTTGAAAACGACCCGCCCTCAATCCGCGAAACTGTTTCCAACTGTAAGCGTCAGAGTCATAAGTGGTGAGGAAGTCTCAGGCGAAACGCCCGGCCCGCTCTAAAAATTGGCTTCGGGGTGCGACAGGGAGAAGTTATGTATAAGGAAAAGGAATGGAGGAAAAGCAGGAGGAGGAGGACGAGGAGGAGGAGGAGGAGGACGAGAAGGAGGAGGAAGAGGAGGAGGAGGAGGAGGAAGAGGAGGAGGAGGAGGAGAAGACGAAGGTCTGGATGAGGCCTCGCCCGCCTCGTCTGCCATGCCGCCGCGCCAGCGCCAGGGCAGCTCCGCCCTGGCCACCAGCCGCGCGCTCGCCGCGGGCTTGCTGGGCGAGGACGCGCGGGCAGGGGCGCACACCACTCGCTTCTGGCCAGTGCTGGAGGGGGGGAGGAGGGGGAGGGGGCGGGGGTGAGGAATGAGGAGCGATGGAGGAGGAGGAGGAGGAGGAGGAGGAGGAGGAGCAGGAGGAGGAGGAGCATGGGGTGAGGAGTGAGCAGTGAGGAAGCGAGGAGGTGGATTAAGAGGAGTACCTGGGGGCAAAGGAAGGGGAGGAGGGTGATAAGGGGGAAGGAGGCGGAGGAGGAGAAGAAGGGAAAGCAGGAGAGGCCAGGGCAAGCTCGCTAGCGTCACATCTGACGTCCTACCCCTCCCTCCCATCCCTTACCATGGCGTAGATCTCCTATCTATTCGCACAGTCGGATGTCGAGCAGGGCAGTGATCCCAAGAGGGTACGCGATGGAGCGAAAATCATGGCGTAAAAGAGCACGGCAGAGCATAGCATGTCATATCATGGCGTGGCATGGCGTGGCATTGCGTAGTGAAGCATTGCATCACAAAGCATAGCAACTCAAAGCATGGCATCGCACAGCGGTGCACAACACAGTATCGCAGTGCATGCCGTGGCATGGCACCGGATGGCTTGGAGGGTAAGTGGCCCGTCTACGAGAGGACAGGGCCTGTCCGGAATGCTGGTTCCATGTCCTCCGCAACCGTGCCTGTCCGATGTGGGCGCTTTCGAATGCCAAGTGCCGTCGGGAGGCGCGGGAATGAGGCTACCCCTGCAGCAGGAGCACGATTTTGAATGACCGAAGCGCGGAAATGAGGGCGGCGCTGCAGCGGGAGCACCCGTGCGCGTTCCACTACTCGCAAAGTGTCTACTTGCAGACGTCCGAGAAAAACATGTCGTCTTCTACAGACTTGATCGTATCCCCCGGCGGATCTACGTCGTTTGCGAGTAGTGATTTTGCGAGTAGTGGAACGCGCTTGTCTAGTTAGCATGGAGTGAGACGCCGAGCGGCTGGGAGGGGGCCTCCCCCCAGCCGCCCCGGTGTGGCCCCAGCGGGGGGTGGGCTGCCGCGGCGCGGGCCGCGACGGCCCAAGGGGCGGGGAGGAAAGGAAGAGGAGAGAGGAGGACGAGGAGGAGAATGACTGAGGACTGAGGACTGAGGACTGAGGACTGAAGGGAGGAGGAGGAGGAGAAGGAGGAGGAGGAGGAGGAAGAGGAGGAGGAGGAGGAGGAGGACGACGACGACGAGGACGACGAGGAGGAGGAGGGAGGAGGAGGAGGAGGAGGAGGAGGAGGAGGAGGAGGAGGAACGAGGAGCGAGGCACGAGGAACGAGGATCAGGAGGAGGAGGAGGAGGAGGAGGAGGAGGAGGGAAGGGGGAGGAGCGAGGAGGACGAGGACGGAGGAGGTTGCTGGCGGCTCTCAGCAGCTCGGAATCCCTCAGCTCTTCCCGCGCACCCTCGGCGGCGGCCGCCTCGCAGGCCCGAGAGGGCGGCAGCTTCGCCTCGCCTTGTCACGTGGGGCCCGCCAATCTGGTCGTCGTGATCGTCGAGATCGTGATCTTCGCCGTCGTCGTCGTCGCCGCCGCCGCCATCGCCGTTAGCCTCGCCGTCAGCGATAAAGGAAAAGATCTTCGTCGTCGGTGCCATCGTGGTGGCGGGCGTCGTCGTTGCCGCCGCCGCCGTCGTCGTCCCGAACCCTTCTCTAGGAGATGGTAGGGGGAGGAGCGGGGTGGAGGGGGAGAGTTGAGGGGGAGATGGAGGAGGAGGAGGAGGAGGAGGAGGAGGAGGAGGAGGAGGAGGAGGAGGAGGAGGAGGAGGAGGAGGAGGGGCAGCAGCAGCAGCAGCAGCAGCAGCAGCAGCAGCAGCAGCAAGGAGGATGAGTGGGATGCGGAGTCTGAGGAGGAGGAGGAGGAGGAAGAGAAGGAGGAGTTGTCTGTGTACGGTGCCTTTTGGTGTATGCGATCATGCTGTGAGCCCTTGCTGTCTTTGAAGGAGGAGGATGGGGAGGAAGAGGAGGAGGATGCGGATCCGGATAGGGAAGAGACTGAGGAGGAGAGGTGGGAGGAAGAGAGGGAGCAAGGTGGAGAGGTGGAAGCGGAAGAGGAGGAAGAGGAGGAGGAG
>CAUYUJ010006825.1:140000-145000 GCA_963575745.1 Prorocentrum cordatum
GCGCTGTCTGGGCGCACTCCTTCCGCGCGCAGACCTACGAGGCGCAGGCGGTGCAGAGGAAGCGCGTCCGTGCCCGGCGCTACAGGGAGAGGACCACAGGGAAGGACGCGTTCCCCCTCTGCGCGACGCACGCGGCCGATCGGGTCGTAGCCTGCCGCGGCCGCTCCAGGCCTGGGGAGGACATGAGGCCGAGCCTTCGCCATGTCGAAGGACAGGATGCCCGCCGAGCGCGCGAGGATCGCCCCTTGGCGAGCGCAGGAACCAAAAAGGGCGGCCCCGCTAGGGCAACGGCAGAGGCGGCCTGGCCGATCAACGCGAGGTACCTCATGGCCGACGCGACCGCGAGCTGGGGCGCGCACTGCAGCTTCCCGCCAATTTCATCGGCCCAGCTAAGGACACCACCGAGAGCGACCCCCGCGCCGACGTGGAGGCGGTCGGCCTTGGCCTCGTCTTCTCCATCCCCGACGGCGCCCTGTCGGCCCCGCGCCCGGAGCTGCTCGGCGAGTTCATCGGCTCCCAGCCCCCGGCCGTCCGCTGGAGGTCAGGCGCGGCCCTTGGGCTCTCGGACTACGGGGGCGGCGTCGACTACCGAGGGGATGGTTTGAGCCCGCCGTCGGCGGTCGCCCTGGGCGAGGAGCCGAGTCGCCACGACCTGGCCCGCCGGGCGAGGTCCAGGAGCAGGAGCGCTACGCCGACGAGAGAGGAGGCGCGCAGCGACTTCGATGAGAAGCTCAAGAGGGCGCAGGCGCAGGACGAGGATCAGACGAGACGGGGCTCTCGCGCAACCCTCGTCTCCGACTACCTGGGCCGCGGGGCGGGCGGCCAGACAGACGCTTCGGCGCGAGGTGCCTTGTCTGCCGAGCGAGGAGTGGGAAGGCATGGGCTCCTCGCCAGGCTCATTGAGGCCGCCGACGCGATGCGCGAGGGCGTGGTCAGCGAGGTCGGACTCGGCCTAGTCGCGGGTGTCAGGCCGCGCGGGGCAGGGAGCTCGAGGTTGTAGACGGACATGCATATGGGGCTGCAGGGCGGCACGCAGAGACGGAGGGGCTGCCGTGCCTGCCGACGGCTGCCGACGGCGGGGGGGCACTTCCCAGCGCCGCGCCGCCCGGCTCAGGGCCTCTCGCCCAGCCATCGCTGGACCGACCGCCCGGGGCGCCCGCGCCCTCGGGGGGGCCCGCGGGCCCGCTTCCCCGAGGGCCGAGGCCCGGAGTGCCTCCAGGGCCGGGGTTCGTCGCCTTCGGCCAGAAGCCTCCAGCTCAGCCGTCGCCTGCGAGGTTCGATCCGTCGGCGTTCCACCGCGTTGGCGGGCGCGGCGGCTCCACCTTCCCGCAGGGGGGCGGGCCCTCGCCAGAGGCGTCCTTCGCGGAACGAATCGCCAGGCCTAGGGGGTGGCGCGCGGGCGCCTCCTCCATACTGGCGGGGCCGCTCCCCGAGACTGAGCTGGGGCTCGGCTTGCAGAGCCTCGTCCGAGAGCCGGGGCGGGCCAACGAGCGCGCGGTGGAGGCAAGGGGAGCAGCGGAGGCATGCTGGCCAGCATCGGCCCCGCGGAGGAGCAGCTGGCAGCCATGGCCAGGGGCTGCGACCACTTCAGCGCCGCCCTCTGTCCGGGCCTGCTGGGGAAGGACTAGTTCCCGACCAACATCACCGACGCCACCGCCCACGGTTTCGCCGCCTTCCAGCACGGGGGGCGCGGCCGCGCCCACCTCCCGGACTATTGCCTCAGCTGCGTGAACTTCCCACGTGCGTCGGGGGCGGGCGCGGGCAACTTCGCGGCGCCAAAGGGCCGCGAGCTCGAGGCGCGACCTCGGCGCGCGCCCACTCCTCAGCATCGGTTCCAGGGCGCTGAGCGGGAGGCGCGGGGGCGGGCCTGCTCCCACGGGCAAGACCTCTACGACCAGCAGGCCAAAGCGGCCAAGCAGCTGCTCAAGATGAACCACGAGGCAGACTACGCGTGGCGCCCCAAGGTCACCCACAGCGTCCGCGCGGAGCTGAGAGGCAGGCGGCGCGAGGAGTTGCGGATGAAAAGGGCCGGGATGCTGGGGCCCATGGGGGGGGGGGGGGGGGGGGGGGGCGAGGGCCCGACGAGGGGCAGGATTTGTTTCGCGTGCGCGTCGCCCAGCAGCGCCGACGATCCAGGGCCGCGGCTGAAGATGCCTAGGACATACTACCTGGGCGAGTCCGATCAGCACCTCATGGCTGACATGAGGGTCCGGCGCCACAGCGAGCCCCGGCGGTCGCAACGGCAAACGGCGTTCCGCTCCGCGGCCGTTCAGCTTCAGCCAGCGCAGCCGGCAGCTGGCCGCCACGGGGCGGGCGCAGGTGGCACGGGGGGAGCGGCAGGAAGAGGGGGCGGCGGCGCAGCAGGCGGACGAGGCAGCAGCAAGGGCAGTGCGGGGCCCTTCGGCCACGCCGTCAGCACGAAGGAGCACGGACGGATCCTCGGCCACAGGTCCAAGTCCCCCTTCAGCGGCCGCATCGTCTGCTGGGAAAGCGCCAGCTGGAAAGGCTGCCGACGTGCCCCCTGCCCGCACTCCCACCGAGCGATTGGCAAGGTGGGCCTGTTGGACCCCGCGGTGCAGGTGCAGCTCATCAAGCGCGGGGGTGCGAAGGGCGGGCCAAGGATCAACTCGCGCGAGGAAGCGGACAGGAGGATGGCCGCGCTCGGGAAGGAGTGCGAGGCAGAGGAGGCTTCCAAGTGGGTCGGCGAGGCCGGCCGCGGCCAGCTCTTCCCCGCATGCGCCCCAGGCGGCCGCAGCGGCCGCGGGGGCCACAGGCGGCGGTGAGAAGATTGGCGAGTGCGAGGCGGCCAGCCTCGCCGCTGGCCAGGAGACCCCCACCGCGGGCACGCCGAAGGAGGAGGCGCAGCGGGTTGCGGATGCCAGCGACGCAGGAAGAGCCGAGAAGGTTCCACCTCGAGGTCACGGGCGAGCCGCACGCGAGCCCCCTCCCCTTTGGCTGGGTGGAGGCCCCTAACGAGCTGATGGACTTCCGGAGCTGGAGGAGCACCTGCGCCCGATCATGCAGGGGCCCGACGCCCAGTGGCTGACCAACCGCCACCAGGAAAATCAGCAGAGGGCCCCGCCGCCGGACTCCACGCCGGAGCTGGCGCGCAGGAAGGAGGTCATGCGCGAGATTGACACCGACCCGTCCTTCCAGCGCGTGGCAGCGGCGACGGACCTGTTGGGCTGTTACCTCCGCATCCGAGCGCGAGCGGCGAAGGAGGCTGACGTCGAGGCGTTGGCGGTGCAAGCCGTCGAGTTCGGATGCCCCGAGCTGGCGGGCGCGGCCGAGGTTTCCCTCAGCAGCGCTACCAGAGGAACAAAGTCGGGCAAGTGGCGCCCGGTCAAGCTCAGGTGGGGGCCATCGAGTGGGGAGCAGACGACGAGCCGGGCCAGGGCTCTGTGTCCTCTGCGGGCTTGGACTGGACCATGCTCGACTACCGCGACGAGCTGGCCCTGGGCGCCGAGGCTGCCGGAGCGCTGGACGGGCTGCAGCTCTCGACGCAGGGTGAGCCACCTCGAGCTCCGCGAGCGCGCCATCCCCAACGTGGTGGCGGCGCACATGGTCGGCAACAAGCAGGCTCCGCCAGGCGGCTGGCCATCGGCGATCGAGGTCCAGGAGGAGGGCCTCGAGCTCCGGAAGGAGATGCTGGCGTCAGCCAGGTCGGCGGAGGGCGCCATGGGTGAGGCCCCAGGTTCGTTCGCGCAGGCGGAGGCGGACCTCCGAATCTTCTGCCGCGACCTCACGCGCAGGGACCATGACAAGGACTACCGCGCGCGCAGCGCTGCCGCCGAACCCCTTGCTGAGCAAGGCCCTGGGCGCCGCGCGCGTGGACTTCTACGGCGGGGCCGCTGTCGAGCTCATCATCGGCCCCGAGTTCACGCGTCAGGAGGCGATTGTTCGATGCGCTCTTGTGCACAGGGGCCACTTGCGAGCCCTGGTCGCGCCGACAGACGGCATCCTGGGCCAGTTGTATGGCGCGGGGGTCGACGTCCAGGAGCTGCCAGCCATTGGCGGGGGGGCGCTGCTCGAGCTGGCGGTCGCGACCAGGTCGCCTCCAGCGTGCCTGGGGGCGCCGGCGTGTCAGCGGCGCGCGGAGGCAGCGGGCGCGGCGGCCACCCGGAGACCGGCGCCTGGCTTGCTCGTCGGGCCGCCGAGCGAGGAAACCTTCGCAAACCCCGCCTTGTTCCGGGGGAGGGCCGCGGCGAGTGAGGTCGAGGAGGGCGAGGAAGAGGTTGAGGTTGGCAAGGCGGGCGGGGTGCAAGCCGAGCCCACAGACGACTTCGCGGTGCTCGACGAGTTTCAAGGAGTCGACCTGTCGAGGGCGCAACCGGAGGGTGCGATTTTTCTGGCGCTCGCCAAAGAGGTCACGGCCGAGCGCGCAGCCAAGCGCAGGGGCTGCTCGGCTGAAAACCCGCGGCTCTCGGCGGCCAGCCGGCATCTCGAGGCAGTGCTGAAGGGGCCCGTCTGGAGGCAGGTGAGGCTGGGCCAGTGCGCCCTCAACCTATGCAGCGCCGCAGGCGGCCTGCACCTCAAGCCGACGCGCATCGCCTCAACGTCGGAGGACATCGCTGCGGCGCTGAACCTGCGCTGCAGCGCAGACCACGTGCACGACATGGTCGAGGGGAAGGCCGTCACCAAGCGGAGCGAGACCTCGCAGGAGATAGCCGAGCTCGCGGCTGAGGCGGCGCTGTGACGGGTAAAGAGGACCCGCAGGAGCGGAGAGGAAGAGCGCTGAGGGAGGGCGGAGTATCAGCACGAGGGGGTCAGTTGCTTGGGAGACGCCGACGGAGGCGCGAGATTGGATTCTACCCGCGTGGGGGAGGTCGAGGCTGAGCCCGAGCCTAAGCGCGAGGATGCGGCGGCGGGGGCACGCGATTTTCTTCGAAATTACCCGGATTATAATGCAGAAGGGGTTGGCGAGCTGGTCCGACGAGGGGGGCGCTGTGCTTGAAGAGGCTGGGTCACTCGAGAAGGCCACTGTGGCGCTCAGGAGGATC
>CAUYUJ010006825.1:150000-152500 GCA_963575745.1 Prorocentrum cordatum
ATGTACCACGCACAGCACCTCTAGCTAAGATTTCACAACCGAAGCGACCGACTACATCACCTCCACACCAGCATCAGCAATCTTGCCGGCTAAACCACGACATTCACCACACACACACACACACACGCTGCATGGTTCTTTCCAATGCCCCATACAATGCAAGGGAGCCCCACGGGGCATATCTGGGAGAAGGGGTTGGGAGCATAGCCTCCTGTGAATGGGGTTGGTTGGGTATTTACCTTTTTACATCTCATTTCAGTTGCTTGGGATAGTTCCCCACATTGAGTACGTTCAATCGCTGACCCAGACCTCCCCCCCCACAGTGTTGCAAGCGTTGATGCATTCAGGGGTCTGGCGGGATCACTTGGCAGATGGTTTGGGATGGGGACGCCTGCGGTACTCGCCAGTATTATCATCCACCTAGTTGTAACAGATACCTTTTCACATCTACCCAGTACCATGCCAGTGCCAAGTGTCAGCTAAGACCCTGGTGACCCCTTTTTACCTTACACCCACAGCCAGCCTAGACTGCGAGCTCTGGCATACCTGAGTCTGCTTTTCAGATACGACGTCTTACGACATTTCAGCAGTACTGACCCTTCCTATAGTACCTTCGGCTCACACAGTGCCGCCAGATAGTTACGACGCCCCTGCAGCAGGCCAGAACACATTTGATGAGCCTCGCTGTAGGGCACACTGGACAGCCCCACCTCCCCTCTCTCCTCGCTGCTGTCACATATCCCTGCTCTCTGCTTGGGGCGACGCTGGACGTCAGGCTGGTTCCCGCGAGTAGCGAGACAGTGCAGGCGAGCGAGGCCAGCGGCAAAAAGTGCAACGAAACGGTGGGATCGAAGCTGCACGCATCAGCGGAGCTAGGCAGCCCGCGCATCCAGATCGCGGAGGCGGTGGTGGTGAACCGCCTCTCGGCCACCGGCTTCGGGATGGGGGAGCAGGTCACGCTGGCGAAGGAAAGGATGTATTTGCTGAACCAGAGCCTGCAGGCCCCGCCGTGCCTGACAGGGGACATCTCCAAGTCGTTCAGGATCAAGCGGGCGAGGTTCGACGAGGAGAGTGTCTACTCTGTCATTGGGAACCTCGCGTGGCCAGTGCGTGGAACCCGCGTCGCTGCTGCTGCGAACGGTGCTTGGGCGGCGTTCGGCGCCGGCGTGGCGCGGTGGCTTCCCGACACAACTGCGGGGTCTTAGTGATGACAAGCCGAGGCTGCATGGGGCAAGTGCTTGAAATTCCAACACCGTCGGGTCGTAGGTGGGGTTGTGCCGTCTCGTTTTTGGTCCAAGCGAGGCGGGAGCCATGGCGAAGGTGACGGCGAAGGCCAACTCGCTCGCGACGACGCCGCTGGAGGATTGCACGTGGCTGAAGAAGCAGGGCGTCGGAGCGGCTTCTCTCGCATGCCGCCGGGGCCTGAGCAAGATGTCGTGCCGCCCGATCGTGACGAGGGACCTGCGCACGGCCATGCTGAAGCTGTTCGGGCACGAGGGTGCGGTGGCGAGTCAGGGTCGGCCACCTCGGGGCCGTCTCGAGCGCGACCCACAGACAGACCACACGGGCCCGTCGAAGAGGCAGAGGTGCGGGGGCGGCAGGTCGTGCTGGAGGCCGGGGAGGTGCAGGCCGTTCACAGGCACTTCGCATCCATTGAACGGGCGATGGCTACGACCGGCAGCGAGAGAGCGAAGAGGGCAGCTGATGGGTTGAGGCAGCCGCTTTCGCGGCTTGGGTCGCTCCCAAGGAAAGATCAAGCCAACCGCCGTGGCTCGTGCGATCTCGGGACAGTGGGCGTGCGCCCCTGATGGACAAGGGGCGGGGGCCCTGAGATCCTGAACGTGTGGCCAGCAGCGTCCGCCGAGCGGGCCTCCTGGCTGCATCGGACTTCGCCGCCGCGGGTCGGAGCGGATGCGCCGAAGGCCGTCCGCGTCGTGCGTCGCCCCCGTGCCCCCGACGGCACAGAGGTAGTGCAGTTTTGTAGTGGACATGCGTGTGGTAGTCCTTTTGCAGTATCGCGCACGTTCTTGTCGCCTCCGATGTGGGTTCAGTTCAGATTGAAGAAGAGGAGGAGACGGAGGAGGAGGAGGACGAGGAGGAGGAGGAGGATCATGATAATCCCAGGGTGCACCAAAATGCGGCAACACATCCCCTCGTGCCAAGCCCCCTCCCCACGAGGCCTCACAAGTATGCCTTTCCGCTGCGGGAGGCGCCCCCCGAAATGACGAGCACCCGCTGGGCTTGCCACGCCAGCGCGAGACCCTGCGTTGTACACGGCCCAACCTCCGTGCTTGGAGCGAACGGAAGCGCAAAAGTATGCAAGCTGCTTCAGCTCAAGAGAGTGTCCAGCGGCAGCCCCGTCAGAAACGATCCGCGTCCCATCCGTGTAGGCGTTGCACCGCGTCCTCCTCCTCCTCCTCCTCCTCCTCCTCCTCCTCCCTCCTCCTCGTCCCTCCTCCTCCTCCTCCTCCTCCTCCTCTTCCTCCTCCTCCTCCTCCTT
>CAUYUJ010006825.1:157500-213053 GCA_963575745.1 Prorocentrum cordatum
ATATGGTGATGAGGATTATGATGATGCTGATGTTGATGATGTTAATGGTAATGATGATGCTGATGATGCTGATGATGCTGATGATGATGATGATGATGATGATGATGATGATTATCTGGAGGAGGAGGAGGAGGAGGAGGAATAGGAGGATGAGAGAGGAAGGAAGGAGGAAGAGAGGAAGGTGAACGAGAACGGCGAGCACAACGTTGACTAGGAAGAAACATTGTCTGATGTCGAGGAGGAGGAGGAGGGCGGAGGAGAAAGAGACGAAGGGAAGGACGAGGAGAAGGAGGAGGAAGAGGAGGAGGAGAAGGAGGAGGAAGAGGAGGACGAGGAGTAGAGGATGAGGAGGAGGAAGTGGAGGAGGAAGAGGAGGAGGGGGAGGAAGAGTAGGAGGAGGAGGTGGACGACCAGCGAGGAGCGTGGAGGGACGAGGGTGGATGGAGGAGGGATGACGGAGGGCAATCGGGAGGGATGGGGAGGAAGCTGTAGACCAGATGAGGAGGCGGCGGGAGGAGGAAGGTCACGAGGAGGATGAGGAGAAGGAGGAGGAGCCAGAGTGAGCAGGGTGAGCAGGGGGAGAAATGTGAGGAGCGCGGGAGAGGAGCAGGGAGGAGGGAGGGAGGGAGGAGGGAGGGGGAGGATGAGGAGAAGGAGGAGGAAGAGAAGGAGGAGCAGGAGGAAGAGGAGGGAGGAGGAGCAGAAGGAGGAGGGGGTGGAGAAGGACCTGGATGGGGGAAGCCTGCTCCTGTCGTTCTAGGGGCATCTGCGCGCGGCAGCCTTTCCCTTCGAGTGCCATGGAGCATCGTACATAGGGCGGTTGCCGAGCGGAGGTCTCCACCAGATCCCCCTCCTTGTCCACCTCCATCATCATCAGCACCCATCATCATCATCATCATCATCATCATCATCATCATCATCATCATCATCATCATAATCATAATCATCATCATCATCATCATCATCATCATCATCAAGGCCGCCGCGAGCTCGAGCCTTCGGAGGCGCAGCGGCCTCAGAGGACGCGCCCCCCCGTGCTTCCGCAGCCTGCAGAGGGCCAAGCACCCCACCCGCGCAGGACGATGTGCACCGGCGCGTGTGCTCCGCACGCCGTACCGTGTCGAGTCCGACGTGAAGAAGGGCAATCATCCTACGAGCAGTTCGACAAATCCCTCAAGCTGACCGCAAGCGAAGACTCCACCAATCGCACCAAAGTCGCGGATCTCATGCGCTACTACACTTCGAAGACCAGCGATGTGACGATCAGCCTGAAGGAGCACGTCAACTGCAAGAAGGATGGGCCGAAGAACATCTACCGCATCACGGGGGACGACAAGAAGTTAAAGGAGTTCGACGGCAAGAGGATCAAAGCGACGACCAAGACGGCCTCGCAGGATTACTGGCCCGCCTACCCGACGGCCTTGTTCGACCGCAACATCACGAATAGCCGCGCCATGATGTGTACCGTGTTGATCCTCAGGATCGGGAGCAACCAGGGGATGGGTGACGTCGGCTACGACAAGATCTACGACATCTACGTCCCGCCGCAGCACCTGCGCCTGTTCGACGGGCCTGGCCTGGGGGTCGACACCATCATCAAACCCACGTACAGCCTGCAGCCGAAGCCTTTCGTCGAGGCCTGCCATGGCTTCTGGCAGGACGGCGACTTCATAAAGAACGACGAGCCCCTGAGCATCCCTGAGCGCCGTTCTGCCAGATGAACATGAAAGCGCAGGCCCTCCGGTATTACTCCATGCGCTCCTACATGGCGTCCAACAAGATTCTCATCTTTGGCTTCCTCCTATACGGGCCTACGCAGATCGCAGGGCGCATCCACCGCATGCTCAAGCTTGGCCTCAGCAGTGAGAACGACAACGAAGGCCGTGGAGGATGGAGACCTGCCCCCTCTTGAGGAGTTCGCGGGCGCCGCCAACGAGGCATCGAAGATGGCGAAACGTCGACTGAGATGCTGTCTCACTTCCTTTCTGACGCACCCTCTGAGCCACGGCTATATTTGCATCTTTTTTACGTTGAGTGACTCGGGCACCCGCTCGCCTGCGTGTAATGGAGCTTTGACTTACTTGCGACTCGGATCGGCCACCGCCAGTCTTTCGTAAGCACCCGCTCGCATGCAAGCTAGATACGGTCTCTGGCTGTGCGTCGAAGTCCCCCGAGTGCACTCGCCCCACGCGGGTTTATCGGGACATGACTCTGCTATGCTCTCTGCGACGGACCACCAATTGCATACTTGTTCATTCTTTGTTTCTGCATACTTGGTCCTGATGTCGAGGAAAAAATCATCATCATCATAATCATCATCAGCAGCATCGTCATCATCATCAGCATCATCATCATCACCAGCATCTTCATCATCAGCATCATAATCAGCATCATCAGCAGCAGCACCTTCATTACCACCATCCATCATCAGCATCATCATCACCAGCAGCAGGAGCATCATCATCATCGTCATCGTCATCACCACCATCAGCATCATCATCCTCATCATCAGCAGCAGCACCATCACCACCATCATGATCACCATCATCATCACCATCACCTTCACTATCACCACCATCATCATCACCATCGCCATCAGCAGCAACAGCAGCATCATCATCCCTTCCCTCATGCCTTCTCCCTGCATCCTCTTCCTCTCCCTCATCCCACTCTCTCACCTCCTCTTCCTTGTCTTTCCTGCCCGCGTATCCTTCTCTCCTCCTCCACCTCCCTTCCCCGCCCCCCCCTCGCACTATGCTCCTTCTTCCTCCTTCTCCTTCTCCTCGTCTTCCTCGTCTTGCTCCTCGTATTTCTCCTTCTCCTCCTCCTCCTTCTCCCCCTCCTCCTTCTCCTCCATCCTCGCTCCGTTGTTTCTCCTCCCTCTTTGAACCTCCGTTGAATCGCCCTGGAGTTGTGACAACCATTCAGAGGCTCACCAAGCATCTGGAAACATACCTCTTCCTCCTACGTCTCCTGCTCCTCCGTATCTTTCTCCTCCTCCGCCTCCTCCTCCTCCATCTCGCTCTCTCCCTCCTCTTCGATGTGTTCACCCGCCTCCCTACCTCCCTCCCTACCCCCCTCCCTCCTCCCTTCCCACGTCACCATCCGTCCTCCCTTCCTTCCCCCCCTGCTCCCATCCCTCCCCCTTCCTTCATCTCCCTTCCCTCCTCCCTTTCTCCTTCCTGCTCCCCCTCATGAGCGCACGGTTGTCGCCGCCGACCCTGGCGGCCCAGATGTCCGGCGCGAGGACGCATGTAGGAAGGGCACCGCATTGACGCGGCGCTTGGTTTCCTCGCCGGCGGAGGGCAGCTCGTGGACGACGTCGTCGTCGCCAGTCTCCCCCTCCATCTTCGTCCGCCCCCTCCAGCGGCCAGCGATGACCGACGACCGACGATGACCGACAACCGACGATCGACGAGTAATGACTGACAATCGGCAACGGACGACCCAAGACGACGACGACGACGACGATGACGACGGTAGCAGCGGCATCGTCCGTCGTCCGTCGTCCGTTGTCGGTCGTCGGTCGTCGTCGATAGTCGTTTGTTGGTCACCGTGAGTTGTCAGCGATCGTCGATGGTCGCTGGTTGTCGGAGAAGGAATCGGAGGAGCAGGCGGCAGGTCAAGGAGGGGGGGAGGAGGATTTGGGCAATGAGGACGGGGGCGAGCAGGAGTAACATGCGCATGAGGAAAATGAGTCTCCGTTGTCCACCGTCGTTCGTCGGTCGTCCGTCTTCAGTCTTGCGTCATCGACCGTCGGGTGTCCGTCGTCGTCACTGTGGAGGATGAGTCTGGGGAAGAGGAGGAGCAGGAGGTCGAGGACCAGGAGAAGCAGGGAAGAGGATCAGCAGGAAGAAGGAGGAGGAGGAGGAGGAGGAGGAGTAGTACGAGGAGGACGAAGAGGACGAGAAGGAGAAGAAGGAGGAGAAGGAGGAGGAGGAGGAGGAAGAGGAGGAGGAGGGAATAACTGAGGAGGACAATGAAGAGAAGGAACATGATGATGATGAGGATGATGATCATGAGGATGATGTCGATGATGATGCTGATGATGATGATGATGATGACGATGACGATGACGATGACGATGATGATGATGATGATGATGATGATGATGATGATGATGATGATGATGATGATGATGATGATGATGATGATGATGATGATGATGATGAGAGGGATGATGATGAGAAGGAGGAGGAGGAGGAAGAGGAGGAAGAGAAGGAAGAGGAGGAACAACAAGCAGAGGAGGAGCAAGAGCAGGAGGAGGGTGAGGAGGAGGAGGAGTTGAAGGGGTAGGGGAGGAGGGATAGGGGAAGAGCAGGAGGAGCGGGAGCAGGAGCAGGAGGCGAAGGAGGAGGACGAGGAGGAGGAGAAGGAGGAGGAGGAAGAGGGGGAGGAGAAGAAGGAGGAGGAGAAGGAGACGTAGGAGGAAGAGGCATGTTTCCAGATGCTTGGTGAGCTTCTGAATGATTGTCAACCCTCCAGGGGGGAGTCAATGGAGGTTCAAAGATGAAGGAGGAAGAACGGAGCGAGGAGGGAGGAGGAGGAGGAATAGGAATAGGAGGAGGAGGACGACGATGAGCAGGAGCAGGAGAAGGTGGAGGAGGCGGAGGAGGAGGACCAGCGGAAACCCAATAGTCATCGATGATGTTGGAGTGAACCCTCCCTCCAAGCTCCCTTGTCATAGGCCCCTACAACGGAGTATTTCCACTGAGGGAACTTCCGTGTTGGAAGACAATTGTGTGAAGACCTTGAAGCATGCCAAAACATTGATCCCGGGATTTCGACGCCACGGATCAATTTTACTGTTGCGTCTTGACGATCTTGAATCGTGCCAGATACCATTCCTGAGACTTCAGCACCGCGAATCAACGTAACTGCTGCGCCCTCCTAATCCTGAACCTTTCCATAACACCATTCCTGGTACGCTGACCATGAGAATATGTGAAGTCCTTGCAAAGTTTTACAACGAATGTGCGCGGCGCCAAGGCGAGAGCCATTTTCTGAGAACCACCCGCCCTCAATCCGTGAAGCTCTTGCAAATTCTTAAAACGAGTGTGCGCGGCTCTAAGGCGAGAGCCACGTTTTGAAAACAACCCGCCCTCGATACGTGAAACTCTTGCAAATTTTAATGCGAATTGGCGCGGCGCTAAGGCTAGAGCCACATTTTGAAAACGACCGGCCCTCAATCCGAGAAGCTCTTGCAATTCTTGTTTAACGAATGTGCGCGGCGCTACGGCGAGAGCCACATTTGGAAAACCATTCGCCCTCAATCCGAGAAGCTCTTGCAATTTTTTGTTCAAAATGCACGCGGCGCTAAGGCGAGAGCCACATTTTGAAAACGACCCGCCCTCAATCCGTGAAGCTCTCGCAATTTTTCAAACGACGGTGCGCGGCGCTAAAGCGGGAGCCACATTTTGAAAACCACCCGCCCTCAATCCGTGACACTTTTTCAAGTTTCAACACGAATGTGCGCGACTCTAAGACGAGAGCCACATTTTGAAAACGACCCGCCCTCCATCTGTGAAGCTGTTGCCAATGTGTAAGCTTCAGGGCCATAAATGGTGAGGAAGTCTCAGGCGGAACGCCCGGCCCGCCCTAAAAACTTGCCTCCGGATGCGACAGGGAGAAGTTATTTACAAGGAAAAGGAATGGAGGACGATGAGGACCAGGAGCAGGAGGAGCAGGAGGAGCAGGAGGAGGAGGAGGAGGAGGAGGACGAGGACCAGGAGGAGGAGGAGGAGGAGGAGGAAAAGGAGGAGGAGTAGGAGGAGGAGGAGGAGGAGGAGGAGGAGGGGGGGGGAGACGGAGAGTGACAGCGAGAGCGGTGTGATCAGCAGCACGCAGGTGACCCGCCTATCCCCGCCGCCGCCCTTTTTGGCGCGAGACTGCACGCTGGCCCGCTCTCCTGCCTCGGGCGCTGCCGGGGAAGAGCAGGACAAGCATGAGCAGGAGCAGGAGGCGGCGGAGGAGGAGAAGGAGGAGGAGGAGGAGGAGGAAGAGGAAGAGGAAGAGGAGGAGGAGGAGGAGGAGGAGGAGGAGGAAGAGGAGGGGGGGGGGGAGGGGGGCCCTTCGGCCTTGCCGTGCGAGAATCACGTCGGTGGGCTCCTCGAGCCTGTGTCTTCGGCCTCTCGGGGAGGCCCACGCGGGGCGCTCAACAGCACGGGCCTCGCCCTCGCGGGATCGATTGGCGCTGACCTTCCTGTTCCTCGGTGGAAGGCCCAGCGGGACGCCGGCGGCAGAAGAGCGGTGGCGGCTCCGCCGGCAGAAGGCGAGCGGAGGTAAATTTGTTGGCCATCCACCTGGGGCGCTCCAGAGCCCTGCGAGGATCGAAGGGGTTGCCGTCTCCTCCGCGGCGGAAGGCGGCGGAAGGGCGGCAGAAGGTCGGTGGAAATACAACGAGGCCGCCTCCGCCAGCGGAAGCCGACAGAATGCGGCGGAAGTAGAAGATGCGCCGGCGGAAGTAAAAGATGCGCCCCCAAGAGGTGAAAGCGTTTTTGCGCTCCGGCTTTCCGAAATCGTCCACGGTGTGGATGGAGGAGGAGGAGGAGGAGGAGGAGGAGGGGGAGGAGGAGGAGGAGGAGGAGGAGGAGGAGGAGGAGGAGGAGGGAGGAGGAGGGGGAGGAGGGGGAGGAGGGGAGGAGAGGAGATTCTGGGGTGGAGCGGTGCACGTTGGCCTCCAGGGCACTGCTTCGCGGGGCCTCCGCGGGGGCCCTGGGCCAGGGGCCCCACGGGGGGTGATGCGCAGAGGAGGAGGAGGAGGAGGAGGAGGAGGAGAAGAAAAAGGAGGACCAGTGTAAACCCAAAAGGCATCAACGATGTTGCAATACACCCTCCCTCCAAGTTCCCTCTTCCATAGGCCCCTGCAACGGTTCGTTTTTACTGAGGGAACTGCCTCATTGGAAGACAACTGTTTGTGAAGACCCTGAAGCATGCCAAGAGATTGTTCTCGGGATTCCAACGCCACGGATCAACCTGACTGTTGCGTCTAGACGATCCTGAATCTTACCAGAACGCCATTCTTGGGGCTTGAACGCCGCAAATCAGCATAACTTGTGCGCCCTCATAAGCCTGAGTCCTTCCAAAACAACGTCGACCATGGGAATCCGCGAAGCTCTTGCACATGTTTAAAATGACTGTGTGCGGCGCTACGGCGAGAGCCACATTTTGAAGAGGAATCGCCTCCAATCCGTGAAGCTATCGCAACTGTTTAAGACGAGTGTACGCGGCGCCACGGCGAGAGCAAGTCCTCAATCCGTGAAGCTTCTGCAAATGTTTGAAGCGAGTTTGCGCGGCCCTAAGGCGAGAGCCACGTTTTGAGAACGACCCGCCCTCAATCCGAGAAGCGCTTGCACTCTGTTTTAACACATGTGCGCGGCGCTAACTAAGGCGAGAGGCACATTTTGAAAACGACTCGCTCTCAATCCGTGAAACTCTTGTAACTTTCTAAGATGAATGCGCGCGCCGCTGAGGCGAGAGCCACATTTTTAAAACAGCCCGCCCTCCATCTGTGAAGCTGTTATCAATTTTTCCCCAGTCAGAGCTTGCCTCTGTAGGGGTCCTAGCGGATATAAAGCTGAGGTGAGGTGGGCGGCCGATTTCGGTGGCCGGGGCCGGGTGTCCGGGTGCCGGGGGTTCCCGGGGGTGCCAGGGTGCCCAGGTGTGTGGCCGATTTCGGTGGCCGGGGCCGGGTGCCCGGGGGTGACCGGGAGTGCCCGGGTGCCCAGGGGTGCCCGGGTGCCCGGGGTGCCCAGAAGTGCCCGGGGGTGCCTAGCCCAATAGCCTTATATCCCTATAGCCCAATAGCCCAATCGCCATATATCCCTATAGCACTATAACCCTATAGCCTTATAGCCGTACCTATACGACCACCCTTCGGGTGATAAGGAGGTTCGGGGGAGGGGGGGAACCAACGTCTCACTCGATCGGTCTCACTATCGATCTCAGTATCGATCTCACGATCGGTCTCGCTCGATCGATCTCACTCGATCGATCTCACAATCGATCTCACTCGATCTATCTCATCCGATCGATCTCACAATTGAGTTCACAATCGATCTCACAATCGATCACACAATCGATCTCACATTCGGTCTCAATATCGATCTCACGATCGATATCAAAATCGCTCTCACAATCAACGTCATCATCATCATCATCATCAACAGCATCAACATCACCAACATCGTCATCATCATGAGGGCACCGCCATCATCATCATCATAGACATCATCATCAACGTCAGCATCATCATCGGGACAACACCATCATCATCACCATCATCATCTCATCATCAACATCATCATCCTCATCGGGACACAGTCATCGTCATCATCATCATGAGCATCATCAGAATCATCATCATAATCGGGACACCATCATGATTACCATCGTTCTCATCATCAACATTATCATCAACATCGTCATCATCCTCGGGACAGCATCATCATGATCATCGCATCATCATCATCATCATCATCGACATCATCACCATCAACAACAACATCATCATCATTGGGGCACCATCATCATGAGCAACATCATCATCAACATCGTCATTATCATTATTACCATCATCGGGACACCATCAGCATCACCAGCATCATCATCACCATCATCATCAACACCATCATCGGGACACCAAAATCATCATCAACATCATCATCATCAACATCATTATCGCCGGGACACCATTTCCATCAACATCATCATCACCAACAGCATCGGAATCATCATCATCATCGGGACACCATCTTCGTCATCATCATCAACATAATCACCATGAGCATCATCATCCTCATCATCGGGACACTATCATCATCATCGACATCATCATCAACATCATCATCTTCATCGGGACACCATCATCATATCACCATCATCATCATCATCATCATCATCATCATCATCATCATCATCATCATCATCATCATCTCATCATCATCATCCTCGCGGGACACCGCAGGACACTGGCGGGACACCGCGGGACACCGCGGGACACCGCGGGACACCGCGGGACACCGCGGGACACCGGCGGGACACCGCGGGGCCCCGCGCCCCGGATGAGAAACATTTGGTCCAGCCGCGCCTCAGCCACAGGAGGACACCGCGGGACACCGGCGGGACACCGCGGGGCCCCGTGCCCCGGAAGAGAAACATTTGGTCCGGCCGCGCCTCAGCCACAGGAGACTTTTTCTCGCCCGCCCACGCAGCTTCGCCTCGCACGCACGGCACGCACGAACACGAAACCGAAACCGATTTCCCGGTGGGGGGCTCGCCGTTCCACTTCGATCTCACCCTCTCACCTCCGATAGCCCTATAGCTCAATAGCCCCATAGCCCCATAGCCCCATGGCCCCATAGCCTTGTGGCCCTATAGCCCTATAGCCCTATGGTCCTAAAGCCCTATAGCCGTATATAGCCCTATAGCCCGAATGCCCGAATAGGCTTATAGCCCTATGGCCCTGTAGCCCTATAGCCCCATAGCCCTAAAGGCTTCCTGCCCTATATCCCTATGGCCACATCGCCCTACAGGCCTATAGCCCCTATAGCCCTAAAGCTCTAAAGCCCCATAGCCCCCCCCCAAATTCTGATTGGTTTTTTTCTCTGGTATCATGGGCTTCAGAGTCGTAGGTGGTGAGGGAGTCTCAGGCGAAACGCCCAGCCCGCCCTAAAAACTGGTTTCGGAGTGCGACAGGAAGGAGTCATTCATACGGAGGAGGAATGGAGGAGGAGAGGGAGGACGAGAGGAGGACGAGAGGAGGAGAAGGAGCAAAAGGAGGAGGAGGAGGACGAGAAGAGGAGGAGGAGGAGGAGGAGGAGACTGCGCCCTGTTCGCGAGAAGCTGGGAGTAGCTCCTGGGCAAGGGACATCTCTGCGAGCGGGGCTGGGACCGGGATGGCTCGTTCCATCCGCAGCGCCTGGTACAGCCAAGACGCTGAAATAAGCTCTAAGCAACTGTTTGGGCTCGGAAGTGGCTTGATGTTCCTTAGGTCTTGCCATGGCTGTTCCTCTAGCCCTCGTGCAGCCTGGCTCTTCTGGCGTTCTGGTGCGAGGCTTCGTTCCTGATGTAGCGCTCCTTCCTGCAGCAGTCAGACTGCACATCCTCCAGAACCGCCGCACCCCAGAGGGGCCCCGATGCATCCCGGGCCGTTGTTGTCCCTCCTGGCTTCGCCTCGCCTGTGTCTAGGCCTTAGAGATGGGGTCTGAGTAGATGGGGTCGGAGGATCGCGCCGCATCGCCGATGCATCGGCGATGCGGCTCGATGTGGAGCCCGATCTTCTCCTCGTGGACTTTGCCGAAGCATCGGCGATACGGCGAGATTATCCGACCCCATCTTCTCAGACCCCATTTGGGAGGCCTCCTGGCCATCCCATGGCTGTCGTAGGTCGCGCCCGCTCGGGGAGCCCCGCTGGTGCAGAGCGCGTCTCCCCTGGATCTGAGAAGCGCTGCGCGTGCGCAGGACGCACGCGCCCGACCGTCGCGCAGGGCACGCGGCGAAAACGAGCCCAGCCACATGGCGTTTCCTCCTCCTCCTCCTCCTCCTCCTCCTCCTCCTCCTCCTCATCCTCATCCTCCTCATCCTCCCCACCCTCCTCCCCATCCTCATCATCATCCTCATCATCATCCTCATCCTCATCCTCTGTCTGCTCCTCCTCGACTGCTCCTCCTGCTACTCCTGCTCTCCCCTCCTGTTCCTTCTTTCCTCCATCAAGAAAAGGACTGCTGCTGTACTCTTGTTATTGCCGCCATGTCTTCCATCTTTCACCACTGCCATCCGCGTTTTTGGTAGCGGAGTTGGGAGCGATCCCAGCTCGCGATTCACGGACTGCGCACAGTGCGATGTGGACGCGCATTCGCCCTCTCCCCAATCTCTTCATGGCTAGCACCCTCCATTCCCTGAACAGCTGGTGCTTTGTATTTCGCCCTGGACGCTCATTGATACGACGAAGCGAACGCCAGGCCGTACGAGACGTGAGAAACTGGTTGCGAGGGCAGCTGCAGGCTACGCGATGCGGGGCGACCCATCCGCGGGATCGCCACGGCGTTTCCACGACCCGTCGCACCCCACAGGCACTGGCCGTAGTTTCGCGTCGAGCATGACGACGAAGTTCCTCTCTCGGCTGGTACCGTGCCTCGTGATGTGTGCGACTGTGTTGGCTGTCCTCTATGCGAGCACGTCGCACCACTCGCGTGGAGCACTGAACGTTCCTGCGTTTATCTCACCACCATGTGCACCACTCAGTGGCAGAAACACGACTACGGCTGCCACCTGCTTCAATATGGTGTTCGTCGTTCCGCAGCTTTCATTGTGATGGAATCTTGTCGAGGAAGATCCCCATCTTGGCGCTCGGGGGTAGCAAGCTACCTATCACCGACCTGATGTCGCCGATGCATGTTCTTGTCTCGACTGTGGACCGCAGCGGGCCCAACACGCATCCAGCGAGCGCTGCAGACACCACGTCCAGATGCAGCCAGCACGTCAGCTACGCCACGACCGTTGCTCACTAGGGTCCTTCGTTTCCTCGTTCGACAATTCCGAGCTACCGTTCTTCGTCATTTGTTGGCTCTTCTTCGAAGCGGGTTGCGACGGACCCAGCAGCACCAGCTACACCGACCGTCTTCCTGGATGAGGCGTCCAGGCATGCCGCGGGCACCTACTGCTGTCGGGCCGCGTACTGCTTGGAATCCTTGTCATAAAGTCCCCCCAAGGAACAGGGTAGTGGCCCAGTCTGCGTGCTACACTGCGTGCGACGTTGGCCAGGACCACTTGTCAGCTTCACCGCGCGCCCGCTCACTTATTCAAAGAAGTAAGAATGTTGACTACGATTGACAGGCAATCGGGGCAGAGGTGGGCCATCTGACTTGACTACAAGACCTGTTGTCCCACGTTCTGGTGCATGCTGTGGGCCCTGGCGCTCGGACGCACGATGCGCAGCGTGCACTTTCAGGCACGCTGGCACGTCTGTGGCGCCCTCGGCCGTATGATTACGTTTACGCCATTCGCTGTGCCATGCGGTCTAGGCACGCGGCCACACGGCAATCTGCGCACCTTCTGCCACGGCAGCCTCGGACAGGGAAGTGTTCACGCTTGTCCCTTCAGTGGCATCTGCTCTATCATTCGGGACTCGCTGGTGACGGGCACGCTTGCGCAGTGTCAGTGCCCGGCGGTGCCGGCTTCGCGGTGCACGCCACCTTTGTGCACCCATGTGCTGCCCAGCGCGCCCGTGGCATCGCCCATGCCCGGTGATGCTTCAGTGCAAGCGCGGTGCGTTATGCCTTAGCACTCCTAGGCGTCGTGCTACGCACGGTGGGGCAATGTTTGTGCCCGTCGGTGCCAGCGCACGCGCCGCGCTGTTCCCGCGCGCACCAACTACACCTCCGCCTGGCCAAGCTCATCTCGAACCACCTCTCAGAGTGCCTGGTGGCACCGATGTTGGTTTCCCCCAACCACACTCATGTTACAATCTGCTATGTCACACGGGATGCAGCTCACAGAGAGACCCTATGCGGGCTGGGTCAGCCGGCATGCGATTTCAGCACGTGCGTTTGTTTGTCTTTTTGCAAGCCTTTCTTTGCTCTCTACCTGAATCCACCTACTCATCCATATCACCGCCACAGTGAGTAATAAGATTTGAGGCACATGCCAGCCGATGCGGGCAGTGCTACCTCACTGCGCACCGCCTCTCGGCTATGCAGTCACCACCTGGCGCGATCTACCATCAGCATGCAACCTGCTGCGGGTCCGACATTTGGTTCGTCCAGCACGTTGTCACTTGCTGGGCCGCCGTCCCGCGGAGGAGTGCCTCCATTGCTGTCTCGCCGACGGGCTCAACGGCTTGGCGCCCCCTCTCACCAAGGGCGTGCTATGTCGGTCCGCACCGCGCGTCTATCGGTCCGATTGCAGTCTGCTCTTGTTGTTGAGCCGACACCTGACGATCCAAGGGATCGAGCTCCACAGGCCTCTCCGCCTCTTTCCGACGGATTGCCGGGCCCACGCAGAGCCGAGCACAACGCGCTCGCCTTGTGGGCGCACGCGCAATGGTTCGTAACCGAAAGATATGTGACCTTCGGTGAGCTTTCTTATGGCATGCGCATTCGGTCTCACTGAATACCACGTGGAGTTGTCGTCGTATCCTTCCTCTCTCTGCGTGGGCAGATATGGTGGGCGTTCACTGATTGCTCCGACAACCTCGCCCTCGATCTATTACTCCACTTCAATTTCCATTTACGCGTTCCCCTGGATGTTTACTTTCTCGCTGTCAACGCGCAGTGCATCGTGCTCCGCTAGGCTTTCTCTCTCCGCTCCGGCTGCCCATGGCCCTGCAAGCGCGACCTCGCCGCTGAGTCCTGGATCAGTGGGCGGGGGCGCAGCGCGAGGCTGCGCGCCGAGCCGCGGCGTCCTGCGACTGGGCTGGCGCGCGCGCGCATCTCTGCTCGAGCTGGATGCTCGCGCGCGCCGGCGCTCCTGCGCCCGCGGCTGTGCGCCGCAAATCGTTCGGATGCTCGTTCAAGGGCCCACTGCTCGCCCCGTCTCTTCTTCCACCGCGCCGCGCACTACGGGGCGCCGGCTGCCGCTGGACAAGCTAGAAGACGAGGGGGTCGCGGGGGGTCCGAGGCCGCGGGGCGCGCGGCAATCTCGAGGACGAGGAGGGGGAAGAGTCGGGAGAAAGGAGGAGGATATGCGAACGCAACCAAAACGCGATGGAAGAGCGCGGCAGCGCCACCTCGCGGCCCTCAGATCCAAGCAACTCTGCCTCTGCTCAACCTTCCCCTGCTCGCGCTCCCCAACCGCGCCCTCCATCCTGATGCCCCCCGCAGAGGCGGCTGCCGGCCGGGCGCCTACTTCGCCGCGGCCAACGCCCGCCGGCCGCTTCAACCTCCATTTGCAGTCGCCAAGCCACAGAGGCGCTGCAGAACGCCGCTACCGCGACCCAGTCAAGCGCAGCGAGTTTGCTGCAAGCTGGGAAAACTGAAACACGACAAGAGAAAACTGAAACACGACAAGGCACGGCCCATTTACGACAAGCATTTTCGGGGCCCACTTTCGGGGCCCACTTTCGGGGCCCACTTTCGGGGCCCACTTTCGGGGCCCACTTTCGGGGCCCACTTTCGGGGCTCATTTTCGGGGCCCACTTTCGGCGCCCACTTTCGGCGCCCACTTTCGGGGCCCACTTTCGGGGCCCACTTTCGGCGCCCACTTTCGGCGCCCACTTTCGGCGCCCACTCTCGGCGCCCACTTTCGGCACCCACTGTCGGCGCCCACTTTCGGCGCCCACCTTCGGCGCCCACTTTCGGCGCCCACTTTCGGCGCCCACTTTCGGCGCCCACTTTCGGGGCCCACTTTCGCCGCCCACTTTCGCCGCCCACTTTCGCCGCCCACTTTCGCCGCCCACTTTCGCCGCCCACTTTCGCCGCCCACTTTCGCCGCCCACTTTCGGCGCCCACTTTCGCCGCCCACTTTCCCACTTTCGCCGCCCACTTTCGCCGCCCACTTTCGCCGCCCACTTTCGCCGCCCACTTTCGCCGCCCACTTTCGCCGCCCACTTTCGCCGCCCACTTTCGCCGCCCACTTTCGCCGCCCACTTTCGCCGCCCACTTTCGCCGCCCACTTTCGCCGCCCACTTTCGCCGCCCACTTTCGCCGCCCACTTTCGCCGCCCACTTGCGCCGCCCACGTTCGCCGCCCACTTTCGGGGCCCACTTTCGGCGCCCACTTTCGGCGCCCACTTTGGGCGCCCACTTTCGCCGCCCACTTTCGCCGCCCACTTTCGCCACCCACTTTCGCTACCCACTTTCGGCGCCCACTTTCGGCGCCCACTTTCGGCGCCCACTCTCGGCGCCCACTTTCGCCGCCCACTTTCGCCGCCCACTTTCGGCGCCGACTGTCGGCGCCACCAACTTTTGTTCGCCGCCCACTTCCGTTCACCACCCAATTTCGCTCACCACCCACTTTCGCTCGCCAGCCACTTTCGCTCGCCGCCCACTTTCGCTCGCCGCCCGCTTTCGTTCGCCGCCCACTTTTGTTCGCCACCCACTTCCGTTCGCCGCCCACTTACGTTCGCCACCCACTTTCGTTCGCCACCCGCTTTCGTTCGCCGCCCACTTCCGTTCGCCGCCCACTTTCGTTCGCCGCCCGCTTTCGCTTGCCACCCACTTTCGTTGAATTTCGTTCGCCGCCCACTTTCGCTCGCCACTTATTTTCGTTCGGCGCCTACTTTCGTTCGCCACCCGGAAGTGGGCGGCGAAAAGGGGCGGCGAAAATGGGCGGCGAAAGTGGGCGGCGAAAGTGGGCGGCGAACGTGGGCGGCGAAAGTGGGCGGCGAAAGTGGGCGGCGCGGCGAAAGTGGGTGGCGAAAGTGGCGGCGAAAGTGGGCGGCGAAAGTGGGCTGCGAAAGTGGGCGAAAGTGGGCGGCGCAAGTGGGCGGCGCAAGTGGGCGGCGAAAGTAGGCGGCGAAAGTGGGCGACGAAAGTGGGCGGCGAACGTGGGCGGCGAACGTGGGCGGCGAACGTGGGCGGCGAACGTGGGCGGCGAACGTGGGCGGCGAACGTGGGCGGCGAAAGTGGGCGCCGAAAGTGGGCGCCGAAAATGGGCGCCGAAAGTGGGCGGCGAAAGTGGGCGCCGAAAGTGGGCGCCGAAAGTGGGCGCCGAAAGTGGGCGCCGAAAGTGGGCGCCGAAAGTGGGCGCCCAACGTGGGCGCCGAACGCGGGCGCCGAACGTCGGCGCCGAACGTCGGCGGCGGAAGTTGGCGCCGAAAGTGGGCGCCGAAAGTGGGCGCCGAAAGTGGGCGCCGAAAGTGGGCGCCGAAAGTGGGCGCCGAAAGTGGGCGCCGAAAGTGGGCGCCAAAAGTGGGCCCCGAAAGTGGGCGCCGAAAGTGGGCCCCGAAAGTGGGCCCCGAAAGAGGGCCCCGAAAGTGGGCCCCGAAAGTGGGCGCCGGAAGTGGGCGCCGAACGCGGGCGGCGAACGTGGGCGGCGAACGTCGGCGCCGAAAGTGGGCGCCGAAAGTGGGCGCCGAAAGTGGGCGGCGAAAGTGGGCGGCGAAAGTGGGCGGCGAAAGTGGGCGCCGAAAGTGGGCGCCGAACGTGGGCGCCGAACGTGGGCGCCGAACGTGGGCGCCGAAAGTGGGCGCCGAAAGTGGGCCCCGAAAGTGGGCCCCGAAAGTGGGGCGCCGAAAGTGGGCGCCGAAAGTGGGCGCCCCCGAAAGTGGGCGCCGAAAGTGGGCGCCGAAAGTGGGCGCCGAAAGTGGGCGCCGAAAGTGGGCGTGGGCGCCGAAAGTGGGCGCCGAAAGTGGGCCGCCGAAAGTGGGCGCCGAAAGTGGGCGCCGAAAGTGGGCGCCGAAAGTGGGCGCCGAACGTGGGACCGTGGGCGCCGAAAGTGGGCGCCGAAAGTGGGCGCCGAAAGTGGGCGCCGAAAGTGGGCGCCGAAAGTGGGCGCCGAAAGTGGGCGCCGAAAGTGGGCGCCGAAAGTGGGCGCCGAAAGTGGGCGCCGAAAGTGGGCGCCGAAAGTGGGCGCCGAAAGTGGGCGCCGAAAGTGGGCGCCGAAAGTGGGCGCCGAAAGTGGGCCCCGAAAGTGGGCGCCGAAAGTGGGCGCCGAAAGTGGGCGCCGAAAGTGGGCGCCGAATGTGGGCGCCGAAAGTGGGCGCCGAAAGTGGGCGCCGGAAGTGGGCTCCGAAAGTGGGCGCCGAAAGTGGCGCCGAAAGTGGGCGCCGAAAGTGGGCGCCGAAAGTGGGCGCCGAAAGTGGGCGCCGAAAGTGGGCGCCGAAAGTGGGCGCCGAAAGTGGGCGCCGAAAGTGGGCGCCCAACGTGGGCGCCGAACGCGGGCGCCGAACGTGGGCGCCGAAAGTGGGCGCCGAAAGTGGGCGCCGAAAGTGGGCGCCGAAAGTGGGCGCCGAAAGCGGGCGCCGAAAGTGGGCGCCGAAAGTGGGCGCCGAAAGTCGGCGCCGAAAGTGGGCGCCGAAAATGAGCGCCGATCGTGGGCTTGCTTGTCGTGAATATGTCTCTTCCTTGTCGTGAAGCTGCTTGTCGCGAAACCACCCCGGCCATGCTTGCTGCTGCGCGCGACAACGACCATCAACAGTTGCCAGTGCGATCCCCGCGAGGTCCAGCTTGCATGCTGACGCGCGCTGCGGCTGAGGACGCTTCCTGGCCGACAGCCGCAGGAGCGCGCATCTGTGGCCCGCGCGTCCAGATGCAGGCCAGGCCACTCACCGGACCAGGCCTGGGCCGCCACTGCGTTGTCATGCTCGCGTTCAGTACGACAGCATGCTCGGGATCGACTGCCAGCCGAGCAATGCTTTGCGCCTTCCACCGCCTCAATCACCGCGCTGCGACCACATCTTGGGCCGGGGTGCGTCAGCCCTGCCAACCTGCTTCCCGCGCCCGCGCGCAACGGCGCGGAGGAGGGCGTCGATGCGCTCATCATCATCATTGTCAGCGCCATCGGCGCGTCGCAGCTAGCGGGGCCGCCCATTGGGGCCGCATTGGCGCGCGCGTCTGGCGAGCCGCCGCCGGAGCGCAGCTGCCGCAATTTGCCGCGATCGCGCGCGCGTGCAGCGGCGCGGGCAGCGGGGCGCTGCACCGCTCGCTGCGCGACCCACGGCGGTCGCCATCCTTTGCGGCGCCGTAGCTGGCGCGTCACAGGTGCAGCGCACGGGCGGCCGTCTTGCGGCCCGTTCAACCTCGTGGTTGCAGGAGGGCCGGGGCGCGTCTGCTACGGGCGCGCACTGACGCGGCGGCCCGTCCTCGTTGGGGGCACTGCCACAAAACTCCCCCCCCCTTTCTTCCCATCGGGCAGGGGGCGAGACGGCCGCGCCGCGGCGAGCGCAGCGTTCAGATAACCGCGCGAATCGCCAATCCGAAGATGAACGCTCTTCCACTCCTGACCAGCCCCCGGAAAGAAGGGGGTCTGATCGCTGCCCAAAGTCTGCTCATAGCAACAGCTCCCTCGCTCGTTCTGGCAAGCGGGCCCGGCGCCGACCGCGGGGCGAACGCGGCAAGGAGCCGCCGGGATGATCCCGCCTCATTATTCTACGAGACTCTTGGCCAAAACGGCGCCTCAAGTCAGCGGGCAGCTCGCGCTGCCGCGCGCGGCCGCGATTGCCGCTGAGCAACTTGGCCCCTTCCCGCGCGCCGGATATTCAGCGCGCGCTGGCAGGGGCTGTTTTGCGTCGCGTTGGAAAGGGAGCTGTGCCGCATCACGGCGCATTGCCGATCTGTCTAGAAGGCCCCGCCGGCCCATTAAGGCAATGTCGCCATTGTGGGGCGGAAACGGGGGCAGTTGTTCATGTTTGGTCAATAGTGGAACAACGACGACGCACTTTGTGAGCATGGTCATCTTGGACGTCCACGGCGGCTCGCAACTCGGCGCGGTGCTTGCGACGCAACAGCATTGACTTCTGCGGCATGAAATGCAGGGGCGACCCGCCCGTGCATTGCGACCGTCTCCATCGCCGTGCAATCCAGACGTCTTCGACGAAGGCGCTGCGTGCACAGTGGTCCTGCGCGCGCGGGCATCCGGCTGCTGCCGGGCTGCTGCCTGCGCTGCGCTTCCCGCGCCAGCTCTGGGCGCGACCGACTGCAGGCCCGAGGCGCCGCCGATGGGCGACCAGCTGCGCCCGCGTCGGCGCGCCAGTCGTTCGTGGCCTGCGTGAGTCAGGCCAACAGGTCCGAGACGCGCTGTTTTTTTTTTGGCGCGCTTCACCGACGGTCTCGCCGCGACGGGGCTCGCGCCGTCGTCGCGCCGCAGGCCCCTGGCGCGTCCTGCCCGGGAGCCTTTGCCAGCGGCTGCGCAGCTGGCAGGCGCCCCCGATCGGCGCAGGCCCTGGGCAGGCTCTGTCTGGGAACCTCTACCAGCGACTTCGTGGCAACGGGGCCCGCGCAGCCACCCAGAGCAGGTTTCCAACGCGCCCTGCCTGAAAGTTGCCACCGCTGGCTGCGCCGCCGCAGGTGTTTGCGCCATCGCGCGGCGCGGCCCCAGCAGACGCAGAAAAGTCTGGAACGGGGATTTTCCGAATAGTCCGACGACTGCCTCTGGCGCCGCGCGACGCGTGCCATCGCGACGATCGCATCGACGCCCCTTGCATTGCAGGTGGTATGTCAAGAAGTCCTGCCCTCAGACTCACAGGAACGCCGCTCAGGTGACTGGGGAGTGGCGCCCGAATGTTGGCCTGGCCGCCAGACGATTGGCGTCGCAACCAGCGGTGCTACGCGGCGCGCCCCATCGACGAGCTGGGTTGCCTTTCGACACCGACAGTTGCCGCGCAAAGCTGGGCTGCTTTTCGACCCCGAAAGTTGCCGCGCCGAGAGGGCTGCCCTTCCGCCCCGAGAGATGCCGCGCCGAACTGGGCTGCGAGCTAAACTGGGCATTCAAGGTTGTGCTGCAGGGCAGCCGCCAGCCGGAACGCGTCCACAGCGAGCGCTCGCGCCAGGTCACGTTGCTTGAGCGCTCGGCGCGCCGGCCCGTCTTTCTCGACCTTGCCAGCAAACTGGACAAGTGATTGCTCGCGAAGTTGGCGCGCGAATGAACAATCGCGTTAGCCCGGCGCTGGTAGACGAGCACTGCCTTGGCGCGCAGCGTTGGTTCGCCCAACCACAGCTTGACTGAGGTAGCGTGAACGCGCGGACGCGCGATCTTGACCCGCCGTCGCCAGTTTACCTATGGGGAGCAAGGTGGGACACGCCATTCGCCCGTAGACCCCGACTCGCTCCCACTTCTTGGGAGAGTATGAATTGCGACCACGCACTCCCATTTCTTGGGAGATATATGGAGCTATTACCACTCGCCCCAATTCTTTGGGAGATACTACGAAGGACTACTCGCTCCCATTCTCTTGGATATGACACGAAACATTGCTACTACTTGATTTTATTTCTTGGAGCACCGTGTTTATGATTTAGGCGTTGGAATGTGCAACGAAACTTGCGAAGTTGATGCCGCCGGCGGTGCTGGTCCCGGTCAGAAAAGCATGCGACACCACCGCCTTGTTCGCGCGCATCGCACGCATGGCCTTGTCTGGTCAAATGCATAGTTACAAGAGTGCCTGAGGTAATCCAATCACGGCAGGGCCGCGTTTCAGTCAACGCGGAAAAAAACTTCAAAGTAGCTTCGCCGGAGGTGCATGCAAATCAATCGCCGCGCTTGTCACGCACTATCTCCGTGACTTGTCCAGCATAGTGGCATAATGTGAGTAAGTGCTACCGCGTCGACACCTTCGACCCGCACTTATTTTCGTCTGCCAACGGATCAATCAGATCGTTTGGTTGATCAGCGATCGCCGCGACATCATCCAGCATCCACATGATAGGGCACCAGCGCCATCCGACCACGCTCTGGCAGTGATACTTCCAACGCTACTACTAAGTACTCTCGGATGCCCCGAGTGGCGTCTGAGAGCGCACGCAAGGGCGGTCACCGTGAAAAGCGCGACTCCCTCGACCTCGTCCGCCTAGTCGGCGTCCGCGACGGAAAGACAGGGGATGGGTTGATCTCTTGTTGCGCGCCGCCGACCACCAAGCGCGCGACGACCGACGCCGCGACGTGTTCTCCCAGCACTCGAGTAGAAGCCCGCGCGCCCGTTGGCCCGCCAGTGCGGCTCGAGCGCCCGCGGCGCTGGCGGTGCCGCGATCGGTTGCAACGCTCTCTGACCGAAGAACCTCACGGACCACTACAACAACAGGTCCGATCACGGAGTTCTTCTGAGATTCCGCGACGCAGGCGTCCCCCCAAATCAGATGCCTCACAACAAAACAAAGCGCAGGCCAAGCCGGCGCCTCTGCCCGAGCAGCATGGCCTCGAAGGAGGTGCACGGCTGTGCAACGCGTTGGCGGCGCGCTCACCGCGACGCCGCTGCGCGGCGACGCGCTTGCGGCGCGCCGTCGCGTCGAGCAGAAAGACGCGCCGTCGCGGCGCCACGCCTCGCCGCGCGGCGCGGCGTAGCGCGCGGGCGCGCGACGCTGCGACGACGGAGCGCGCGCGCTCGCGCTGGGGGCGCGGCCGCAGAAAGCGCGCCGGCGCACGGGCCAGGCCGGCAACGCGCGCGGCCGCGACGGCCTGCCAAGTCTTGCCGCGCCCGCTTATCCACGGCCACGTCCAACAACCACATCACGACCAGACCTCATTGCACGCCTGCGCGCGGCCCGTGCAACTCGACCACAGCTGTTGCGAGAGGAGCGACGGCCGCGCCGTCGTCCACTGCTGGTGCAACAACGGCGACGACCGCGTGTTTGACCATGACAGACGTTACTACGGCGGCGACATCGGCTCCGACCACGTCTATTCCAAACAGTTCACACCGTCCTTGGGACCATGGGCTACGTGATCGTTGGCGCCGCCGCGTCCGCCATCACAGGTGCCTCGGCTGCCGCGGCGCCTTCGCCGCCAACTTCGCCACTCACCTGGGTCAGAGCGGCTCGCCAAGGGGGGCGGGCGCGTCGAGCCAGGGCCCCTCGGGAGAACCGCTGGCGAGGCACAGGCCAGGCCCCGCGAACAGAGCCGAAGGGAAGAGCCGCGCACTGTTGGCGCCGTGCTCGTCGCTACTACGCAGGGCGCAACATATCGACGCTGGCGCGATCGTCGCCGCCGGGGCGCTCAGCGTCAACTTCAGACGAGTCCGAGGCAGCGCCTCTCCCCAGGAGCATCGACCACGCGGCTGGGATAATTTGAGAAAGAACGTGTTCTACCGCTTCTGGCGGAAAACCGGGGGGGGGTCACTACCGGTTCGAACCCCTCCCCCCCCCCTCCGGAAAACCGGGGGGGGTCACTGCCGGTTCGAACCCCTCCCCCCCCCATTCGAACTCGAAAACCGGGGGGGGTCACTACCGGTTCGAACCCCCCCCCCCCCTCGAAAAACGAGGGGGGTGCGGACAGTGGTGGGGGCGGTGGTGGTGGGGACAGTGGTGAGGGGACAGCGGGACAGTGGTGGGGACAGTGGGACAGTAGTGGGGACGGTAGTGGTGGGGACACTGGTGAGGACAATGGTGGGAACAGTGGGGACAGTGGGACAGTGGTGGGGACGGTGGTGGTGGGGACAGTGGGAATGTGGTGGAAACAGTAGGACAGTGGAGGGTACAGTGGTGAAAGCGGTGGCGAGGACGGCGGTGGGACAATGGGACAGAGGTACAGTGGGGACACTGGTGGGGACAGTGGTGGGAACAGTGGGACAGCTCAGTGGGACAGCGGAGGAGTCAGTGGGACAGTGGGGACAGCGGGGATAGTCGGGCAGTGGTTGGGGCCGTGGAGAAAGTTGGGAGAGTGGAGCCGTGGTGGGAACAGTGGTGGGGACAGTGGGGACAGTGCGACAGTGGCGGTGGCACTGGTGGGGACAGTAGGGGCGGTGGTGGAACCAATGGGGACAGCGGTGGTGAAGACAGTGGTGCTGGGAACAGCAGCGGGGGATGTGGTGAGGACGGTGGTAGGGACCGGGAGTCGTTTCCTGGCGGTGAGAGGGGGGGGGAGGGGTTCGAACCGGTAGTGACCCCCCATCCGGTTTTCAAGGGGGGGGGGGGTTCGAACCGGTAGTGACCCCCCCCGGTTTTCGAGGGGAAGAGGGGGGGGGGGGGAGGGGTTAGGGGAGGGGGGGGGGTTTGCCGGGGGAGAAGGGGGGGGGGGTTCCAGCAGGGAGGGGGGGGGGGATTTTCGGAAGGGGGGGGGGACCCCCGGGCTCCGGAGGAAAAAATCTGCAATTTTCCACAGTAAAGCGGCGGTGGATCACGCTCTCTCTAATTTGAGCAACGCGACTTTCGCAAATCCACCAGCAGGCAACGCCAATCCTGGCCCGCGCGAACACGACCTGCTTGTTGACAAACACCCGCGCAGAGGCTCTGAGACAGGCCTGCGCACCCAGCGTGCACGGCAACAGCCTCGACAGTCAGGCGCGCGACAGCATGCAAACACGCGCGCGGATGCCCGTGCGCGCATACACGCACGCTAAATGAGAGAGCACTTTTCACGGGCGCTTGCCTTGGGAACATCTGGCGGCGCGTTTCAAACCGGGGGGGCCCACCCAACACTCGGCGCCGTCGATCATAACCGCCCAACCCCCCCTTTCGGCGCTGGCGCCGGCGCTGGCGGCGGCCAGCAGCGCCGACGGCGGGGACGCAGCAACGATGACCAGGGAAGGCTCAGGGAACGGGGGGGGTCCAAATACCCGCCCCCCCCGGCCGGCGCCGGCGCCGGCGCCGGCGCTGGTGGCGGCCAGCGGCTAGCAGCGCCGACGGCGGGGACGCAGCAACGATGACCAGAGAGGGCCAAGAGGCCGCAGAGGGGAACACAAAACGCTATATCGAGCCCTCGCCCCCCAAAAGCCACCGAGAGGCCGTTAGGAAAGTCCAGGAGGCTTCGCAAATGCTCCTCTGACGCCCCCGAGACCCCCGTGACGCGACCTCAAGAGGCATCCAGTATAACTTTGACCCAAAGCCGACACACGGCGGCGAGAAGACCCGAAGGCCACGCCGCCACCACCACAACCGCCAAACCATCACCATCATCACCTCCACCACAACCACCACCACCACAACCACGACAACCCACCACCACCACAACCACCACCATCACCACAAACCACTACACCACCACCACCACCATCAAAAACGCCACCACCACCACCGCAAACCACCACAACCCACCGCAACCACCACAGTCATCACCACAAACCACCACACCACCACAACCACCATCACCACCGCCGTCACCACCACTAGCACCACCAAGTCCCACCACCACCACCACCACCACCACCACCACCCACCACCCACCACAACCACCAGCACCACCACCACCACCAGCACCACCACCACCACCGCCACAACCCACCACCACCACCACGACAAACCACCACGCGACCACTACCCCCACCGCCACCACCACCACCAGCACTTCAACCCACCAACACCAACACAAACCATCACGCAACCACCACCACCACAGCCACCACCAGCACAGCCACAACAACCCACCACCACCTCCACAACAACCACCACCACTACCACCACCACCATCACAATCTACTACACCACCTTCACTACCACGACCGCCACAACCGCCGCCACCACCATCAGCAGCAACAACCCACCACCACCACCACCACCACCACCCACCACAAACCACCACACCACCACCACCACCACCACCACCATACACACCACACAACCACCACCACCACCACCACCACCACCACCACAACCGCACACCACCACACCAGCACCACCATCACCACCACCGCCACAACCATCACGTCACCACCAGAAACAAAACAAAAAAACTACCACCGCCACCACCACCATCATAAACCACGACACCACCACCACCACCGCCACCACCACCACCACCAGCACCACCTCCACAACCCACCACCACCACCACCGTCACCACCACCACCACGACCACAAAACACCACACCACCACCACCACCACCACCACCACCCACCACCACAACCACCACCAGAAAAAAACACCACACCACCACCACAACCACCACCGCCACCACCACAAAAAACCACCAGCACCACCACGACAAACCACCACACCACCACCGCCACCAAAAACGCCACCACCACAACCTACCACCACCACAACGATCACCATCACCGCCACCAGAAACCACCACACCACCACCACCACAACCCACCACCACCGCCACAGCCTGCCACCACAACCGCCACAATAACCACCACCACCAACACCACCACCACCAACCACCACACCACCACCACCATCACCACCACCACCACCACCACCGTCACAAGCACCACCGCCACCACCACCACCACCACCACCACCACAGCCCACCACCACAACCACGTCAGAAAGGCCCCGAGAGACGCCCAAGAGGGGCCCAGGAGGCTTCACAGATGCCCGTCAGAGGCCCCCGAGAGCCCTCCGACGAGAACCCAGGAGGCATCCATTAGGAGTCTGACGCAAAACCAAGGCATGGTGGCGGTGCGTCGTCGTCGTCATCCTCGTCGTCCTCGTCATCGTTGTCGCCGTCGTCCTCGTCGACGCTTCCCGCCGCCGCCGCCGCCAGCCGCCGCAGGCGCCGGCCCAGAAAACAAAAACGTCGTCTTCTTCGACGCTCCCCGCCGCCAGCCGCCACCGACTCCGGCGCCGGCCCGAGGAGAGGGAGAGAGGAGTGGGGGGGTTTCGAACCCCCCCTTCAATCCAGGGGGGGGGGTCCGGTTTCACCCCCCCCCCTCCAAGCGGCCACAGAACGCGCTCTTTCCGCTAAACGCTGGAGCTCTGTGCGCCGCTCCTCGGGGCGACGCATCGGCGCGCGCGGTGGCCCAGGCAGATCCAGGGCAGGGGGGCATCCCGCCCCGAATCTCCCTGACCTGAGTTCATCAGGAGGGGGAAAAGCACATTAGACACAATCAATCGTCGATTCCCCGGAAAACATGAGAAAACATGGGAGGTGGGGGGGAGACGAAAACCCAAAAAATATGGGAAGAAAGAGGGAATCCTGGTGTTTGTTTTTATTCATTTGTGTGCCCCAGGGCCCCTTCAGTTCAGCAAGGCCGAGCATTGACCAATGCCAAGGGCGAAGTTTCTTGGCGCCGGGGCGACGGAATATAACCCACCCAACTTTGGCAGGGGCGCGTTGTGCCCACCGCGTCGCACATGCGACAGCGACGACGACAACTGTCGGGTTCGCCGCCCCAGGCTCCGGCGCCCTCTCCACGGCGCTGCTGGGGCCCAGGAGCACCGGCAACTGCGCCGGCACCGTCTGCCAGGTGCTGTCTGCGAGCCGCAACCTCACCGAGTTCGACTGCTTCCGCCCGTGCGCCGCCAACTCGCGCCGTCATCCTGGCAACAGTGCGGCCATGGCCCCCGCGCTCTTCAGCGCGCCGCGCCGCGCTGACGCGCGACCAAGCTACGCGCGTGAACGTCCGCGCGAGGCGCCACTTGCGCGCCGACCGCGCGCGCTCAGCCTGGCGCGCGGCAGCCCACAGCGCGTAGATGCGCAACTGCAACGTGCTGTTTTTTTTTCTGCCGAGAGAGATCGAGAGAAAGAGCGGGAGGGGGAGAGAACAGAGCGAGAGAGAGAGAGAGAACAACAACAAACAAAAAAGCGGCAGCGGCGTGCGGAGGCCCCACCGCCTCGCTGCTTATATTTTTCGGCGCGCTGGCCCATCCGCTATCGACCCGGTGCTCCGTGCAACAGTCGGGCCTAGAGACAACCGCTCACCGCTGCAGCGCGCCACGCGGCATAGCTTGCACCACGTGCGCCCTTTTGTGCAATCGTTGGCACGACGGCGATGCGGATATGAATTGGCATGATGGTGTTATCTCCGGGGCACATGCGCTGTCACCCTCGAAGTCGCACGCGCCGACCTGTGTCGGATGCATATTCCCGATCGTAGCTGTAAGTCGGGCCTGTCCCCCTACAGGAGGAATAGTCAAAAACCGTCAAAAAATCGCCTGGGACGATTTTCCATATTTTTGGCTGATTGTAAATCTTTTTGGGCATTTTGTATTTTTCGGCCAAAATCCGCCTGTAGGGGGGCATGCCCGATTTAATCGTAGCTCAGCCCGCCGTGGAGACGGACGCGCAGCCTGCGAGCGCGAAGCTCGGCGCCCGGAGAGCCTGCACGCACCGTGGGGTCGAGCCGTCGCGATCGCCGTAGCTCTCGCGCGGGAGGCCCTCGCGGCACTTCAGTCGTGGCCTCAAGTCGGCCTCTACAGGAGGAGTATTCAAACATAGTTTTTTTTGGGGGGGCATTTTGGGGGTATTTGTTGTATTTTGCGCCCAAAATCCCCCTGTAGGGTGACAGGCCCGACCTAATCGTGGCCTCGATCCGATTAGTTCCTCACTGCAGAAAGGATTGCGTTGAAAAGGCGATTTCGTCTCGCGCTCGCAGCGCGGCGCGTCCCGCGTCGCCGCGCGAACCAACGCGCGCGCCAGATGCCCGTCCACGGCCGCTGCGCTTGTCGCCCGGGCCCAGTGCCACCGCGCAGCACGTCCCGGAACGTCAGTGCAACCAGGCAGGCATGCGCGCGCGCATGCGTGCACGCGCAGAAGCAGGCCACACAAGAGATCAGCACTAAGGATTTCTGCCTGGACTCCTGCCGGGAGGAGAAGTCGGCCAACAGCTGCATGTTCCTGCTCGGGCGCATCCTGACCGTCTCGACCAGGACCTTCACGCGCCGCACTGGCGACCTCCAACGACCAGCACCTCGGCGGTGGCCAACGAGGCTACTACGCGCGCTGAGGAGCTGTCCGACTTCTAGGCATACTCTTCTTACCCCGCAGTTGCCTCGCCGAAGCAGTTTCGGGACGCTGGCACTGTCCCAACAGCAGCCTGAACACGAGTTATGAGGTTTTCTGCAGATACGGTCGAGCGTCATGCTGTGCTGCTTCGCCGTGGACGCCGACACATGGGCTACCGACTGCCACGTGGACACCGCCTCCCTCGCAGATCTGCGACAACCTGAACGTGCTCCGCGGCTCGGACGGCCCCAACAGATATGGACATGTCCACGTCCACCTCCGCTGGAACGACGTCGGCTTCTACGCCACTGTCGCGGACACTTCCACCATTGGCATGAGGACATCCAGCAAGCTCAACCTCACGATGCTGAGCATCACTATGCTGACTTTCACGGATCTGTACTTCTTCTGGTTAAGCGGCGATGTCTCACAGCCATTCAAATGTGCCCACCGCCGCACCTACTCAAGTGGACCATCTCCGAGGCGGAAAAAGGCCCCATCTCCATGACATGAAGGATGTCCGCGCTATGATGCTGGACCTGGACATCCACTGAAGGGTCAGTGCGTTCACCGCATGGGCGCTCAGCGGCTCAGCTGCAGTTCCAAGCAGATGTTGCGACGGGGATCGTGAGACGCGCAGGTGACCACGCTACGTTACAATTCACGGTGTTCCACGCCAGTTGCGGTGCACCTCAGCATCGACTCACTGACCGATTCTTGGAACCCCGGGGCATCAAGAACGAGCGCATGCAGACGGCAGTGGACCACGAAGCGTTCGTGGCTAGCCAGAACGCCGCGTTCAAGGCCACCTTGGACATCGCGAAGATCTTGGAGGTCACCGACATCACGTCCACGACACAGAGCTGCAGCGTCATACAACTCCCACGTCACCTTTCGCAGATTCTGACGTCTACAGGAAACCTTGACATTGCGCTCCTGAGAGGCCCATTCCATCACCGCAGCGGTCTGACAACGGAGGCCATCACCGCAGCGCAGCACCTTGCCAGCAATCATTATTTCTTAGACCTCACGCCGCTCGCGTCGCACATGCATGTAGCGATGCGCCTGGGCACCGCCGCCGACGAGGAACTCTTCTTGAAGGAGGGGACCTCATCACGGACATCGTCGTTTGGTCGGCTTTGGAGATCCTCGTGTCTGCTGAGGATGGGTCTGGCACGCCAGTGCAGCTCCAGTGCACGGCAGTACCCAGTCTTGGAGGTTATTCTGCACTCACTCCTTATTCGTCGCTCCCGTGTCACCCCGTGGAGTGGGCGCGCACCCGACGACGGCAGTCTGGTAGAGCAGCCGCCCATCAGGAGCGGCGAACGGGGCGCGGCTTCGCGTTGCCCTACGCGCGCCAGCACATTGCATCACATTGCCTATACCATAGCATGGCAGCACCCTCGCACGGACGGTGGCACGCTGGCGCAGGGACGCGCGCAGCGGTGCTTGTCCCAGGACGCCGACTGCGATGGCGCGCTCGCAGTCGCTCAACATCTTACGTCAGTCTCCAGGCTCACCGCCATCAACCCGACCGCGCCACACAGAACGACGCGGACGTGATGTTTGCGCGCGACTCCACCGCTCGGCTGTCAGCCGCGCGGACCCCGCCGCGCCTGCAATGGATCGTTCGGAAGTGTTTGTGCCTTAATCTGGCACAGCATCTCCTCATGGACGCGCCGTGCCGCATGAGCGCACGCACGTCTAGACAACCACTGCCACGTGCCAAAGGGCTTGTACAGGTCTGATCCCGATGCGCCGTCTGGGAGACACATGGCGACTGAGCTCTAACGAGCAATCGCTATCGAGGAGCCATTCCCTACCATCAGTGGCCAGCCAGCCTCCCCTAAAAATTGCAGGAGCCTTCTTGTCTCGCATCAGACATGGCACCATGCGAACGACGACATGAACGTCCTCGTCGTGAAGCTCTGGTAAGCACAATGCGCCAGGCACCCGACAGGCGCCACGTGCAAGTGGCCAGCCGTGGCACTTCAGCACCGCCTGCACTGCGAGGCGCCGGCACGACAGCGCGCCACCGCAGAGGTCAGCGCTGCAGCACCGGCCATGCCTCTTGACAGACAAGCCGGCGTGCATCGCGGCAGCCTGGCGCGTAGGCCACGCTGTGCTGCCGACTCTGGAACAGCTACGAGCGGCCGAAGCAGGCACCCGCGACATTGCGCTGCTGTTGACCCTAGACAGCACGCACCGCGTCGGTGCCACTCGGCATTCACCTCACCAAGACACGGACCAGTCCGCAGCCGCGACTGGTCAACGCTAGCAACGAGAAACACACTGCCGCAAACAGCTGGACGAGCTGCGTCTGCGCGCCTACGAAGCTAGGCGCGCGGGTGTTCCCCGGCCGCGCTGCCGCACCAGCACCGCAACGGCTTGCTGCGCCCGCCGGCACCCGCTCACACAGAGTGCCGAAGGCTAGTGGCTCTGCCAGCAGTGCGCAAGAGGCAGAGCCGGGGGGCATACCTGACCGGCAGGCGCGACCGGTGCCGCGGCGTGAGCGCATGCCGGGCACGAACTGTGCAGGCCTCCACGGGCAGTAACTACCCTAGTCTGGGCTGCAAGACAACAGCCTGTCGACACCACATTGGGTAAGGAGCCTGCCCTGAGGCTCTCCCTGTTGTGGGGTGCCGTTGCGATCAAGCAACCCTGGCCGCAGGCAGCACATCACACGCATGCGCTGACCACGGACGAGCAAGCGTTGCTCGCCAGGGTTCATCACGCCACCATTCGGGTTGAGGCTACTGGGTCATGGGTGAGGTGTACGAGACAGCTTGCTGCTGGACGCGTCTAACCAACGCGGCGCAGCAGCTGCTTCACCACCTGTCTTCGCGTGCTCTTCCAGGACCAATGCGTTTTTGGCGGGCACCTTCCATTGTCTGGTAGCCCCGATTCGAATGGGAGCACGTATGCGCACCCGCCGCCATTCTGGCTCACAGTGCGCGCGTGTTATTTGTTTGGTAAAGAATAAGGACTGCTGTTCTACTCTTGTTATTGCCGCCATGTCTTCTGTCTTTCACCACTACCATATGCTTTTCTAGTGCCTGCTCCTCCTCCCTCCTCTCTGCTCCTCCTCCTTCCTCTTCTTCCTCCCTCCCCAGTTGGTACCGGAACGTGTCCAGTAGGGGCCAAACTTTCGCGCCCGACTGGTAGCGCCCCCAGAGGCGTATGCGAAGGATCGAGGGTGCACACAGGCCACGCGAATTGGCGCGAAGATAATCGCACGTCGCGGCTTGTATTGGAAAGGCGCCCTTCTTGAGGTCGACGGCGCGATGACCGATCGTCGCGGGGTGCGATTCGCGTAACCAGGTGACGTAGTTCATGGATCGAGAGAATTTGGAGCGTTTTGGGCTTTTGGGGCGCCCCAGAAACCTCTGGAGGCAGATATTTGGAACGTCGCGAACAAATCGCGACGCGTGCGTCTTGTCAATCTTGGATCCCTTGAGAATTGTGCAGGATCGTGTCAGGGCCCCCGAGGCGACCGTCGGGCGGGGTTAGGACCGGGATAGATCGCTCCAGAGCGTTCCGGAACGGTTTCAGAGCGTTCCACAGCCCTCTGAGACGGCAGGTGCCCGATACATCTTCCAGAATCGCCAGCTGTCGGAGATCCCCGACTTATGCCGGTCCGATTTTGTCTTCACCCTGAATTCGTTTTATTCGGGGGGGGCAAAACCGTGTGGTACTGGACTTCGTGGTGGCTTCGGAACCCCCAACGACCTCACCGCGCGGTCCGTCACCGAACTGTTTTGGGGCCTTGGAGGCCCTAGTCGCCCGAGGCGTCTTCGGAGATCGATACGAGTCCCAATGCCGTGGCGTGACCCCGAACCCCCACTGATTTAGCACACGGTGCGGTCACCACACCGTTTGGGGGCCCCCGATTTACATCGAAAACGCGAAACCACTCTCGGGGATGGGGTCGAGAGGTCGCTGGGTCCACGTCGCCAGCAATGACGTTCAAGGTTCAGGAAATGAGGCTAAAGATATTGCAGCTGAGGCCCCCGGACCGCACTGCATCGCCGATGCATCGGCGGCGCGGCACGATCCGAAGACCCAGTTGTTCTCTAGCCCAACACCGCTGGGTGCATCGCCGATGCATTGGCGATGCGGAGTGATTTTGGGGCCCCTTGTGCCATGGGGGAGGAGGAGGAGGAGGAGGAGGAGGAGGAGGAGGAGGAGGGAGGACCAGTGTAAACTCAAGAACCATCAAAACATTGTTTGCGGGATTCCAACGCCACGGATCAACCTGACTGTTGCGTTTTGACGATCCTGGATTGTGCCAGAACGCCATTCTTGGGATTTCAGCATCGTCAATCAACGTGACCGTTGCACCCGCAAAATCCTGAATCCTTCCAAAACACAATTTCTGGTACGCTGATCGTTGGAATCCGTGAAACCCTTGCACATTTTCTGAACGAACGTGCGCGGCGCTAAGGCGAGAGCCACATGTTGAAAAGGAACCGCCCTCAATCCGGGAAGCTGTTGCAATTTTTATGAACGAATGTGCGCGTTGCCAAGGCGAGAACCACATTTTGAAAACGGGTTATCCTCAACTCGTTCATTTCTTGCACATTCTTAGAACGAATGTGCGCGGCGCTAAGGCGAGAGGCACATTTCGAAAACGACCCGCCCTCCATCTGCGAAGCTGTTGCCAATTTTTACGCTTCAGAGTCATAAGTGGTGAGACAGTCTCGGGCGAAACGCCCGGCCCGCCATAAAAACTGGCCTCGGGGTGCGACATAAAGAAGTTATTTATAAGGAAAAGGAATGGAGGAGGATGCAGGGCGCCGCCATGGCGCCCCTTGAGGCGCGCGGTCTGTTTTTTCAGTGTCTTTTTTGGTGCTCGAGTGCCCAGGGTCTCAGGGCGCCAGGCTGCAGCAAGCACCGTTCGTGTCAGGAGGGAAAAACACAGACACAATGAATCGTCGATTCCTAGGAAAAGATGGGGAAATATGGGAAATGGGGGGAAGACGAATATCAATATAATTTGAGAAAGTATTGGGGATCCCAGGATTTGTGTATGTGTGTGTCCCTGGGCCCATCATCTTGGAACATGATGGAGAGTGACTTCACCACGTAGACCACTTGTGCTTACGAAAGAATTAGGGCAACTCAGGAGAGCGACCTTGACCGCCATAGTGCACCAGGTCGCATCAGATCGGGATGTTACCCGCCCTGGCGGCCCCAAGACATCTTGCGACAGTAGGACCCCGCATGAGAATCTCCCAAACTAATCTGGAAGAAAAAACCTCATCGCCGTCCGTGTGAATGCAGAGGCTCTCTTCCCGTCTCATCCTTGCCCTTCTCCTGTTCGCGCTGGCGGAGGCCCTCTTCCCGCCCCCTGCTCTGCCTCCTCCTCGTCCTCCTGCCTCTCCTCCCCCGTCCACCTCTCCCCCCGCCCCTTCCGGCAAGGGCGCGCGAGTCGATTCTCGCGTGCGCCGTTGCGGCCACGGCCAGCGTGGGCGCGTTCTCCGATGGCCAGATTGCGAAGCCGCTGAGACAGCCGCGTGGGCCAGGCCGTCGGGACCGCCCCTCGAGCCACCGGGGCGCGGGAGCCAAACGTCGGGACAACCCCGCCGGTTTCGAGCTGGTCGCGGCCGCGCTTCGGCGGGAGGCAGCGCGAAACCCAGCTCTGCCGCGAGCTGCTCCGCGTCAGCCGCTGGGGTTTTCCGCTCTCTTGTCGAGCTCCCCGAGCGCCTTCCGCAGGGAAGCCAGCGGCCCGCGCTCCAGGCAGTCCTCGCGTGGGCGGCCGCAGGGATTCCATGTTCCGCACGCGCGTGGCGCGGGTGAACAGGACGTAGAGGTGCAGCCACACTTGCTCCTCCGACATGCCCGTGTGACCAACGTCATCATCCCTGACGCAGTCGACGGTGACGCCAAAGCGCATAGTTCGGCCTTGCGGCAGCGTGGAGGTCAGGTAGGACGCGCGCGCGCGAGGGCGAATGAACCCCGAGCGGCGCACGACGTGCGGCCCCGAGCTCTGCCACGTGAGCTCCTGTTCGATGGGCCTGAACATGAGGAAACTCCTCGCCCGCGCCTCGGCGTCGCCGTCGTCGTCAGCGCCTTCGGCTCCCTGTAGCAGCAGGCTCGGCGATTTCCATATAGGTAGGAGATTATGCTGAGCCGTGCGCCAGGGTCCAGATTCCTTGCGGCAGCAAAGGGGGGGGCGGGAACCCCCTCCCATTGAGAGGGCGCTCCCGCCTGAGACTCCCCCGCATGTCTTTCACGCACGAGGCTCCCGCATGAGATTTTATCCATAATGACGTTTGAAAAGACCACCAGCCACCACAAATTCAAGTTTATATTGACCCGTGGGGATTAGTAATATGAGCTGCGGGGCCCGTATGGACAGGGTTCTATCCTGAGACTTTTTCGCGATTCACTCACAGACGGGGCTCCCGCCTGAGACTTCTGCCACGTTCAGGACTGCGGAACCCAAAACGTGACATCACCTGCCCATGTCCGATGGCCCGCTCGGATTATTAACATGAGTTCCGGCCCCATATGTAGAGGGTTCTGGCCTGAGATGTGTTCGCAATTCGTTCACAGGGCTTCCGCCTGAGACTTCGTCCGCACTCAAGCTTGAAAACGCTTGGACCGGCGACAGTTACAAGTTTCCGACGTCCCGCTCGGATTAGTAACATGTGATAACATGTGTTGTGGGGCCCGTTTGGGGCGGGGCTCCATCCTGAGACCTCGCAATTCACTGGCAGACGGGGCTCCCGCCCAAGACTTCTGGCGTACCCATGATTGAGGAGCCCAAAAGTGACGACAGGTACAACTGTCCGATGACCCGTTTGCAGTAGTAATTTGAGCTGCGGGCCCCATATGGAAGGCTCCCGCCTGAAACTTCGTCGCGATCGGTGCACAGACGAGGCTACCGCTCGAGAGTTCCAGAAGATGAATGTGTGACTGGGTGAGCGAGTGCGGAAACATGGTTTGGTGTTGATAATGGTGATGGTGATGATGGTGGTGTGGTGGTGGCGAATGTGAGAACATGGTGCGATGATCGTGATGATAACCGATGGCCAAGATGAAATGATGGTAATGATGATTAATGATGATGGTGTGATGATGATGGGTGGTGATGTTGGGAATGGCGATGGTGTTGATGATAATGATGGTGGTGATGACGATGACGACGATGAATATAGTGATGGGGATGATGCTGCTGATGATGATGATGATGGTGATGATGATGATGATGATGATGATGATGCAAGGCCAGGCCCGAGCACAACGGTGTTTAGCTTGGTGTTTGCCCGTGTTGTGTCGTTCGTTTCGTGTTTCGTTGTTGCTCCGTTGTGTTGTTCGCTCTTGTTTTAAACGCGTTTGAATGTTAAACGTTTTTGTTGGGGCGCGCGTTTCGTTGTTCGTTCTGTCTTGGTGCGTTTCCAAGTTTGCATTTTTTCGTTGTGTTTGCCCAATTCATTCCCCGTTTCGTTTCGTTGTCCGTTTTGTTTCGCGCCGCCGTTGTCCTTCGATGGTCTGATTGCGCGTGATAAGGATCTCGATTATTGCTTGATGTTCTGGTTCGTTGTTCGTTTTGTTGGTGATTGGGTTCTTCGTTTTCGATGGTCCGATGTTGTTTCGTTTTGTTGTTTTGCGCTGTTTTGTTGCGCGCCTGGCCTGACCTCCAGCCTGGTCCCCAGTCTCTGCCATAGCCCCAGCCGTAGGTATGGGCGTTCGTTTCGTTGTTCGTTTCGTTTCGTTGTTCGTTTCGTTGGGCGAGAGCCTCAGCCCGAATCTCGCCCCTCGGCCTGGCAATGTTCCTGGGCGTTCGTTTCGTTTTTCGTTTCGTTGTTTTCCCCCCGTTATTGTTGTTGCGTTCCTGGCTTGGTCTTCAGCCTGGGTCCCAGCCCGTGCCGTAGCCCCGTCCGTAGTTCCAGGCGTTCGTTTCGTTGTTCGTTTCGTTTCTTGTTTCCAACCCTCCTGTGGTAGTCTTGGGCCGTGGAATCTAGGGCCCAGGAGTCCTGGGCCTTGGGGTGGAGGGCTCAGGAGTCCTGGGCCCTGGACCCCCAACATCAACGTCAGCTTGGATATGGGTCTAGGGCCCAGGAGTCCTGGGCCCTGGAGTCCTGGGCCTTGGAGTGAAGGGCTCAGGAGTTCCAAGAATATTTGAGATATTCTTGGGAATCCCGTTCAAATTAAACTCCGACCCTCCATTCCTCCAAACTCTGCCACAGGTGCCCAGAAGAATAATAATTGCAAATTGCGGCCGTACCCCCCTCATTGGAGGCATACCCCCTTGAGTTGCCCAAGACCCCCCAGGCTTCCCAGGGGTCCTGACGGATTCTATTGGTTTCTTGAGGATTCATCCAACCCTCCATCCTGGAGGATTCTTTCCTGGACGCTCTCTTGGAACAGTTTCGGGCCTTCTTGGCTGCCGCTTGGGCCGTCTCGAGGCCATCTTAGGTCGTCTTGCATCTTGGGCCGTCTTGAATCGGTTTTGGGCCATCTTGGCGGCCCTCTTGGACTGCTTGGGCCATGTTGGCAGCCATCTTGGATTCCTCGGAGGGCGCCGGGGGCATGTCTCGGCGCCGACGGGGCTTCGGGAAGAGGACGCGGCGCATGCAGCCCAGCGTGAGGAAGGAGGTGGCCCTGAGAAATTTTACACAAACACAATCAGACAGCTCACAGGCATTATAACACGCCTTTGCCATGCAGGCGCGGCGGCGGATCTGAGTCCTGTGGCCCCTGCGCGTTGTGCGTTTGAATGTGTTCCTCCTACCCTCCCTCTTCCAACGTCTCCCCCCCCCGAATCTTCCAACGGCCTCCCGCATCTTCCTACGTCCTCCCATCTCCTCCTACCTCGTGCTACCTCCTACTTCTCCTTCTTCTCGTCATGTCAGCTTGTGATTACGGGAGGCTGATGAATAGACCTCGCGGGGCGCGATACTTTTTTAAAACCACGCGCGCCAGGGGGGAGGAGGAGGGAGGACATCAAGTTGCTCGTGAACGGACAGCGCAACCATGTTTCCCAACGCCCATGTCGGACGCGCCAAAACTCGATTTGTTTTTTGGGGAGGGGGGCCTCGCCGCGGGCGGCGGGCTCGCGTTCTGAAGGAAGTGGGCCCTGGCGGGCTTTCCTCGCTTTCGGGCCGCTAAGGCCTTCGGCGGACCCTCCTCTACGGCCCCTGGCGGGCCGCGAGGCCGAAAAACGACCGAGGGCGACCTCCGGGGTCCGGGGCCCGCTTTCTTCAAGGCACGGTTCCGCCGTGGCGAATGACACGCAGGCCCGAGCGACGAAGAGAGCGGCCGCTGGAAACGGGCGCAGGCAGGGCGGGAGACGGCGGCGACGACGGCGACTGAGGGGGGGAGGAGGACTACCCGCCTTGCTCGGGTCGGACGAAAGGCTGGGGAAGGAAACGGAGGGGTGCGAAGCATGCTGCGCGCAGCTGGTTTCGGTCGCCCCGCCGAAGGGCCAGTCCTCGACGCATGGACGCTTTCGGCGCCAGGAGGCGCTTGGAAAGTCTGCGATGTGAACTGCTTGGCACAGGCCCGCATCGGTTCGACAGAAAGAGGGGCGCCCGGGCTCGCCCCTGCCATTTCGGCTCAAGACCATCTAGGGTCAGGCCGCGCCCGCCTTTTCTCCTTTTCACCAGCCCCCGCATGCTGGAGGGTGCGGATATCTTCTCTCCCGAGCCCGAGAGAGAAAGTCGCGAGGCCAAGGTCGCAAGGCAGGAGATGGACGTACACCAGCTGGAGGACCTCATCACTCGTTCCGCCAACCGTGCCGCAGAGAGAACAGGGGAGACCATCCTCGCCCAGGTGAACGAGGTTGCCGCTCAGGTAGCCCAACAAACATGTCGTGAAATGATGCAGGAGTTCGATTCGAGAATGAAGAAGCTCGAGAGCAACCCCTCGATCATCGGCGGCGGCACCTCAGTCGCGGCCAGCGTGAACGGGGATATTGGGGGGTACGCTCAACTCCAACCCGTACAGCGCCAACAGTGCCCAGCGGCACGTTCCAGGAGGGGTCGACATCAAGGGGTTCGTCGCGGACTGGAAGGACCCAGACCCCACCTCTCTCACTGCTGCAGGTGCCCGTGCTGTTCTACGGGCCACCCTGAATGGCATCCCAGGCGACATCCGCGCCCTTGTGGACTCAGATAAGTCGGACAGTTTCCTGGACAAGAAGGCGCTGCACACCAATATCACAATCTTCCTGAATAATAAGAACCGAGGGGATGCCTGGAATCTAAGCAGGTCTATCAAAGCTCTGATCGACCAGGGCACCATCTCCATCCACCAGAGGGCCCCCTCGGTCACCGTCGAACCTGACCCGTCCTTCACCACTTTCCGCCAACAGGCCGCCAAGTTCTACAGTGCAGTAGAGAGCCTCAACCAGAACAAGTCAGAGCTCAAGTTGGACTATCCCAAGATCAGTGGGAACCAGCACATCGTGGCCCGACGTATCGCTGGAGTACCGCACCCGTTCAAGCTCGCGACCTACAATGCGCAGCTGGACTGGTCCATCATCGTCGGCAACTGGCGGGACTGGGGATGCCAGGCTGACGAGACGGCCATCATGGCCGCCATCAAGGGAGCGTGACGATCTCGAGGGCGTGCACGACTGAGGGGTTCTAGTCGCATTGCAGGTCTCACGCTTGTATCCTGGAATGTCAACAATGCTCCGGTGTGTACGAGTCCCGAGATTATTTCAAAGGTTGTTTCTTTCTACGGATCTGATGTGATTGTGAGTCTTCAAGAAGTCTCTTTTTGGAAGGAGGAGCTTGAAGATGATGTACACATCGGAGGCTGGGAATATCATCATGAGAAAGGCTCATACGTCGCCTTCCTCTGGCCAGTGCAGTTCTCTTCGCGCGTGCAGTCAGGATACGTAAGCAAGGCACGAGTGGCGGGGGTCATGATCCAGAACCTCTGTGTTCAATCCTGCTACCTTCCTGATTCCTGGGGCTACAGCATCAATGATTTCTAGGATAGTATTTCGGATATCATCTCTAACTTTCGGTCCATTACGGCCTCGTCATCACCTTCCTCGTCCTCATCCTACGCTCACGTCATCACGGGGGATTTCAATACGTCGCTACCTGAGGTCGAGGGGGTCACGGGAGCGTCAGGGTATAGGTGAGAGAGTGGGGGCGCCTTAGAGAGACAAGTCGCCATCTTCGATCTCATGTCCACGTTCCGTTGCCGTGCTGCTTCAACATTCCTCACAGCTCATCAGAAGCCACGCACGTTCTGTTCATATAGTACTGGTAGTTGGAGAACCCTCGACTACATCCTTTGCAATCGTAACTTTTCTACCCAGGCTTTACTTTACGACGCCGGGTGTCTCTATCTTGGTGGTGCGAAACGTGATCATGCTCTTATCGGAACTTGCATTCAAGGTTGGATCGATAAACGTCTATATCAGAATCGCATGTACCTCACTGGGCGGCAGCCAGATGGTGATTCGGCCAGGGATCTTTTCAGGTCAGACTCCGAGCTCATGCTGAGGGAAATTCAGTTGGTCGAGTCAGCCCCCAGAGAGAACCTCCAGCGGGCCAGCGAGACCATCCATACGTATGCTACCGCTATTCCATATACGACTCGCGACTCTCGCAAAGCTCAGTTGCAGTCTCGTCCCCCCGAGATTCTCATGCTGGAGGGGAAGCTGAGGGAAGCCTCGGGCACCCCCAACTATAAGCCTGTGCGTACTCAACTTCGGAGAGCTCAGAGGCGCTGGCGCAGGCAGAAGGCCAGAATCGAGCTTCCCAACGCCAAAGCCAGGAAGGCGCAGCGATTGGGCATTCCCCATACCCTACATGATCGGGACGGGCGGGCACATGAGGACCGCTCAGCCTGGACCAGCATCATCGAGGACTTCTGCCGCGAGAAGTACCAAGACCCCACCGCCACCACCTCCGCCTTTCTTCAGCGTGTCCATCTCCACCGCCAACGCGGGCATCATGAGGTGGCTGCAGGTCGCAGGCGCCCCACCCTCGCGGTCGGGCACGCGCGCGCCGCTCGGGCGAGGCTCAAGGCCGACAGCTCCGCGGACAATGACCGGATCTGCGCTGAGATGGTGCAGGAATTGTCTACTTCCAGCGTAGAAGTATGCTATCAGCTTTTCAAGGCAAGGTTGGAGGAGGAGGAGGATCATGCTGTTGCGTCGTGGACCACCATCGTTATGACGTTTTTGGAGAAGGAACGAGGAGCCCAGCATATGTTTCTTTATCGTGGCGTTTCTCTTATCAGTGTGTTTCAGAAATGGTATAGTAATGCACTTATGGTTTTGGTGGAGGAGGATGAGGAGATGTTTAACGCAGACCGCCTGGGGAACTTCGGGTTCCAGACGGGTCGGAACTGCAGCCAGCTCACAGGGCCCATCAGGAACCTACTCTCGAAGGGTTGGGAGTGGCCCGACAAGTTGCCGGTTTTCGTCTTTGCAGGAGATGTCCTGCAGGTCTTCGACTATCTCAGCCCTGCAGCGTGCTCTCATGCTCTTCAGTTTCGCCGTATGCATGGATTTCTGGCCGCAGCCCTACTACTGGAGGGTGTAGATCTCGAGTTGGTCCCTGTCTTCCGAGGCGATCAGAGCCCTGTGCCTATTCCCGATACTAAATGCGAGAAAGCTGGGGCCACGGATGCCACGGGGAAATGGAATTATGTTAGTGAGCTTATATTTTCTAATCTGAGGGGGATCTGGAGTGAGACGGGAGGTGGATTACTTATTGAGGGTGCTAGATACTACAACCTCCAGTGGGCTGATAATTGGTTGCTCCTGGCCTCGTCCGCAGAGAAGTTGCGGATGATGATTCAGGGCGCTACTTACGAGATGAGTAAGCTGGGGCTCTTTTGGAAAGCTACAAGCATGGAGTATATCACGCCCAGTATCGAGCACCAGCCTTCCTTGCCTATTACCATCTTCTGGCCTGGGTCTGCTTTCCTTGCCGTCCGCCTGGAGAAGTCACCGACGTCGGCCCCGCTCCCGCCTTCCTCGGCCCTCAAGCTCTCCAGGGGAAAGTCCTTGTTCCGAGACGCAAAGAGATACTCCTGCTAGGCACAGTGATCTCGGAGATTGGGGACTCCAACACAGCCCTCGATCATCGAGTCAAGCAGGCGATCAACACGTTTTTCAGCGACCCCCAGTTCAGACAGCCACTCCTCTCCAGGTCAGAGCGCATGCACCGCTATTCGGAGAGCATACCGTCGAGCCTACTTTACGGTGCTGGGAGTCTCGCCTGGAACCAAACTATGTTCGAACGTGTTCGCCAACTCGAAGGAGGGATGGTTCGGAAAATCGCTCGAGTGCCGAAACGGGAGATCGAGAATAGCGAACAGTACTTTAAGAGAGCAACTCGTCAGGCACGTGCTATGTACAGACAAGCGGGCCACAAGAGTATGGAAATCCGACTTCTTGAGAAGATATGCTATAGTGTACCATCCTTCTTTCTCGACAACTCGTGGCACCAGAAGTTTTCCTCGGCCATGAATATATACTCCGAGGCGGCATGGCGACGCCTCTCTGCCTCATGCAAGGTGCTGGAGGCACATCTTCCAGGTCCCAAGCGGGTTCGCCACGGACCTGATCGTTGGAAACACAGGGTGGGATGGACAAGGAGGACTACATGGGAGGATTTATTTTGTGACTACTGGGGAAATGACTGGAGGGGCAGAGTCAAGGACTGGGGGGAGGGGAAGGAGAACTTTCTTGCCTGGGCACTTGAGCACCGTGTCGGAGTTCATGGCCGTGCGGCCCTCCGCCTCGAGCGTCAAGGCCGACAACAGGCAGCCTCTGCGCGTGCTGACCACAAAAAGCGCAAGCGGGTGACCTTCGAAGATATGATCACGTGGAGATCGGATGGCCTCCACAAATTTAACATTATCCTGGACATTAAGGGGGGCAGCAGTACCGTGATCAGATGGGCGAGGGGGTTAGCCAGAATTAACAACCACAGCTACAAGTCTAAGATCCAGAACATACAGAACATCCTACATAGTCTTCTGAGGGCCTGGGTAATGAGCACAGCAAACATAGACAGTGATCTTTTCAGGCATGTGTATAGAGAATACAATACTCTAGCCGACGCCTGTGCGACCAGAGGAATCCAAGAGCAGATTCCTTTCTTTTCCAATCGAGTTGGATCGATCAGCCTCCCTGCCCGAGGCCCCATCTTCCTGCGGGGCTCCTTCGATGGCGGGGTCCGTGAAGGCCAGGCTGGTTTCGGCTTTGTCGCTGAGGTCATGGACCCTCTTTCGAATCAGAGTGACGGCATCCTCCTCGAGGGAGGCGGAGGCCTAGGTGTCAGCACTGTGACACAGGCCGAGCTTCACGGACTGCGGAAGCTCACGAGGGCAGCCGAGCTCCTGGCGACCACGCACAGGAGCCGCTGGGCCGATATCTCTCTTGTCTAGTCTTGTTTTGTCCTTGTGCCCTCTCTCTGTCCCTGCCACCACCATCCTGTTGCTCTCTTCCTGCAGCTGCCGGCACGACTCGTGCGAAGAAGGCTGGAACTCGAATTCCTCCTCCTCCTCCTCCTCCTCCTCCTCCTCCTCCTCCTCCTCCTCCTCCTCCCCCCCCTCCTCCCACCCTTCCCCACCTTCCCCCATCCCCCCCCCCGCCTCCCTACACCTCCCCCCGCCGACTCCCACGTCCCCCAGTTTCCTCCCACCTCCGACCCCCCAGGTCCTCCCAGTTGCGCGCCCTGTGCCAACAGCTGGACAGCTCGTTGTCGTTCGTCGTCATCGTCCGTCGTCAGTCGCCAGCCGTCTGTCGTCAGTCGTCGTAGTCGTCGTTGTCGTCGTCGTCGTCGTCGTCGTCGTCGCGCGTCGTTGCGACGGCGGGCCCACGCAGCCCCCCCCCTATGGTGCATCCGCAGCGCGGCGTTCGTCGACGGTCGTCGTCGTCGTCGTCGTCGTCGTCGTCGTCGTCGTCGTCGTCGTCGTCGTCGTCTTCGTCATTGTCGTCGTCGTCGTCTTCGTCGTTGCGTCGTTGTTACCGCGGGCCCGCGCAGCGCGCGCCCCCTCCCCGTGGTGCATCCGCAACGCGGCGTTCGTCGGCGTCGTCGTCATCGTCGTTGTTGTTACGACTGGGCGTGGCGACCCTAATGCGAGGGGAAAATGATGTGTTTCTCACGCGGTTTTCGGGGTGACACGTGTCACCCGTGTGTTGTTTCACGCTGTATGGCCCCATGTTGGCGCCCATCATACGAGTGAAACAATTGTTTTTCCCCCACGCGGCTTTCGGGGTGAGCCATGTAACCCGTGTGTTGTTTCACACTGTATGGCCCCATGTTGACGACCAGACTACGAGTGAAACAGTTTATTTTTTTCGCACGGTTTTCGGGGTGACACGTGTCACCTGTGTGTGTTTTCACATTGTACGGCCCCATGTTGGCAACCACAATACCAGTTTGACAATTGGTGTTTCGCACTCGGTTTTCAGAGTGACACGTGTCAGCCGCGTTTTGTCTCACACTGTATGGCCTTATGTTGGCAACCAGGATACGCGTGATTTTTTTTTTTTCTCACGCGGTGTTCGGATCGATACATGTCACCCGTGTGTTGTTTCACCTTGCATGGCTTCGTGTCGGCGTCCAGAATAACAGTGGAACTGGTGGAACTGTTGTGTTTCTCACACGGTTTTCGGTGTGACGCGTGTCACCCGCGTATTGTTTCACACTGTATGTACCCATGTTGGCGACCAGAATGCGAATGAGACAATTTGTTTTTCTCACACGGTTTTCGGCTTAATACGTGTCACCCGTGTGTTGTTTCACACTGTGTGGCCTCTGTTTGGCGTCCGGAATACGAGTCGAAAAAGTGTTTTTTCGCACACGGTTTTCGGGGTGACGCGTGTCACCCGCGTGATGTTTCACACTGTATGGCCCCATGTTGGCGTCCAGAATGCGAGTGAAACAAATGTTTTTTGCTCACACGGTTTTCGGGGTGACACGTGTCACCCGCGTGTTGTTTCACACTGTCTGGCCCCGTCCTTCACACGAGTGAAACCATTTGTTTTTTCACATGGTTTTCAGGGTGACACGTGTCACCCGCGCGTTGTTTAACACTGCATGGACCCATGTTGGCGACCAGAATACGAGTGAAACAATTCATTTTTCTCACACCGTTTTCGGGGTGACACGTGTCACCCGTGTGTTGTTTCACACTGTACGGCCCCATGTTGGCGAACAGAAGACGAGTGAAGTGATTAGTTTTTCTCACGCGGTTTTCGGGGTGACACGTGTCACCCGCGTGTTGTTTCACATTGTATGGCCCCATGTTGACGGCCAGAATATGAGTGAGACAATTGTTTTTTCTCACATGGTTTTTTGGGTGCGACACATGTCATCTGCGTGATGTTTCACACGGTGTCATCACCATCATCATCAGCGTGATGATGACGATGATGGTGATGATGAAAATGCTGATGGTGGTGGTGTGTGTGTGTGTGTTGCTGTGTGATGGGTTCCTGCGCTGGGTGCCCAGACAAAAAAAAACACTTAGGGTGTGGGGAAGAAGCTTCAAGCTGATGTTGCGCGCCTCATGTGTTTCGCTCCGGGGGAATCCCACGATAGGTCTGATACTGGATTGTCCTTTGCGGTTGATCGGGCGCTTCTGCACATAGAAGATGGGGCGTGTGCTTGTGAGCGAGAGGAGACTGAACGGGAGGCCGGAGGAGGAGGAGGAGGAGGAGGAGGAGGAGGAGGGGGAGGAGGAGGGGGGGAGGGGGGGGGGAGGAGGAGGAGGAGGAGGAGGAGGAGGAGGAGGAGGGAGGAGGAGGAGGAGGAGGAGAAGGAGGAGGAGGAGAGTGACGATCAGGAAGGGGGCGCCCGCGAGGGGTAGCATCATCAGGAGAGTGAGGGTCTTACGGGGGTGAGGACGTGGAGAAGGAGGGCCACGAGAGCGAGGATGGCGAGACTGAACATCAGTAGGGCGAGGATCGGGCGGGCGTTGAGCAGGAGAGGGAGAGGAGCAGCAGTGGAGAGCGAGGATCGGCAGGGTGAGGATCGCGAGGAGAGCGAGGATCGGGGGAATGAGAATGAGGAGGGCGAGGAGCAGGATCGTGATGCCGGAATTCGGGGTGAGGGGAGCCAGGATCAGGAGATTGAGGAGCATGAGGATGAGGATACGTAAGAAGGGTGAGGGCCTGGAGGGTGATAATCAGGAGGGTGAGTTTTAGGAGGGCGAGGAGGAGGAGGACGGTGAAGGCCAGGAGGGCCAGGAGGAAGGTGAGGGCCAGATAATCTCGCGAGGTCCCTGGAGGTCGTCCCTCCTCCGCCTCCTCCTCCACCTCCTCGATCTCCCCTCGATCTCTCCTCTTCCTCCTCCTCCTCCTCCTCCTCCCCCTCCTCCTCCTCCCCTAACACTTCCCCGCAGCTGGCGACACTGCGCCCCAGGGGCGACCCCTCCTCCTCCATTCCATCCCTTATGAATAAGTCTAACTCCTCCCTGTCGCACCCCGAGGCCAGTCGGAAGGGCGGCCGGGCGTTTCGCCTGAGACTTCCTCACCGTCTATGATCCCAGTACGTGAAGGTTACAACAGCTTCGCATATGGGGGGCGGGTCGCTTTGAAAATGCGGTTGTCGCCGTAGCGCCGCGCGCATTCGCTTAAAAGATGTAAGAGATGGACGGATTGAGGACAGGTGGTTTTCAAAATGTGGCTCTCGCCCCAGCGCCGCTCACAGCCGTCTTAAAACATGCGGGTGCGCCACGGATTGAGGGCGGGCAGCGCCCCGCACATTGTTTAACAAGTGGCACGTGTGTGCCCAGGCTCATACAACAAGCTGAAGGGGCGTTTGAAGCAGGAGTGACATGCAACAGCGAAGTCGCACTCGAGCGCAAGTGGGGTTGCCACACCTTGCGATGTGTGCACCAGGGCCTCCCAGGAAGCCTCAGGAGGCCCGACTTGGATACCAGAAGAGGCTCCAGGAGGCCCCAGGATTGTGAGTGTTGTGTGTGTGTGTGTGATGTGTGCTTTGTGTGGTGCGTGCTTTTTGTGTGTTGTCGGTGTTGTGTGTGTATGTTATGTTTGTCTAGCGTGTGATGTGTTGGGCGTGATTTGTGTCTCTGTGTGTGCATGTATTTCTGAAGCCCCAGGAGGCCCCAGGAGGCCCCAGGCGGCCTCAGCAGGCCCAGGAGAACTCCAGGATGCTCCGAGGCGGGGTCTGGGGTACCAGAAGGTCCAGAAAGCCCCAGGAGGCCCCAGGAGGTTCCAGGAGGCCCCCAGGAGGCTCCGAGGAGGGGTCCGGGGCTCGATTTTGGGAGGATTTTTCATGCGAAACCGCCATTATCTGAGAATCGGGGTCAAAATTATTGAAATTACCATGTGTTTGTGAAGGTTTTATGTTAAAATATTGAAATTCCCATGTGTTTTTAGACCCTGACGTCACGATCTGCGTGAGGGGTGCCACCGATTTTCAGAATTTCGAGGATGTCCCGAGCGAAACGGCTAGACAAATCGCGAACGCGTGCGCATTAATCGCCTCTGAGCTCTACTCCCTCGGAGAGGTGCGTATGAGAATAGCATATTCTCTAGATATAGAATACAACAAAACTAACAAACCATAAAACCTCTACGGGATCTTACCGCCACGCACATTCGTTTCAAAATGTTGCAAGAGTTTCACGGCTTGAGGGCGGCTCCTTTTCAACACGTGGCTCTCGTTTTAGCGCCGCGCACGCTCGTCTTAAACATTTGCAAGAGTTTCACGGGTTCCCATGGTTAACGCACCAGAAATGTTGTTCTGGAGCGATTCGGATTTGCTCGGGCGCGCCAATTACGTTGGCTCGAGGTGTTGAAGTCTCAGGAACGGCGTTCTGACACGATTCAGGATCGCCAAGACGCAGCAGTGACGGTGATTCTCGGCGTTGAACTCCCAAGACTGGTGGTTTGGCACCGTTCCGGATTTTTTTTCAAACGTTTGTTTTCCAATGGGGCACTTTCTTCAGTGAAAATGTGAAAATGAAACCTTCTAGGAGTCGCCTATCAAGAGGAGCTTGGGGAGAGGATTCATTTAATATTGTTGAGACTTGAGCTTGCACTGGTTCCTCTCCTCCTCCTTCCCCTCCTCCTTCTCCTCCTCATCCTCCTCATCCTCATCCTCATCATCATCCCCTCCTCCCTCGTCCCCTCCTCCGTCCTCATACGTCTTCCTTTCTGTTCATCCTCGCCGTCGACCTCGGGGGCTTCGCTCGAGGGGCAATCGAAGGTGTCTCGAGCGGGAGCCCCAGATTGGGACACGCATTGGTCGACTTTTGCGAGAACGTCTCGAGCGAGAGCCCCGGACTGGGACACACCCGGTGCGCCCTGGCGCGCATCGGAGGGCCTCCTTGGAGAGGCTCGGCAGCCGGTTGTCTGAGGATGTCCCACTCGAGGGCGCCGGTTTGGAATTCGTCGCCAGATTCCTCAGATTTTCCAGAAACGACACAAGGGGGCTTCTGAGGGCCTCCTTGAGCCATTTTTTGGGGGATGTCCCACGCGAGGGCGCCTGCTTGGAATTTGTCGCTGGTTTTCCCGGATTTTCCCGAAAACGGAACAAGGGGAACTCTGAGGGTCTCCTTGGGCAGGCTGGGGGGGCCAGTCTTCTGAGGATGTCCCGCGCGAGGGGGCTGGTTTGGAATTCGTCGCCAGATGTCCTGGGTTGCCCGGAATCGGAGCAGGGCGGGCGGTTGGCGGGCCTATTACCTCGCTCGCCGGGGGTCAGGACGACGTGAGTTCTCAAGGCATAATCCTTCAAATGATGCTGGTATTCGGAAAGCATCTGGAGATCTCTGAGAGGGCCCAAGAGGGCCCCGAGATTACCCCAGGACGACCCAAAAGAACCCCAAACGGGTTTGTCGAGGGTCCACAGGCGACCCGAGAGGGCACCAAGTGCGACCCACGAAAGCCCCAAGAAACTCCCAACAGGCCTCCAGATGAGGCCCGAGAGGTCATCCCCTGATGGGGGTCCTCTTACAACGAAGCGGTGCTCTCTGTTCTTGTCCGCTGAGGCTCCTTCTCTACTTCTCGAAGGCGTGGGGACTACTGTCACGAACGCTTGCCCAGCCGCTGGCTCTGGCCCACCACGCGTCTGCTCGACACGCGAGGCACGTCACAGTCCTCAAGCACCAGCGCTTCGAGCCTCTCCCCCCCCCCCGTTCCGCGAGGCAGGGCGGCGCGCTAGCAGCTTGCCAGGCGCAGCCCGTCGCTGGGGCCGCCGCCGCGACGCACCGAGCAGAGGTTCCCGACTGCGGGCCTGCGGCGGGAGAGCGGTGCTTCCCCAGAGGGGGGCGGCGGCGTGGGCGGGAAGAGCGCGCGCGCCGCGCGGCCACGCCGGCCTGCTGGCCCACCCCAGCGCCGGCGCTGCGCTCGCAGGGTTCGGCGCGCAAGCCACACCAGAGAGTGTGTGTGTATATATATATATATACGCACAATTACGTGGAAAGCCTGACGCGTGGTCTCCCTCCGACATGCGGGTCGTATTCGACCGATTGTTGCCCTTGGAAAGAACTCATCAAGCGCATCCGACGGCCCACCCGCAAAGTTCAAAGGCTGATGGAGAGTGTGCAAATTACTGAGTGGGCATCGGTCCAACGCCAACGAAAATGGGGATGGGCTCGTAACGTGCGCAGCTTGGCGGGCCAGGGATGGACTTCGCAAATCTTACCATGTGACCCCCCACACGACTCAATGCGTGGTGCACGACGGTGACAGGGCCATCCGAGGAAACGGTGGCCCGATGACACTGTAAACTGACCACGCGCGGCCAGAATGGGCCTCCGAAGCCTTATGTGACAAGGGGGATTTGCATGAGCATGCTTAGGTAGGCAGGACGGCGCCTGACCTGACCCTTTTTTTAGGGTCCATTTCATGTTGTAAGCATGTGCGCGCGCGTGTCGTTTGCTTTCCTGTCTCACACCTGCCTGGTGCTTTGCGCCTTCCTGCGACGCCCCCGCCGGCGACAGCTGCAGCTCCGATGTCCGCTCTCGGGCCAACCCCTGAGGCTGCCCCCGCGGCGGATTGCCCCTCGGACGCCCCAAGGATCTTGCATCCTTGCCTGTGGGTCTGTGGGTATATCCTGGACGCGTGTGTGCCCTCGCCTCTGAGCGCATCCTTGCCTGGACGTCTATCCGTTCGAGCGCGGTCTTATCTGCTGTATGATTAGATCCTCATCCATTTCCAGCCCTTCTCTTGCATCAGTGTTGCAGCTTGTCGCTTGGGCGCGAATTTGGATGCCCAGAGGCCTCGCATCCGTATGATGTCCGGTGGCTGCGCGTTATGGCCGATACCACTCGTCCTCCACGGGGCCTTCCGCTGTCGCGGCGTCGGTCCTGGCGGGCTTCCTTCGGGGGGCCTTCAAAGATGTCCCCGAGAGGGACCCCCAGAGGGCTCCCGGAAGGGTGCCCACGAGCAGGCTGAAGCTCTGGAGAGCTCCTGCTGAACATCGGAGCGAGGGGGCTCGGCCCGTGCGAGATAACTTCAAGTCGCACACGTGCCGGCTGGTTCGGGGCAAGCAGACGTTGCTGGTGTGTTCGTCTTCTCCTCCTCCTCCTCCTCCTCCTGCTTCTTGACGTCGATCGGACCTCGAGCTCGAGGCTCGCGGCGTTCGTCGTCGTCCTCCTCCTCCTTCCCCCCCTCCTGGCGGGGAGGGGCCGGCGGGGCCCCGACAAGACGGGGGGGGGGGGGACGCGGCGTCGCCGGGTCCCGTGGGCGGCGGGGTCTTCGGGCTCACCGAAGGCCCAGCGGATGCGCGAGGCTTGGCGTTCGGAGGACAGCAATGGAGGCAAATCCTCGCATGCCCAGGTTTACTCTGCAGGGGGAAGATTCAAAAACAGTCCAAAAATTGTCTGGGGACGATTTCTTGACCATTGGTGAATATTTTGGGGGTATTTTTCCTTTGTCATCCAAGATCCGCCTGTGGAGGGACACGCCCCACCTAAGCTCAGGTCCTGGCGCACACTCCAAGCCCCAATGTCCGAACGGCGCACGGAGAGATGGCGCGCGCGAGTAAAAAGAAGAGGAACGGAAACAAATCGGCGTTGGCGGCTCGCCTGTGGCACCTATGATGTTGCAAAGGTCTTTCGGTTGGTGCCGCCGACCCTCAGAAGTGAGAAGCTTGGGCGCAGGAGGCGGAAGGAGGACTGGGGGCAAGGGGCAGTGGCGGCTTTCATGCGAGAGTGGAGATCTGGCATCACTTCAACGCTGGCGGCGGGACTTCGCCTTCTCATGATATGCACCCTTAACCCGCTTCTGCGGGGGGTAACCACGGGTATGACAAGCACAAGGTTTCGGTATTAGGAGGCCTCAAGAGGACCTCTGGACATCACTTCGGAGGGCCCCAAGATGAACAGAAACCGCTCTTCCTCTCACTCTCTTCCTGACTTCACCAAGCGCGTTCCACTACTCGCAAAGTGCGTACTTGCAAGCGTCCGAAAAACACATGTCTGCTTCGATGTAATTTCTCGTAGATCCCCCCGGCGGATCCAGGCCATTTGCGAGTAGTCATTTTGCGAGTAGTGGAACACGATCGTCGATGACTTTTGTAGCCGTTTTTGGCTGGGCATCGCATCTTCTTGCCGTCACGGCCACAGGCCCGGCGAATTCCAGCCCTCCTCGTCGGCAATGGTCACGATGGAGGACGCCTTGGTCTTGGCCGGCAGTGGGATCGTGACCCTCCAGTGCCTGATGCAAGAGAAGCGGTCGTGGGACTTCTACTGGGTCTGGACCCTGCTCGTCAGCTGCGCCAGCTGGGCATCGCTGCTGGTGGTGGCCCTCCTCGACAGGGCCGGCGTGGGCGGGCCGGAGAAGGCCGGCACTCGAAAGGTGCCGCCATTGTTCCTGGCACTGCTCTGGATCGCGGGAGCGCTGGTGGCCACATTAGTGAAGCCGTTCAGCGTCACAGGGAACGGCTACTTCGGCGTGTGGGCCGCCCTGGTTGGCTCCTGCGCCCTTGCCGTAGCCGAGCACGGCTTCCTCAGGGAGCCCTTGGAGAGGATGTCCGACGTTTGCGGGGGGAATTTGCTCATCATGTCCGTGCTGCTGGCCTCAAGCGTCACGGCCTTCCTGCAGACCTCGGTGAGTTGCGCCGTCGAGGAGCATTGGTGCAGCGGCAACGCCGCCTGGGTGCTGGTCTGCAGTGCCACCAGCCTCGCCCTGTGTCTGGTTCTCGCGCTGCCCCAGGTTGCCGAGGCCGTGAAGCCGAACTCCCGTTTCTTTGCGCTTTTCCTCCTCGTGTGGTGGTCCGCGGGCACGGTCGTGACCACCTTCGAGGAGCCGTACGCGTACACCTTCGCCAACGGCTACTTCAGCTGCTGGGCCGCTGTCGTCGCCTCGCTGTTCCTCACCGAGGCGAACTTCGGCCTCAACGTGTCCCGCGAAGCGCTGCTTCGCGCGAGCCAGGTCACGGGGGGCACGCCCCCCGAGGTGATCGGCCTTCTGCTGGCCTCGATGGTGGCCCTCATGGCTGCATCGATAGACTGCGGGGACAATCGTTGTGGTGGCTTGGAGGTCTGGGCCATCGTCTGCTCCTCGGCGAGCCTAGCCATATGCTTCTTTGTAGTCATCTACACCATCAGGGGTGGCTGGGTCACTCAGGGCCCGGTCCTTGAGAAGGTGTCGATGTTCATGGTCGCCCTGTGGGGCCTCGGAGCAGGCTGCATGACGTTCAAGGGGCCCTTCCACATCCTGGGCAACGGGTACCTCGCTGCTTGGGCTGCACTGGTATGCAGCAGCCTTCTTGCCATGAAGTACATCGACAGGGTGCGGGAGCTGCTGAACGACCTGGGTCTGTACGGCCGAGAGCTCTGCTTCGTCTGCATCGGCTCCACTGTGCTGTTCACCCAGGCGCTCTGGGATTGCGCCTCGGGCCAGTGCAGCTCCGGGCGCGCGTGGGGCATGGCCTGCGGGCTCGTGAGCATGGCCGCCTGCCTGGGCATCGTGCTCCTCCGCGACAGGATTAGGGGGGAGGAGGAGGAGGAGGAGGAGGAGGAGGAGGAGGAGGAGGAGGAGGAGGCCACATGCGAGCCCTGCGCCTGCCCCCCACGTTTTCTGAGGCGAAGTGAGCCCCACCCTCCCCCTCTGAAAATCGTGGGGGGAGTAGGGGCAGGGCTCGCACGTGGCCCCCTGAGGATTGCGGCTCACGTGAAGTGGGTCATGATCTCGCTCTTCGCCTGGTGGTCCTTGGGCAGGGGGAAGGCGCGCACCATGCGCCACCGCCAGGCCCACACACGCCCATCCTTGTCCTCGTTCTCCTCCTCCTCCTCCTCCTCCTCCTCCTCCTCCTTCCTCGTCCTCCTCCTCCTCCTCCTCCTCCTTCCCCCTCCTCCTCCTTCCTCTTCCTCCCTCCTCCTCCTCCTCCTCCTCCTCCTCTTCCTCCTCCTCCTCCTCCTCCTCCTCCTCCTCCTCCTCCTCCTCCTCCTCCTCCTCCTCCTCTTCCTCCTCCTCCAATCAGGACGCCGACACACAGTGGAGACCCATGCCAAGAAGCACCCTGCTTGCCTCCAGGGTTCCCTGGGTTTCTTAGGCTTGGGTGGTTTTGCCGTGGAAAGCGCGACGCTCCCACACCAAAAGTCGATGGACGTCCTGGGGCCTCGGGGTGGGGTTTCTTGTGGAGGGTTTCTTATGGACTGGCCTCCACTGCAATAAGCATTTTTGAATCGGGAGGGGCCCTGGCATTTGGGCCGCTCCTTCGGTCTAGGCCAGGGGGCCCGTGGCCAGGCAAGCACCCTCTCGCTCCTCCCCTGCCGCTCCTCGTGGCAGCACGGTGACCGCATGGCTGCCGGCCCCGCTGGGAGAAGGCCGCGTCCGCCCAGGGCCGGGCCCAGGATGGGCCCAACGGATGCCCGATGCTGGCAGTGGTGCGTCCATCGAAAAAGGAAAAACGCCATAAACATCAACTGTTGGCGCTCCGCGCGGATCTCTTGCATCCGCGCTGCATTGTTCCCTCCCTTCTTTGAAGGCCAAAGCAGCAGGTTCCAATAACTTTGCTGGACATATTCTGGCAACTTTGGTGCGTACGAAGGAGTCCCAGAGGAAACAGGGATGTCGTTCGTGACAGCGTCGGCCTGCCCCGTGTGGTTGGTTGTGGCAGGTCCTGAAGAGGATGGCCAACCACACGCCGAAACGCTGAGGGCGAACTGGACCAGGGGTGCCCGAATAGTTGGGCATACTCAGTCCGAGACCAAAGGAGGATCCCAAGACCAAGATAATGCCGATTGTATTGCACTTGTGTTGACATGTAGTTGCTTTAAGAATCCTTCCCTTCAGAGTTGACATGATGTTGCACTTGTTGTGATATGACAGGCAACTTACTGGTTATCAGCCGAAAGTCTCTCCAAGAGCTCGTCTTCGGCGGTGCAGCATTTTTCCCATCAGCCAGAGTAGTAGCAGTGGTCGCTTTACCAAAGAGGGGGCTTCGCACGTGCGCTCTGATTGTGGTGCCCGTGAACGGGGTTACGAAGTCGGCTCCGCCGTCCTCTGCTCCAGTCAGTGCTCTGGTCACGGGGGCGGGGGGTCGGACATTCAAGGAAAAAGGGGGCACCTGCGGCCAGTCCGCCAGGTGCCGACGGTGTCACGAAAGAGGGGGCAATTGTTCCCTCCCTTCTTTGAAGGCCAAAGCAGCAGGTTCCAATAACTTTGCTGGACATATTCTGGCAACTTTGGTGCGTACGAAGGAGTCCCAGAGGAAACAGGGATGTCGTTCGTGACAGCGTCGGCCTGCCCCGCGTGGTTGGTTGTGGCAGGTCCTGAAGAGGATGGCCAACCACACGCCGAAACGCTGAGGGCGAACTGGACCAGGGGTGCCCGAATAGTTGGGCATACTCAGTCCGAGACCAAAGGAGGTTCCCAAGACCAAGATAATGCCGATTGTATTGCACTCGTGTTGACATGTAGTTGCTTTAAGAATCCTTCCATTCAGAGTTGACATGATGTTGCACTTGTTGTGATATGACAGGCAACTTACTGGTTATCAACCGAAAGTCTCTCCAAGAGCTCGTCTTAGGCGGTGCAGCATTTTTTCCCATCCGCCAGAGTAGTAGCAGTGGTCGCTTTACCAAAGAGGGGGCTTCGCACGTGCGCTCTGATTGTGGTGCCCGTGAACGGGGTTACGAAGTCGGCTCCGCCGTCCTCTGCTCCAGTCAGTGCTCTGGTCACGGGGGCGGGGGGTCGGACATTCAAGGAAAAAAGGGGCACCTGCGGCCAGTCCGCCAGGTGCCGACGGTGTCACGAAAGAGGGGGCAATTGTTCCCTCCCTTCTTTGAAGGCCAAAGCAGCAGGTTCCAATAACTTTGCTGGACATATTCTGGCAACTTTGGTGCGTACGAAGGAGTCCCAGAGGAAACAGGGATGTCGTTCGTGACAGCGTCGGCCTGCCCCGCGTGGTTGGTTGTGGCAGGTCCTGAAGAGGATGGCCAACCACACGCCGAAACGCTGAGGGCGAACTGGACCAGGGGTGCCCGAATAGTTGGGCATACTCAGTCCGAGACCAAAAGAGGATCCCAAGACCAAGATAATGCCGATTGTATTGCACTTGTGTTGACATGTAGTTGCTTTAAGAATCCTTCCATTCAGAGTTGTCATGATGCTGCATTTAAAGTGATATGACAGGCGAATTACTCGCTGGCCCCCCCCCCCCCCCCAGCGCCGCCTCTGGCGCCGGCCGCCCCTGGCGCGCGCCGCGCGCCGGGGAGGGGGGTCTGGCGCAGTCCAGCCGGACCGAAACAAGTGTATATTTATGCCGTGTCTTCTTTTTCTTATGAGAACCCGTCGTATCATTATTATCATCATTCTTATTTGTATTATTGCGAATATTACGAATGATAGTATGGTTGCTATTATGGTTTATATTAATATGTTTTGTTGTTATTCTTCGTACTCGTATTATTATTCCCCATATCCTAAGATGGGGTTATTGTTCTTACTTGGGCGCCTCCTACTGCCTCTCCCTCCTCCTCTTTCCTCCTCCCCTCCTCCTCTTTCCTCATACTCAGACCTACTCATACTCAGACTTACTCATACTCAGACTTACTCATATTCAGACCTACTCATACTCAGACTCACTCACACTCAGACATACTCATACACAGACTTACTCATACACAGACTTACTCACACCCAGACGTAGTCATACACAGACTTACTCATACCAGACTTACTCATACACAGTATTATTCATATTCAGACTTACTCATACCCAGGCGTACACATACACAGACTTTCTCATACACAGACCTACTCATACCCAGACTTACTCATACACAGACGTACTCATACACAGACTTACTCATTTTCAGGCATACTCATACTCAGACCTACTCATACTCAGACTTACTCAACACACATCAGATTTGGAGGATGTCTGAAGCGGGGCGCTGGTTGCAGCACCCGTAAGGGGAGCCGCCAGGGGTGGTTGCACGGGCTCGTTCGCGGCCATTTTGTGGGGATGTCTCAGGCGGTTTGCGTGTTTCTGGCTCAACATCCTTCGCTTGGAGACCAGATTGTGAGGATGTCTCAGGCGGGGCGCTGGTTTCAGCACCCCTAGGGGGAGCCGCCAGGGGTGGTTGCACGGGCTCGTTCGCGGCCATTTTGTGGGGATGTCTCAGTCGGTTTGCTTGTTTCTGGGCTCAACACCCTTCGCTTGGAGAGCAGATTGTGAGGATGTCTCAGGCGGGGCGCTGGTTTCAGCACCCCTAAGGGGAGCCGCCAGGGGTGGTTGCACGGGCTCGTTCGCGGCCATTTTGTGGGGATGTCTCAGGCGGTTTGCTTGTTTCTGGGCCAACATCCTTCGCTTGGAGAGCAGATTGTGAGGATGTCTCAGGCGGGGCGCTGGTTTCAGCACCCCTAAGGGGAGCCGCCAGGGGTGGTTGCACGGGCTCGTTCGCGGCCATTTTGTGGGGATGTCTCAGGCGGTTTGCCTGTTTCTGGGCCCAACATCCTTCGCTTGGAGAGCAGATTGTGAGGATGTCTCAGGCGGGGCGCTGGTTTCAGCACCCCTAAGGGGAGCCGCCAGGGGTGGTTGCACGGGCTCGTTCGCGGCCATTTTGTGGGGATGTCTCAGGCGGTTTGCTTGTTTCTGGGCCCAACATCCTTCGCTTGGAGAGCAGATTGTGAGGATGTCTCAGGCGGGGCGCTGGTTTCAGCACCCCTAAGGGGAGCCGCCAGGGGTGGTTGCACGGGCTCGTTCGCGGCCATTTTGTGGGGATGTCTCAGGCGGTTTGCTTGTTTCTGGGCCAACATCCTTCGCTTGGAGAGCAGATTGTGAGGATGTCTCAGGCGGGGCGCTGGTTTCAGCACCCCTAAGGGGAGCCGCCAGGGGTGGTTGCACGGGCTCGTTCGCGGCCATTTTGTGGGGACAGGCGGTTTGCTTGTTTCTGGGCTCAACAAGGAGGAGGAGGAGGAGGAGGAGGAGGAGGAGGAG
>CAUYUJ010006825.1:213153-225653 GCA_963575745.1 Prorocentrum cordatum
TGTCTGTTTGTCTGTCTGTCTGTCTGTCTGTCTGTCTGTCTGTCTGTCTGTCTGTCTGTCTGTCTGTCTGTCTGTCTGTCTGTCTGTCTGTCTGTTTGTTTCTCTCTGTCTGTCTGTCTGTCTGTCTGTCTGTCTGTCTGTCTGTCTGTCTGTCTGTCTGTCTGTCTGTCTGTCTGTTTCTCTCTGTCTGTCTGTCTGTCCATCTGTCTGTCTGTCTGCCTGTCTGTCTCTCTGTCTGTCCATCTGTCTGTCCGTCTGTCCGTCTGTTCGTCTGTCTATCTGTCTGTCTGTCTGTCTGTGTGTCTGTCTGTCTGCCTCTTCTTTTTTTTTCTCTCTCTCTCTCTCTCTCTCTCTCTTAGCTCATCTCTGGGGCTCCCTCGCAGGAGCAGCAGAAGAGGAGGAAGAGGAGGAGGAGGAGGAGGAGGAGGAAGAGGACGGACGAGGAAAAGGTGGAGGCGGAAGAGAATGGTAGGAGGAGGAGGAATAATAATAAGAAGACAGGGAGGACGAGCAAGATGCGGAATGATGATGATGACGACGATGGCGGTAGTGGTGATTGTGGTGATGATGGTGGTGGTGTTGCTAGTGGCGTTGGTGGTGATGGTGGTGCTGATGTTGATGCTGCCGCTGACGATGAGGAGGAGCAGGAGCAGGGACATGATTCATAACACAACGCTGGCAACATAATACTAGTAGTAATACTAGTAGTTCCAAGCGTACTGTTATGGTTCAGGCTGGGAACAATGATAAGACGGGGAGGGGGGGGGAGGAGAGGGAGGAAGAGGAGGAGGAGGCGGAGAAGGAGGAGGAGAAGGGGGAGGAGGAGGAATAAGGATGAGACAAGGGGGAGGAGAAAGGAGGAGGAGAGGAGGGAGGAGGAGGGGAGGAGGAGAAGAAGAAAAGAAAGAAGAAGAGAAGTAGAGGAGAAGAATGAGGACAGGAGGAGGAGGCGGAGGAGGAGGGCGAGGAGACCCGCCGCCCCCCCCCCCTCCCCCGCAGCCCCTGCCTGCTCGCGCGTGCCCCCCCCCCCCCCCCCCCCGGAGGACGGCACAAGACGGAGCCGAGGGCCGCTCTCGCAGGGAAAAGGAGGCGCGGCCTCGCTCTCGCTCTCTCTCTCTTTCTCTCTCGCTCTCTCTCTCTCTCCCTCTCTCTCTCTCTCTCTCCCTCCCTTCGGACTTCAGCGGGGAGGGGGAGGAGGAGGAGGAGGAATTGGAAGAGGAGGAGGAGGAGGAGGAGAATAACGAATTGGAAGAGGAAGAGGAGGCGGAGGAGGAGGAGGAGGAGGAGGAGGAGGACGAGGTGGATGGGGAGAGGGATGGGGGGGGGGTGGGGGGGGGATGGAGGGGGGGAGGGAGGATGGAGAGGAAAGAGGGAAGGGAGAGGAGGAGGAGGATGAGGAGGAGGAGGAGGAGGAGGAGGAGGAGGAGGAGGAGGAGGAACAGGGTAAACCAAAGATGCGTACGCGATGCTGCAAACAGCACGCCCTCCCTTCTTATGTTCTAACCTTATACGCCCCACACAAGTATTCCTTCTCACTGCCAGAGGCGCCCCCCTCCACCCGTCGAGAGACCAGCACCGTTGGGCCTGCAAGTTTGGCGAGGGCCTCGCTTTGACAAGGAGCCGTCTCGCATTTTTCTGGCGCGTGCAGTGGAGACCCATGCCAAAAAAGCACACTGCTTGCCTCCAGGGTGCCCTGGGTTTCTGGGGTACCGATGGTTTTGCGATGGAAAGCGTGACGTTCCCACGCCGAAAATCAATGGACTCCCTGGGGTCTCAGGGTCGCGTTTCTTGCGGAAGGTTTCTTGTGGATTAGCCTCCATTGTGATCCCGAGCGCGAGAAAAGCAGGGATTGCACGGTCCAACTAGGTGGCCAGCGAGACCCCCTTTTCCGAAGAAGGCGACCCCCCCGTATCCGTGTAACGGTTGCACGAGTTTACCTTTGTGGCCATTGAGTTCCGAGGAAGTTTCACGCGACAGCTCCATGTTGAAGTTGTTGCAAACGATTAAGACGAATGTGCGCGGCCCCAAAGCGAGAGCCACAAATTGAAAACGCACCCCCTGCATCACTTCAGCTGCTGCAAGCTGTCAAGACGAATGCGCGCGGCGTTAAGGCGAGAGCTCCATTTTGATAACGCCACAACCAGTCCTTGATGCTGCTGCTGCTGCACACTTTTAGAAAACAATGTGCACGGCGCCAAGTTGAGAACCACATTTCGAAAACGACACACCCCCTCCATCCGTGAAGCTGTTGCGAACTTTCACTGCGAATGGGCGCGGCGCTGAAGCGAGAGCCACACTGTGAAAACGACCCCCCCCTCTACCCGTGAGGCTGTTGCAGAGTTGAAAATTCTGTCGGAGTTCCAAGGCGAAACGCCGGGCCCGCCTTACCGGACAAGTCAGGGGGTGCGACACGGAGGATATACTTATAAGGATGTTCGCCACCGTGGGCCCCAGGCCCCAAGCAGTACGTCTTGCGCGGATGTGTAAGCTATGTGGTAGAAGCTAGTTGGTGCCGTATACGCGGCGCAAGCTAGGGGCGGCAACAAAGTGGCAACGGGCGACATCGTGGCGAAGCCTCGCCGTACCCACCCAGAGCACGAGGCGGCAACGAGGCGGCTACGGGCTACGGGCGGCAGCGTGGCGAAACCTCGCCGGACCCACCCAGCGCACGAGGCGGCCACGAAGCGGCAACGTGGCGAAACCTCGTTGGACCCACCCAGCGCACGAGGCGGCCACGAGGAGGCCGCGGGCGGCAACGTGGCGAAACCTCGCCGCACCCGTCGAGTTCCTAAGTAACACGAGTAGGAATCCCCAGGTGCAGGCACTGTTTGGGGAAAATGGAGGAGGAGGAGGAGGAACCGTAGCCATTTGGCTCAAGACTGGAGCTCTTCCCCGTCCCGACTCCCGAGGCCCGGGGCCGAGCTGGAAGGGCAGCCCTTTCCAAGGCCTGGCTGCCTCGGCCTAACTTTCTGGCACTTGTGCCTTCTGGCGCCGACTGCTCAGACACGACGCTCCCCGCGGCTGGTGCATGTTTCGTTCCCCTCATGTCGGCGATCGGTGGAAGTGCAGCCATTGTGGATGTGGACAAAACCTTGCGCACTGGACATGGTGCAAACATTGTCGGAAATATAGACGTGAAAGGGGCCCCGTGGCGTCAAGGCGGTCAAAACAATCGCTGGAATCGTGCTCGCTCTTCTGGCCCCCAGCGGTGGGGCTAGCGCAGCCGCCGTGGCCGTCACCGGTCTCCAGAAGCTCGTGGGGGTCGCCGAACAGCTGGGCGACAAGGACACCGTCACGAAACACCAGGATGATATTGCAAAGCGGATCCCCGCGAAACCTAGACACCAGCGAGCAGCACAGGCCCAGAGGAAGGCGGGGGCCATCGAACGCAAGCTCAACGCCGCCATGGAGCTGCTCAGCGAGCTTCGCACCGAGGTCGAGTCCCACGGGGAACTGGTCCAACAGCTGGTGGCAGACCTCAGCTTGGCGGAGACCGAGTACAAGAAGGTGTTGGCAGAGGAGTGCAGCACCACCGTCGGAACACACCGAGCCAGTGCGTCGCAGGCCGCATCCACGTCCAAGCTCAACTTGCGCGCCCTGTTGGACTGGACCGCCGAAGGCCTCACCTTCGATGATGATGGCATGCTCGATGTTGGCGATGACTACGAACTCAGCACTGATGACGCGCAGCAGATCGCCAAGCGCAAAGAGGAGTTCAGTAAGAACCTGCAGGATACGGCGGCGAAGCTCTTCGCCGAGGCCAAGTCCAAGTGCGACGCCACCCGCGCTGAGGTGGAAGATCCAGAAGGAGCGGCTCGCCAGCAGGCGGCAACGTGCTGAATCTGCACCCCCCAATGGGCGTGATCCAGCCCCTGCAGGAGGTGCCGCAGCCGAAGTACGAGGGCTACCGCCAGCCGTGCCCAAGCCGAATGCAAGTGCCCGGCCTGCCTCACCGCCTTCGGAGCCCAGCCAGCCTGCCAGCGCCAAGGACAAGGCCGCCGCCGCCCTTACAGCAGCTGGCATCTGGCGCGGGCAAAGTTGCTGGAGCCCAGGCGAAAGCCGCATCCCCAGCAGGGGGGTAACGCGAACCGTCTCACCATGGGAGCTTCGAGCACGCCAGCACCGACTTCGAGGAAGGTGCGTTTAGCCGCGGGGCCCGAAGTTCAATACCTCCACGTGGGGGGCAATTCCATGCAGAAGCCGATGCAGGGGGACATGTCGCCGCCGTGCATTGCTGACAGTTTTGACAAGACCCAGCCCGCTCCACCATGGCATGCAGCATGGAGGGCAAGGACCGCACAATCGTGGGGATCGAGTGGAACTGCTACCACCTTTCGCCTGGGAACACGCCAACGCCGCCCACGGCAACTCCACCGTCAACTTGGGGGCCCACGGCAAGCCAGATCTCGAGCTGTTCGATTCTAGACACGCCAACAGGAACCCGGGTTGCGCCAAGGACCCACGTGGCAACTCCTGCAGCTGGAACATCGCCTTCGGGAAGCCCGATGTCCGGCAGTTTAATGTCGGAAACCACTTCGGAAAGCCAGACCATCAGAAGGATCCAGAGACTAACGTCGGACACCGCCGTTTCCCAGACCGTCATTGTATTTTTAGATAATGCTACAGCAGAGACTCTGAAAAGCTTGACAACCATGGATGGGGAATGGGACCCGATGGAATACTTGGACCAGGACCCTGCTGGCGGCGAAACCCCAGACCAGCCGCCGTTCGAACCCGAGCCCGAGTTGAACGACGCCCTGGGCCAGCAGTCGCCACTGGGGGCCGACGCCGCGCGTGCAGGAGTCTCCTCGGTCAAGCCCCAGGCCAGCAGTCTCGCACGAAGGTCCCCATTGCCACGCGCATGCTCGGAATGCGGGGCCCATGAACAGGGGGTCCAGAGGTTCGGCATCACGATGCACGAGACATCCGCTTCTATTTTGCGAACTAGACCAAGTGGAATGAGGTCGGCCCCGCGCGCGTTAACCAACTCCGAGACGAGGGCCATCGCATCCAGGTGGGAGCCGAGACCTCACCTCCGAGGGCCGCAACAGCATGCCGTTATCAGGAAGCCCGGGAAGCACCGCTGGGCGGTCGAGGCCCGCCCTGCCAACGTCGCCACCGCCCGAGGAGAACTCGGCAGAGGAGGGGCGCGGGCCGGCACGGGAGCTCACCTGGGCACGCGAGCCATCGGGCCCCAGCGCAGCGGGTGGTCACAGCCTGCCTCAGGACAAGGCATGTGAGCCGCAAGAGAGGCGCGCCCGCGCAACGCCGCTGCCCTTTTCTTCTCCCTTGTTTTTGCGTTCGGGGGGGCCCCTCGGGGGGCGACGCGCAGATGGCCGCCTCTTCCCCGACCCCGCCCTCTAGCGCGACCTCGGTGGCCCGCGGGCGCAGCCGCGCCGAGGCATCAAGTGCCGCCTCGCAGGAGCGCTCAGGGAGAGGGAGATCCAAGTGCTCGCTGAACCGACCAAGCCCACTGGGATGCAAGGCCCCGCGCGGGCTTGGGAAACGCGCGTGGAAAGGGCCCGAACCTCCGAAGACCTTCGAGACGAAGAGCGGCGCCGACGCTAGCAGAAGGCAGTGGCGCCGCCGCTACTTGGGGGGCAAACTGGGGGCACCTCTAGCTCGATGTCTGGAAGAACTGCGTCGCCAGGATCCAGGACCTCCCCGGGCTCAGGATCGGGGAGACCAGTCCTGCAAAGGATTCAATGCGCCAGGAAGTAGACAGACACCTCAGGGATACGCTCAATAACATTTCCGAGCGCAACCACTCCAAGGCCACTCAGGAGAACCCAGATGGAATGCCCCTCAATATTCAGGCCACCAGGACACCCTAATGGCCCCCCTGAAGGCCTGCAAGGATCTCCGCGATCAAGCCGATCGAGAAGCTTATGGAGCGAAACAAGTTGGTTTCCAGGGGTGGCAAAAACAGAGACTCTGAGAGTGAGCGACATTGACCCACTGGCACTCCAAAGAATGGGGACGTCCGCGGGGGACTCAATGAGACGTCCGCGGGCCATGCTGGCGCAGGAAATTACGGACTCAGGAGATCCACGGTGGGATCACTCGGAGGCTCTGGCAGTTAAACGGGCTCGCTGGAGCCCCCTTCTGGTCAGACCCTGAAGGACCAGGACACCCGACAACGCAAGTGTGGTGGTCGCAGTTTCGGGCAGAAGCCCACGCCGCTGTCGTTGACCTTCCACAGTTTTCCAAATCAAATGTCGCTGCTGCGTGCAAGTCTGCCCAGACCATTATGGGCAGGGGGGGCCCTCCTGCATGGCGCAGAGAGCAGGTGCGCTAGGCCAGAGTAAATTCGCATCAATGAAGTCGGCATGCGCCCCAAACTCACAGGGGAGGGTGACCGACCTATCACCAGGGCCCAGGGGCCACGCCGCACGTGGCCCCGGCTTCGAAAAGAGAATTATTCGTCCAGTGGGAGAAAGCCAAAGCAGGGTTCTGGGATTCAGCCGCGCGAGGGTCCGAACCGCTGAGGGCTGCCCTCCTTAGGGTAGCCAAGGCGGAGGCAGCCGCGCGGCTCTCAATCGACTGGGCGATCCTCCTCCTAGATGCAGAGAAGTTGTTCGGCGCGATCAGCCCTTTCTGGATCTGCGCACTAGGCGAGGGGCTTGACTATCTTGCGCGCGCCATGTACATGGGCACGTGCGCGCGCGCCGCAGATCGGGCCCTCGCCGCGGGAACAGAGGCGTCGGACTACATCGGCGCGCAGCGATCGACCTTCCAAATGGCGCGCGCAGAGCGCCGCGTGGACACGCGCGTGCCTGCGCGACGTGCTCGCCGCAGCGCGCGCACGCCATCGGCCCATGGAGCCCAGCACTTGGGTGGGCGACATCTTGCCCTCGACCAGGGGGCCCCAGGAGAGCGCGAAAAACCTCGCCATCCAAGGTGCCCAGGACCCGGTGTCAGCCGTGAGGGCCAATGGACTTCGGCGCTCCGAGAAATCGCAGCTTCTCGGGAGCCAAAACAACCTCGTCAAGCACATCCACCGAGCGCCCGCCCAGGCCGACATCCATGCGCGAGTTGCCAGCGAGGTCAGAGACGTGGGCCTGGATTGTCCGTCGCGCAGACGTTCAACCAAGGTTGCCCAGGGTCGCCTCAAGAAAGCCTTCGCCAAGGCCGAGAGAGCACGACGACTCGCGCGGAAAAACAAGCAAGCCGGCAATTTCAGCCTCACTGGCGTGAAACCGCATGCTTCCTGGGGCATGATGGCCCAAGGGGCTCGCCAACGGTTTTAAAACTGCCGATGACCAAGATGGCCACCATCTTGGGGAAACATTGAGCAGGAGGATGCGCGAGGATGCGCAATCGCAATTCTTCGTCCCAGCCCTGGCTGCAAAGGCGACCAGTTTAACTTCGCTCGCCTAGACATGATTAAAGCCTGCTTGCTCATCCTGCCCAGGCTGGTGAATGAGAGAGTTGCGCTCGCTGCCTCCTGGGAGAAGTGCGTCCGCGTTATGCGCGAGGCCAAGAACCCTTGGGAAAGGGCCGAAGGGCCCATCGGCTCATTCGCGGTTGCCCTCCTGCAGAACCAATGGGACCCGCAGTTGCCGTGGCAGCGGAAAGCGCCCCATGGTGAAGAGTTTTACCTTCTCCCACAATAGGCCTCACCAGGAAGATCCCACTTCTATCTGGAAGCCACCTCGGCGTTTGATCCTGGGCGGCATAAGCGCGCCAGCGGGGTCCGATGGGGCCCCTGGGGCAGCGGATATGGAAGGACGGCGCGTCCCAACACTTCTGCTGGAACGACTTAGAGTTTGGCGCAGACCTGACAGATCTCCAGGAAGCTCCGGGACCTCAGACGCAAGCACATGCACGGCCACGCGGCCACCTTAGAACGCATCGCCACAGGAGCGCTGTGGCCAGGAACAAGGAGGTCTGGACATGACCCCGCCAAGCAAGGATTTCCCGGGTGACGAGCTGCTCGAGTCCACCCGCTGCCAGCAGTAGGACCTGTTCCACCAGGACTGGACATGCGCGTGCCTGGAGCGTCCGAGGGGGCAGCCTTCCATCTCCTTCCGCAGCTCCATGGGGAGCACGAGGACTGGCCATGTTGCTGGCACCGAGGACTGGTTCCCGCCATGTGGATCCACCCCCATGTCGACAAATGGCCAGGGTGGGAGTATCGGGCAGAAGGAGTCATAGAGGAAAGAGTACGTGTTGAACTTCCCCTTCGGGGCTGCGTAGGAGCTGATGGCGGCGGAGGCGATTTCTCAAGTGATGTGAGGCTCCGTAGGTGTGGATGGGGCTTTGCAATGTGGTACAACGGGGGCACGATGGGGACTGCCTGGGGACCGATCTTGGGGCGGGACCAGACGGTGCCCCTGGCCGAGCTCGGGGGCCTAATCCAAGCCTTGAAGCAGACCCCGGGGTCTGCCACTTTCGTCGTGGACTGTGCCGACGTTTTGAAAGCAGTCCAAGATGGCCCAGGAAAGGCCCCACCCCTCCACGCTGCTGCCTGGGCCCGTTTTTGGCACGAGTTTGAGCAAAGGCCTGGGCAGGCCACGTTTCAACAAATTGAGAGCCACCTAGCGGAGGGCGATATTGGCCACCAAGTTGGGGAAGGCCAGTTTCGAGTCAACGAAGCGGAAGATGAAGCAGCAAAGCGTGGAGCGCCCTTAGCTAGCCTACCCAAGGGCGTCCTGGCCGAGGTTTCTCGCGTTGATGATTTGGCGCCCCGTGTTTTGGACCACCCTTTAGTGGTCGGCCTGGAGGAGGCCAAGGCTAGGGATAAAGACGCACGCGCTACGGGTGCTATTACCCCTGCTGGTTTATAGGCCGCCAGGCGAACCCGTCAAAATAAAAGGGTCGCTGCTAGAGTGGATGCCCGCGAAGCTACCTCCCATTCGTTATACATATATACACATATATATGTATATGTGTATATATATATGTGTGTGTATACCCGCGGAAACGGAAGCTTTTTCTGTATGAAGTGCTTGCGGCAACGAGCCGAGTCCTGCCACTTAATCAATGGTTGAGCTTTCCGTGCGTGGGCTTTCCCCATCAAGCCCACGCGTCCCACAGGATTCGGTGCCTGCACGGGCTTTGGTGGTGTGAAGAGTGTGGCGGCTCGCGGCCTCAGCGTTTTATTATGTTGGGGAACGTTTGCCGGCGCCCAACTGACGCTGACAAGAGGGCGATCACCAAGTTATCCAGGGGGTTCTTCCCTCCCAACAGGAAGGCCTGGCCAAATGAGCCAGGGCAAGGAGCCCCAGGACCAGACGAGTCCTACATCCTTTTCCAGGCCCTGGTCGCCATGAACCAGACCCTGGCCTAGCGTAAGCTGTTTCCAGCAGGAGGAGGAGGAGGAGGAGGAGGAGGAGGAGCAGGAGGAGGAGGAAGAGGAGGAGGAGGAGGAGGAGGAGGAGCAGGATCGTGAACAGGAGGAGGAGGAAGAGGAGGAGGAGGAGGAGGAGGAGGAGGCGTAGGAGGAGCAGGAGGACGAGGAGAGGGTGAGGAGGAGGAGGAGGAGGAGGAGGAGGAGGAGGAGGAGGAGGAGGAGGAGTAGGAGGAGCAGGAGGACGAGGAAGAGGAGGTTGAGGAGGAGGAGGAGGAGAACAAATGCGAAAGAGGAGGTGGAGGAGGAGGTGGAGGAAGATGGGGACGGGGAGGAAGAGGAGGAGCAAGAGGAGCAGGAGGAGGGGGAGTGGGGAAGGAGGGTGAGGAAGGACGAGGTGTAGGAGGGGGGCAAGGATGATGCTGCTGATGAGGATGGTGATGTTGATGATGAAGATGATGGTGACGATGATAGTGATGCTGATGATTATGATGATGATGATGATGATGATGATGATGCTGATGATGATGAGGATGATGATGATGATGGTGGTGATTGTGATTGTGATGGTGATGATGATAATGACGACGACGAGCGTGTTGCTACTGATGATGAGGACGACGTTGATGATGATGATGATGATGATGATGATGATGATGCTGATGATGATGATGATGATGATGATGATGATGATGATGATGATGATGATGATGATGATGATGATGATGATGATGATGATGATGATGATGGCGGTGATTGTGGTGTTTGATGATGGTGATGGTAGCGATGATGACGACGATGATGAAGATTGTTGCGATGCTCATGATGATGTAGACGATGGCAGGGGGTATGATTATACTAATCGCTTCGCTCATGCCGCCGGCCCTGGAGTCCTCTTTAGGGCCTCTTGGGGGCCTCTTGGGGACCTCTTGGGAGTCTCTTGGGGCTCCTTGGCGGCGTTTTGGAGGCCCCCAGGGCCTCTTGGGGGGCTCTTGGGGGTAGTCGATTGCGGCTCCCCCCTCGGAGGCCACGATCCTCGTGAGGGGTGTCGAAAAATACCCTCCCCTGGAGTGGTCTGGTGGCTTCTCCCGGGCTTCTCTCGGGACCTTGCCGGGGTACTTTTCGTCCGGGGGCCCCAGGGGCCGCTCCGCGCGCGCGAACTAGAAGTATTGTTAACAAGTTACCGGAGATCTTAGCACGCCTCTGGCCCGTTGGGCCGGCGAATTGATGATGGTGGTGGTAAGTTTGATGGTGACGACGATGATGATCGTGATGGTGATGATGATGACGATGATGATGGTGATGATGGCAGTGGCGATTGTGACTGTGAAGGCGATGGCGATGACGACGATGACGATGATGACGATGCTGCTCGTGATAATGATTCTGAGTCTGATGATACTGGTGATGATGATGATGACGATGGTGGTTATGATGGTGATGATGCTGGCGATTATGATGATTATGATGATTATGATGGTGATGGTGATGGTGATGATGTTGGTAATGATGATGCTATGGATGCTGACGGCGACGATGGTGATGATGGTGATGATGATGATTGTGATGATGATGATGATGATGATGCTTATTGTGATGGTGATGGTGATGCTGTTGATGATGATGACAAGGGTGATAGTGACAATGCTGATGCTGCTGGTGATGGTGTTGGTGATGCTGATGCTGATGATGATGGAGAGGAGGATGTGAATGAGGATGAGGATGAGGGTGTTGGTGGTGATGCGTAGGAGGAGGAATATGAGGAGGGATCAGCAGGGAGGTTTATGTGGGAGGGGGGGGGGTGGAGGATCAGCATAAGCATGCAGGATTGGTGACGAAGGGTGGATGATGGAGCATGCAGGACGCAGGGTGCAGGACGGGACTGCCAGGGACGAGGAGGGTGGTGGGGATTTAGTTCTTTCAGTCTTTGCTAGGTCGTTCCTGATTCCTCGCCTTCTACCTTGCTTGCTCGTGCTGGCTCTTCGTGCTCTTCATGCTGGCCCTGCCCCTCCTGCTCGTGCTACTGCTTCCGCTGCTCGTCCATCCCCCTTTTCGTTAAGCAGTTTCTCCTGCGCCGCACTGCCAGACGTGCCTGTAGGGCGGACGGGCTGTTCGCCTGAGATCCCCTCACGGCATGCAGAGGGAAGTATGGGGAGCGAGCAGGCGTCGTTTGAGGCTCCGCGTGGACTCCCAGGCCTGCGCCAGCGTGTTGGACTACTGCAGTTGGTTGCGCATTGCGCGGGGCTCCCTCGTCCTGCTCCATACCGCAAGGGAGGTGAGGCACCGCGTCTGACAGAGTGCTCGTTGTGCTCTTGGAAACAAAAGGCTCAATTTCAACTGTTCCCCAGCATACCGTCTGCGCGTAGGCTCCACAACTACTTCCACTGATGTTGCCGCCGAAGGTGATGTGAGTGTTTGCCATGGCCTCCCCCCGCTGTCGGCAATGCATCTGGGGTTTGGTCGGAACCTCTCTTGGATCACCTTCGGGCCAGCTTCCCTGATGGTCGGTGATCTGCTCCTGCTGTGAAGTGAAGGCAGCGTACTCGGCAGTGGAACTGGTAGGACAATGCGTCCAGGGTCGTTACCAACTTCACCATCAGGGAGAATTCTTGGGTTCCCTGCTATGCGGCTGAGACAATATCGTGCTTGGTCTAGTACCTTGGTGGCCTGACAGGCTGCTGTGCGCCATGAATTTGGGCATCTTTCACGGAATCGAGCAAGGTGGCGAGCATAATTCGATGTTGGCGTGACCGTTCCTTCCCACGCCCATCTGCAGATATCGTCAGACATGCTACGCGCCGTAAGGCGGGATCGTCCCAAGGGCTCTTAGGCAGGTAGTGCAGGAACTCTGGCTCGATGAAGTGCACCAATACATCCAGTGCCGTTTGGCCTGGCCAGGTGAAGCTAGATGTTCCATAACGTTCGACGGTGGTAAACCGTCTCGAGTCACGTTGAAGCCGTCGCACCTCCTGTTGTGCCCGTCCTTGGTCTGCAGGTGCAGGTCGTAGGGTGTATGGGCGTGGGCGTGACTTTCCAGTTCCGTTTGATCCGAGTCCCAGGCGATGTAGGAATCACATGGTGTGGCATCTGGAGGTCCTCCCTCGTCGTTTAGCTTTCCCTGTGCCTATCCATCATACGTGGCGAAGTTGAAATGAGGAAGCCATGCCATCCCTTTGGACTTGCCGCTCTGGCAGATTTCGGTGTGGGA
>CAUYUJ010006825.1:230653-300653 GCA_963575745.1 Prorocentrum cordatum
TGGGGCCAATTCGGATTGTTTGGTGGCGGGGACGATGCGCTCCATGGGTTTCTGCGCCACCAGCTCCGTGTCGCCCAGCTGGCCCCGCCCCCGACGGTCACGTTTTTCTTCCCGGGGAGGAGGGAGGAGGGAGGAGTGAGGAGGGAGGAGGGAGAAGGGAGGAGGGGGGAGGGGCGCGTAGGGAAGAGGGAGGGAGGAGGGAGGAGGGAGGAGGGAGGAGGGAGGAGGCAGGAGGCAGGAGGCAGGGATCGGCTCGGTCTGTCCGCGGGCCCCTCCTCGATGGAGTGGCGCTGGCCCCCGGCCCTGCGGCCCGGTGTGGCCTTGGGGGGACGCGCTGCCCCAGGCCCTCCGCGGGCCCTCCCACGGGGGGCGCCTCCCCTGGCCCTGCGCCGGGCGCTGGCGCCCCCCGCGGGCCCCCCCCCGTTTCCCCCGCGCCTCCTCCCTCGCCCCTGCGCCTCCTCCGTCGTCCCCGTCTGTCGTCCGTCGTTCTGTCGTGTCGTGCCACTGGGCTCCGTCTGCGCTGGCAAAAAGTGCTGCCCAAGCCTGGCGCTTGCCACTGCGTCTTCGTCGTTCATCGAAGTGCTTGCCACACGAGTAGTTAGGGGAGCGAGCAATGACATAAACATAATAACTCGGAGGTCCGCGCGGATTTCTCGGATCGGCGCTGGGGCCCCCTGGCGGCGCCTCCGGCGCCGCCGCTGGCGCGCCTCGGTTCAGCGCGGATCCAAGAAATCCGCGCGGACCTCCGAGTTTCGATGTTTATGTCATTCTTCGCTCGGCGCGCAGGTGCCTGCCAGCGGCCGCGTCTCCACAGCAGGAAGCGGGCGCGTGCCGAGCCGAGCGGCCGCGCGAGGCTTCGGCCCCACCCTTGGGCTGCCCGCTGCCAAACGCCTCTCCTTCTCAGGAGGCCACCTGCAGGCCGCGCGCGGGGGCCTGGTCGACGATCGACTACTTCCTCTTCGCAGCCAACCTCGCTCCGAGGCTTGGCAGGCCGCAGGTCGACGAGAACGGCACGACGAAACGGCACCTGCCCGTGGCCATGGAGCTGCACGCGCAGGACCTCCCGATGCGGGTACGCGTGGTGCGTGGGCCGCGGCCGATCGGCCCCGTACCGCCTGTGGGCTGCAGCCCCGGCGTCGAGGACTGGCGCAGGCCACTGGCTAAGGTGCGAGCAGCCGTCAGCCGCGAGCAGCACCCCGCGGCCTGGGACGCGGTGGTGGCCGCGGTCGAGCAGGAGCTACTGGACCGTTACGACGTCGTAGGGCACGACAGGACCAAGTACGTCGGCAGGTCTGGCGTTCTGGAGACGAATTCCGTCGCTGTCAAGTGGCGACCCCCTCGACGCATGAGTGCTCCAAGGCCAGGGACTTGCAGGAGGTGATCACGGCCTGGCATGGCCAGCAGCAGGACGCGAGCCCGCACCTGGCGTGCGATCGCGAGATGCAGCCTTGGGCAAATGCGTGGCGGCGCCATGGGCTGCAGCAGGTGTGCAGGCCAGCGGACATTGAGGAGCGGGACGCGCTGCCTGAGCTCACCGTTGACAAAATGAAGAGGGCGGCGCTCTCCTCCTCCATGGACACGGCGATGGGGCCTGCCAAGATAATAGGCATGCATGCCCTACATATCTTCCCTGTCCGACGACGGCATGCATGTGTGCGCGCAGCTCGTCATGCGCATGGGGAAATTGGGCGCATGGCCTGACGACCGCCTGTGGCGCGCCATGTGTCTGCTGCCCAAACCATCTGGAGGATGCCGCCTCATCACGCTGATGCACTCCCTGGCGCGCTGGTGGTCGAGGGCGCGGGCGGACATCTCCAAGGGCTGGCTCATGCAGCGCCCCAGCGTCGACATTTGGAGGCTCAGAGCGGGCGGGTCGTCTCCTGATGCAGCGCCCGACCTGAACCTCGACCGAGGTCGCGGTCGCGTTGGAGGAGCAGGTGATCACCGCGCTCCTGGACGCCTGGAAGTTCTTTGAGACGGTGATCCCTGAGGCCCTGATCCAGGAGGCGCTGCTGCTCAAGATGCGGCTGCCGCTGGTCTAGCTCTTGGTGGAGCTGCGCAGGCAGCCCAGGAGGCTGCAAGCGTTCGGCTCGGTGTCCTACGAGATCGTGTCCTACCAGGGGGTGCTGGCGGGATGCACTCACGCTTGTGCGCTCGCGTCGGTGTTGATGTGCCGTGTTCTGAAGCGGGCGCGCTGCGTGGGCGTCGCAGCCAGGGCCCTCGTGGACGACGTCACCGTTCAGTGGGTCAACGCTGCAGGCAGCAACGTCAGCGACATGTGGGCCGCTGTCACGCGCTTCCGCGAGGAGGGCAAGCAGCTGGGCATCATTGCGCAGCCCACCAAGTCGGGATACGTGACCTCGTCCAAGGGCCTTGCGGCGGAGTGCAGGAAGCATTCGGGGCCCAGTGGTTTGCAGCAGCTCCGCTGGGCTCGCATCGCAATCTAGGGCATGACCTTGGAGGAGGCAGGATCCGGCGGTGGCAGATCAAGCTGCGGCTGAAGGCGCTGGCGCGGCGGCGGGGGGCGCTTGGCGGCGCTGAAGCGTGCGGCTGGCCGCAAGGTCACCGCGCTGTGGCGCGCATGGTTGCTCCCCAGCGCGGGCCACGGCGCGGGCGTTGCGGGCATCTCCGACGACGAGTTGCAGCGGCTGCGGGCCGAGGTCAGCCGGTTGGCGGGGGCGCGGCCAGGCCCGTCGGACGCGACGATCTACCTGGCTACGCAGCGCAGCGCCAGGTTTGATCCCGTCTACGAGGCGACGGCTGCGCTCGTGGTCAGGTACTCCAGCTGGGTCTGGGAGCAGAGGACGTCGCTGGGCAGGCTTCAGCGCGCATGGGCTTCCATCACGCAGCGGCTGGTCGAGAAGCCGACGCGGGGGCAGGCGCGCGGCCCGATTGCCTCGACCACGCTCGCGCTCTGGAGGATCGGCTGGTACACGTGGTCTAGCTTGGTTTTGGTCACCGACGAGGAGCAGCAGATCAACCTGCCCACCACCTATCCGTCGGACCTCAAGGCGTACCTTTTCGATGGGGGTCAGTCGCTGGCAGAGGCGCCAGATCCTGAGCCACTTCGGCGGCGCGCAGCCCATTGGGCCGCTCTGGATGCGGGCCCTAGGGCTGCGCGCGGGTGGCAAGGGCGCTGCTGTCGCCGACGGGCCTGCAGCCACTCGCCTCAGGATCCACTGGGCAGGCGCGCCGTGGACCAGGCAGGGGCAGCATGACGCTGGGGTCGCCCCCGACGGCAGCTGCCTAGCGTGCGGAGCGGAGGCCGACGCCCCTGGTCACAGGCTGCGCGAGTGCGAGGCACTGCTGCGCGCCCGCCATGGGGGGGGAGGAGCAGGGTGTCCTCCTAGACCGACTGCAGCAGATTTGGACCATTATGCGTGACCAGGGCTTGCAGGCAGGCGGCGTGGGGGTCGCGGACTTCGGCGGCTTCGCGCGCGAGGTCGGGCCCTCCGTGCTGCCGCCGCGCGCGCCGCCTGCGGCAGACGAGGCGGAGGTCAGGCTTTCGGGGGGCTGGAGCGGCACGGGCGCCGAGCAGCGCGGGGACACTGCGTTCACCGGTGGCTCGGGCTTTGTGGGCAGCATGTCTGAGCTAAGGCGCTGCGGGTGGTCGCTGGTCCAGCTCGGCCCCAACGGGGTGCCTGTGCGCGCCGCCTACGGGGCCTTCCCTGGCCACCTACAGACGGCGGGCAGCGCCGAGCGCCACGCGCTCCTGCAGGTCACCAAGCTCCTTGGGCAGCAGGAGCGTTTCGTGGCCACGGACCTGTCAGCGCTGGCCCAGGAGGCTAGCAGCTGGGGGCCCGAGCTGGCGCAAGCCAAGGCGGTGCATGCCACGGTGTGGAGGCTCCCGCGGCAGCAGCCATGCCGCCCGGAGGTGTTCTGGGCCCCCGCGCACCAGGACGTCGCTGGGCACCTGGAGGCGGGGCTTCACCCAGTGCTGTATGCGAGCAACCTGTGGGCGGGCTGGTTCGCCAAGCAGGGGGCCTTGCAGCGCGCGGTGTCCCAGGTGTTCACGGAGTTCTACGCCATCGAGGTGCAGTGCTTCAAGCAGTTGGCGGACTACATCGGTTGGACCATGCAGCGCTGCTTGTCCTTCGGGGGCTGGGCCCCCGAGGTGCGCCATGTGCCCGCGGTGCCGCCGCCTCCCGTGCCGAAGCTGACGGTGGTGGAGCACTCCCTGGTGCGCGTGCATGGCAAGCGCGGGATGCCGTGCACCGAGTGCGGGCGCTGATCCCGCACTGGGGCAGGAGCGGCGGTGCAGCAGTTCATGAGGTCGAGTTGCTTGGCGACGCCGCTGGCTCGCCTCGAGGCGGCGGCAGAGGTGTTGCACTTCGGCGCGGGGCCATGCTGGAAGGCCGACGCAGAGGTCTTGGAGGCCGAGTCACTGCAGCGGAGCGACGGTGGCCCACCCTGCAAGCTGGCGCAGAGGCCGAACCTTTGGCTGCACGAGGGTGACGGCGGCGGCGCGGTGCTGCACCTCGGGCATCGGCTGCGGCGTGCTGGGCCCACCATCTTCTGCGAGGTCTGCGTCGCGCGGATGCAGACCCATTCGGCGATGGGGGCTGCAGAAGGCGTGCTGCGGGCCGCCCACCGACAAAGGGCACCACCAGCGCACCTACGTCAGCAACCCGACGGCCAGGCGGGACAGGTTGCTGCGCGGGTTGGGCCCCGAGACGGGCAGGTCATGGGCGACGGGTGAGCTGGTGCCCGACGAGCGCAGTTCGGTGGGCGGTAGCTCCGACGACGGCGGCGCCGACGAGGCGCTCGTGGCCCAGGGCTCGGAGGAGGCCCCGCTGGCGGTCGCGCAGGTGGCGGCTGCAAGCGGGGCCCCCGCAATGCCGCGAGGCGGGCGCACGAAGGCCGGCCGCCTGCTCGCGGAGGTCGCGGCACGTCGCAGCGCTTGCGCGGCGCCAGCGCCGCCCTGGCAGGAGCGGCTGGAGGTGCTGCGGCGGCGCGTGGCGAGGCGCGAGGCTGGCCTGGCGCGCGGGGCCGCCGGCGGGGCTGGCCGGGATCCAAAGGCGCATGTCGTGGAGGCGTTGACCGACGCGGTGTGCACTGGAGGCGATCGCGCCGAGCCCTGGGCCGAACGGAGGCACGCGCTGCTTGGGCGGCTCAACGCACGTGCCGCGCTGCTCTGCGGCGGCGCCGCGGCGGCCCCCAGGGCGTCGCCGACGGGCTTCGCCTCGCGGCGTCGGCGGCGCGGCATCCGCGAGGCGAGGCCGCCGCCCAGGGGCCCCTGCTGCAGCGGCCGCCGCGGCCGCTGGCCCTGGCGCGAAGGCTGGATCGCTGGGGGCGGTGGTGGATCGAGCCGTTGCTCACCGTCGACGGAGCGGCCAGCGACTGGCTCGACCACTGCATCCCCTGCGCCGAGGCGGCCCTCGCCCGGCCCAGGCGGCGGCGCTTCCTCAGGGCGATGGGCAGGACGGCCCGTCAGCTGGCGGAGGTGTGGCGCCGCCGCGCCTGGAGCCGCGGGGAGAGGCTGCGCGGTGCATGCGCCAGGTATCGCTCGGGCCTCACGCCGAGCCAGCGGTGCGTCACCGACAGCATGCGGAGGTACGAGGTGTACTGCCTCCGCATTTGGCTGGCGGCGCCTGCGGGCCTGCCGCCCGCGCTGGGCTGGGCTCGGGCTGTGCGCCGCAGGCCGCGGACTGGGGCGGCGGCGGCGCCTCGCGCGGGCCAGGGCCGCCTCGGCGCGCAGGCGGCGCTGCCGCTGCAGGAGCAGGGCGCCGCCCAGGGCCTGGGCGAGGAGTCCATCGGCGGCGAGGGCAGCGACGCGGACGAGGGCGTTGCCTGATCGCGTCCACTTATCCGTCCTCGTGCTCGCGTTCGGCCCCCCAGTTGGGCGGGGTGGGCGCGGGCTGGCGCCAAGCGGCGGCGGCGGCGCGTTGCGCTGGCCGCATGCCGCATTGCGGGGCTGGGCTGGGGCGCTCGTCGCGGTGGCGCCCAGCCAGCTCCTCGACCTCATCTGAGGTCCCGCCGCAGTCTGCTCGGTTCGGGCGGACTCGCGAGGCCGCACCCTCCGCACCCCCCTCCTCTTTTCATGTCACAGGCGCTCCTCCTCCTCCTCCTCCGCCTCCTCCTCCTCCTCATCATCATCATCATCATCAAGGCTGCCATTTGGGCTCCCACGCGCGCGGGGGCGCGCGGCGGGCGCATCCATCTGGCCCCAGCCTGCAGCCCGACGGCGGGCGCAGGCGCAGCTGCGGCGGCGAGCGGCCTCAGCGGGCGCGCTCCGTCGCCAGCCTGGCATCGCCGCCCGCGCAGGCGCCGCGCCAGCGCGCGGCAGACGCTGCGCGAGGCTGCGGCCAGGCGGCTCCTGCAGGCGCACCACGGCAGCGCCCCGCCTGCTGAGCCGCAGCACATGCAGAAGCATGGGGAGGTCTGGCCGTGCAAGGCGACCAAGGCCTGCGGCTTCCGCAACAATTTCTCCAGCAGGGCGACGTGCTGGGCGCGCGGCAGGGACAGGGGCGGCAGGGCCACGACCGCCCCCCAGCGAGCGCCCAGCCGCAGCAGGAGGCCTCCTTCGCGCGGCGCCGAGACGCCCTGGCGCGATCGCGCTGATCCTGCTCCTGCTGCTCCTCAGGCTGCTGGCGATGCCGCGCCACAGCAGTCACCAGCAGCGAAGTCCAAGCGAGCGTGGCTGGCCTTACGACGGATCTACGGCGACGAGCACGACCTGGTCATCGCCGCCAAGGCCGCCCATGACAAGGAGGAGTCCCTCTTACGTGCTCAGATGGACCCCTCAGACCTGCTCAATAGCGCCAAAGACAGATGGGCCGCCAAGGATTCTGAGCGCGCGGCCAAGGCTGCCCAGGTCGAGCAGTTGTCCAAGGAGCTCGCCGACGCTCAGCAGCAGCTCACCAGGCTCGAGGCGGAGACGACCAGCCTCAGCGCGGAGGTCGCCCACGCCCAGTCAGCCGTGGCGGCCGTGGCCGCTGACGGGGCCCCTGCGATGGCTAACGTCTCTGTGGCCATCCAGCAGCTTCAGGCTGTCCTGGTGCCGGCGCGCGCAGGCACGTCGAACATGGACGGCGCCCAGCTCCTCGCCACCATCGAGCAGCAGGTCTCCAACATCGGCTCCTTGGCGACAGGAGCTTCGCCACCGCGGGCATCAGCTGCGCCACCTCAGCAGTCAGCCGCTTTTCGCCCCCCAGCTCCGCCAGCAGGACCTGGCGATCAGATGGCCGTCGAACGTGCAGCATGGGAGAACGCGGGCGACGACAGCTAGGAGGGCCCCACGAGGCTCCAAGCGCAAAGATATTGCAGTTGCTACCTTCAACGGTTCTTGTTGGGATACTTGCAGGACCTTTTTGGCAGAGGGTACGACAGGGGTCAATATCGTGTGCGCCCAGGAGTTGCGACTTGATGGGGAGCGTCTGGCGCAGGCGCAGTCTTGGGCTCGACGCAACGGCTGGCAGGCCTTCGCCACGCCCTGTCGCAGATTACCTACAGGCTTGCCCAGTGCAGGCGCAGGGGTCTTTGTGCGCTCTCACTTACCTGCCACCGTCGTCGAGGGACCCGATGGCAAAGCTACCCATGACATCACACCAGCCTGGGCAGTGGTCATACACGTTGATGTGGGACTTACTGGAGGGCTGCTGGTGGGGTCTGTCTACATGGAGTACGCGCACACGACCACCTATCTCACAGCCAACTACGATCGCTACTTAAATTTGTCTCAGTTTCTCAGCTACATGAGCAAGCCCTTCATCATCGCAGGGGATTGGAACATCAACCCCCAGGACTACCAGCAGATGGGGTTGCCCGAAGTGCTACCTGCCGCTCTTCTATACACCAAGGAGGAGGGCACCTGTCGCACACCGAAGGGCGAATACAATAACATCGACTACTTCATCACGTCCCCTGGCCTTGAGACGGCATGCCGATCGCCGACCACGATGACGACGTGGCCAGATCGACCTCACAAGCCCGTCATCACCTACATCAAGGCCAAGCCGAAGACCATGCAGATCCTCAGCATCAGCGCCCCCAAGGCTCTGCCCAAAGGGCCTCCTGCCACGGAAGGCTGCCATCCTCTACATGGTCCGATCCCCACGCCAGACTACCTGGACATTGTGGACAGGGGCGCGCAGCGAGGCCCACCCGCTTCCAAGGAGGAGGCGATCGGCCGCATGGATGCCCTGTACGGCCAGTTCATTTCTCACGTCGAGAGCGAGCTCATCGGCATCTACCAGGTTGACGATCCTGATTCTTATCGTGGCCGTGCAGATGGGGCCAAGTATACCTGGCGCCCGATTGGAGGTCCCAAGACTGGTCCTCACCCTGCTGGAGGCTGTGAGCCTCGATATCTTCGCGCGGTGGGTCAGGCGGTGCTGGACCTGGTTGCCGACTTTCTCTTTGACTTCGGCGTCACCTCGCTGCAGCAGCTGGCGGATGCTCACCCCTGCCCTACTACTACGAGGCACACGCGTGCAGAAGACGGTCTACGTCCAGACCCTCAGCCTTCACCTTCGATCCCGACGGCGGCCGCGGCGAGCTCGGTCCCACCGGTGGATCTGGGAAGCTGGAGGCGCCTCGCCGCCCCTGGAGCTATGGGACGACCTCCTCCTCCTGACGACGTGGATCAGGAAGGCCCCGAGGAGGAGTTCAGGGAGGCGGTCGCAGCTGGTGCTACCCGATGGGTGCCTGACCTGTTGGACGCTGAATCGGGAGGACGCTCATGGGGAGGATGGTGCGTCCCCTTCGTGATGGAGTGCTTGCGGCTACCTCAACACGCTGCATGGGTAGCAGCCGTCCTCGCGGATGACAACTTCAACTCTTTGCGCGAGCTCGCCGATGACATCTGCAGCGACGCTTGGGGCCGTTCCTCCGAGAACCGCGCTGTCATCATATCCTACTTGGACTGGCTGGCCATACACGACATACCACTTGGGCGACGCGTGATCAGCCAGCATTGGGACGAGCTCGAGGAGATCAGGAGCGAGATGAGGAGGCTCCTGGGCGACAGGCCGATGCCAGACCTCCTGCTCTACTACGACGACCAGCAGAGCGCCTACGAGGGGGAGTCTCTTTCTCATAGGATTCAGGCTTCGCCATCCTCAGATGTCGCCACGCCCTTTACCAGGAGAGTGCGCCAGAAGGTCTCCCAGGATCCCAGGCCGTCTCAAACTTCTGGTCCTGGCCTGGCCTCGACGCCACCAAAAGGTCTAACAGGTGGTGTCGAGCTCTTGGGGTCCAGAGGCTCTCAGGAGCAGTTCGGAGGACAGAAAGATCTGGCGAAGAACGCGTGCAACATATCGGCCCGTCCTGTGCCATCACCTCGGCGCCGAGCACGCTGGACCCATCTCGCCAGACTGCTTCGCCCAGGACATAGACAGGACGTCCACACTGCCGAGGGCAAGCAATACTTCGACGGCGCCTGGGACATCATCCACCTTGCCTGCAAGCAGTTCCCCTTGCAGTGCCTCTTGTGCCTCCAGGCCTTCGCCAACATCATCATGGCGCACGTCGACCAGCTCGACAGGCAAGTAGGTTGGCATAGAGCTCGCAAGTTCAAGTCCTGGGCACGAGACGCGATGGTCACTGGCCCCGCGCAAGTTTACTCGATCACCAGAGTGCAGCCTTGGGCTCATGCGCAGATCAAGCAGGGGAAGACCACGACGTCGCACCCGCAGGCGATCGCAGACAGCCAGATGGACAGTTGGAGGAAGATCTGGGAGGGTGAGCGTCGTGATGATGCAGACCTCCCGCGACCGCTTGCTGATCATGAAGATCTTGACCTCGTGGCAGCGATTCGTCACCTTCCTCCTGCGGCCTTGCCCGTACCAGCGGTCGCACAGACGAGAAGGGCAGCAACAACATTCAGGTGGCGCACTGGACTTGGAGCTGATGCACTTCCACCTCGGGCCCTCTCTCTGGTTTCGGACGCAGCCTTAGCCATGCTGATCTACATATACTGGGCTGCCGAAGCATGGATGCGCTGGCCGACGGTTATGCTCAACGTGCACATCATGCTCCTTGCCAAGCCGCAAGGAGGGTTTCGGCCAATAGCTCTCCTACCTGCGACGTATCGCATCTACACGAAGCTCAGGCTTGCCCAAGTTCGGATTTGGATCTCTCAGAATACCCGGCCTTATTTCGCGCTGGGCACCCACAAATGTACACTAGATGTGGGCGCGCGCACCACGATTTACGCTGAGGCCTACGCCCACGATAAGCGGAGGGCCACCACCACCACACTCGTGGACATCAGCAAGTGCTTCGACCGAGTTTGTTGGCGTCGAGTCCTGCAGTCTGCCGAACACTACGGATTTCCAACACAGATCCTGCAGCTGTGCCTGGCGATGTACTACGCCCCGAGGCGAATCAAGTGGACCACCTCTTTCTCCTACTCGTGCCAAGTAAGTAGGGAAGTGATCCCAGGTTGTTCGATGGCTATGTTCCTGCTGCAGCTGGTCATGATGCTGCCTTTCGACATCTTCGAGAAATCATTTGCCAACACCGACGAGGTGCACCACTCATTGGACATCTATGCAGACGATATCACGATCCAGGTGGTTGCCACGTTGCAGGACATTGTCTACCAGACGGCGCGTATCTTGCAGCGACTCGCTGCAGTTCTCAAGGCCCTTGACCTTCCAACTGCTCAGGACAAGGCGAAAGTGTTGGCCTCAGATTTTGGTATTGCGCAGCAGGTCACGCAGCAGGTCCATCGTCACGGATTTCGACCTTACAGAACTCTGGAGGCGCTGGGCATGGAGGCTAAAGGAGGACACAGGCTGAGCTTCGAAACGATTCGCAAGAGGGTGCGCAAGATGAAGAAGAGGCCCCCACGTTTCAAGAGGCTCAGTGGTCTGGCCAAAATCGGGCGAGCGGTGGCGCAGCCATGCATAACCCCCGCCATGCAGTACGGCATCCAGATCGTGGGCGCCACCAAGACGCTGATCAAGTCGATGGTCAGCATGGTTCGCGTGGGCTGGCGGCGCACTCCTCCTGGCACTTCAGTCTGGCTGGCGGCTCAGCTCGAGCCGCGTTTCTTCGAGCACCCTGAGATGATGGCGATTGTGGGCCCCCTTTACACGTGGGCCATGCTCGTCCAAGACACCAAGGTGCCCAACTACGTGCTGGAGAAGGCTTTCATGCAGCAGCGCCAGATACTAGGTTCTACCCCGAAGCATGCTGACGTAGCCGGCCCAGCAGGAGCCGTCTTGGCGGCACTTCATGCTCTCAGCTGGCGTGCGGCGACGGCGACGGCATGGACTACGTGCTCAGGTACAGCCTTGGACCTCACTACTGACAGCCCTGAGTGGCTCAGAGTTCTAGCAAGACGGGACTTTGTCAACGTGAAGTTCGAGGATTGGGGTCGCCAGAAGGATCATGCGCCAGAGGACGACCCATCAATCAGGAGACCTTGCGGCTACTGGATGGGCCCTCTCAAGATGCTGCTGGCGCCGAAGGAGCTGGCCAAGAAGTGGCGCTTGTCGGAGCAGGCTCGAGCAGCACTACGCACCTCGATCATAGGTGGTCAGTGGTCCCAGGCTCGATTACATAAACATGGATACGCTACCGATAACTTGTGCCAATATTGTATGGACTGCCCTGGAACAGTACATCATCGTCTCTGGTCCTGCCCTTTGCTCCAGCAAGAAAGAGAAGCTGCAGTTGACGCTGACATTATCCAGGCAGCTCGAGCCTCACCTCATAACGACCTCTTGTTCACCAGGGGCCGGATGCCGAGGGACGCCCTGCCTGCTATTCCGCCACCATCCATGGTGGACTCCTGGAGGTTTGCCCATGGAGGTGGCATGACCATGCTGACGGGAGATATCTACACGGATGGATCAGGGCTCACCCCCATAGCCTGGCCCGAGGCCAACAGAGCAGGTTGGGGGTTGCGATGATGACAGGTCAGGCTCTACGAGGGATTGCGTATGGACCACTCCCAGGACACCAACAATCAGTGCCGCGTGCTGAACTATACGCGGTCATTCAAGCTCTACGACATGGGATGCTGCCGATGCATATTCGTACGGACTGCCTGGGCACCGTGGAGGGCCTCATGTGCGGGCCTGAGTGGTGCACACACCCGCGCAGGCCGAATTGTGATGTGTGGAGAATGCTTTGGCAGGCCATCCAAGATCATGGAGGATTGTCCTCGCAGCTGGAGGTCTCCTATGTTCGATCGCACCAGACTCAAGGCGAGGCAACGGTAGACAAGAAGGGCAATGACTATGCGGATGTTGCAGCGAGGCGGGGGCTGGCTATGCACGCGTTGCCTTCGGAAGCCATTCAGCTCCACTCGGACATGCTCAACATTGTCAGGCAGGTTGCGTGCTGGATTGGGTCCTCCATGACGTTGGTTGGGCACCAGGACCGCCAGCCACCGCCTGCGCGCAAGCCGCGTCGACGACACCAGCACCGACGTCGGCCTGGTCGCCAGCAGCCAGTTCTGACCCTGAGGCAGCGCCTGCATGACATCAGGCCCGCGCTGGCTGGAGGATGGACATGTAAATACTGTCAGCGCTTCGCGCGGACCGCATCTGGACGGAAGCGCCTGGCCCTCGAGGCGTGCACAGTGCACCGCCCTTCGGAACCTCAGGCCCCAGAGCCCCAGTCCAGCCCTGAGGAGACCCCGCGGAGCCCGCCCCTCGGCCCCCGACAGGCCCCCAAGAGGCCCCTGGACAGCCAAGACGGCCTGGGAGGCGGACAGGACGAGGACGGCCCTAGGAGGAAGGTGCTGCGCGGGGAACCCTCCCTCCTCCCCTGCCTCGTCCTCTGACTTTCCTCCTCCTCCTCCTCCTCCTCCTCCTCCTCCTCCCCACCCGAGCCCGAGGGTTAGGATTGTGGGCAAGTCTAGGAGGCCTGAGGTCGAGGAGGCTGAGGCGTTCATTCGAGCCCCCCGTAGGGTCAAGCCGAGAGTGCAGTTTGAGCCGCCTGTCCAGACTCGTGTTAGGGAAGCCACGGTCGCCCTTGATCCCCCGACTGGCTCGGAGAAGCGCCCTCGGCTTGCGGCGGCCACCACGAGGGCCAACGCCGCCCCTCCCAGCACGGTGCTCCCCACGGAGGGGACGGTCCCCCCTCAGGCCTCACGAGGCCATGTGCTCTACCGTGCGGGCGACGTGGTTGGATGCATGCGCTGCGGATCCTTTTTTCGGAGCGTGCTCGCCGATCCCAGCTTTATAATGAATGTGAGGGCCCCAAAGCCTTTGAGGGGAACCCTCAGAGGAAATGGAGGCGGAATAATTTCGCCGAGGGTCGTCACCCCAGCGAGGGCCGCAAGCACCCCATCCCCCTCCCTCGGCGCATGTTGGTCTCGGACCCCGCTGTGGAGTGGCTTGGCCTAGCTACTTGAATTCGGTTCAATGCGTTTTGTTCCTAATGTCTCTGTGCGGGGTCTGGTGATTTGATCGGCCCCGAGCCCAGGCCAGGAGGCTGGCCTGTCTCTGCTGCATGGGCCCGTCGTCGGGTGCGTGCGAGGGGATATGATTGGGCTTGCCCTCTCGTGTTCCCCACCTTGTCTGTGAGTGATTGTGCGTTCTCACCTGTTCCCAATCGTTGCTCTCTGTTCCGAATCCCGACTCGGCGCGTCCCCTCATGCGCTCGCTATTCATCATCATCATCATCATCATCATCATCATCATCATCATCATCATCATCATCATCATCATCATCATCATCATCATCATCATCATCATCATCATCATCATCATCATCATCATCATCATCATGTCACGGTCGCTCCTCCCCCTCCTCCCCCTCCCCTTCCACCTCCTCCGCCTCCTCTTCCTCCTCCTCCTCCTCCTCCTCCTCCTCCTCCTCCTCGCACCCCTTACGGGCTCCGTGGCCCCATCGGGAGCTCCGCATGAGTGACATCGAATCTCCAGTGAACTGGGCCACTTTCCGCTGCGGCGGGCCACTCCCCAGCGGCCCCGGCCCAGCGAGCTGGGCCAGCTCTCGGCAGCCCGTGCGCTGCGACAACGCGCCCGTTCGCTCGTGGCGTGCCTGGTGCCGCCTGCTCCCGCGCGGTGCGCATATGCACCCTGGAGAGACAAGCTCAGGAAGGGAAAAACACACAGACACAATCAATCATCGATTCCCCAGAAAATATGGGGAAATATGGGGAGGGGGGGAAGACAGAAAGCCAGAAAATATGGGAAAGGATGGGGAATATGAGTATTTGTGTGTATTTATTTGTGTGTCCCAATTTCCCTTCGCAAACGCCACACGTACTGAAACTCGGCCACGCGCAGAGGGGGGTGGGGGGGAGGGGGGAGGGCTTCTTAAAAGCACCCGTGCTCCTCAGAAGGCGCGGGCCTTCTCTACAGATGTGAGGTTGGCGCCCTCTAAGGAGCAGCCTCCTTCTAAGAAACCCAACCCCTTCCCTCCACCCCGTTGTGCGCACCGCCAAGAAGCCTTTGAGAGACAACCGCTACACGCATTTAAATCTTGGAGAGACAAGCGCTACACGCATGTAAACTCTAGATGCGCAAGTGCTATACGCGCCCTGCAACCTCAGAGAGGCAGCCGCTACAGACACTGAAACCCTTGGAGGCGCAAGCATTACACGCACTTGAATCTGGGAGAGATAACGCACGCGCGCAAACCTAACCTTAGAGGCACGAGCGCCCCGCACAGTTAAACCGCACAGACACAAGCGACATCCGCGCAAATTAATCATCTTCGTCGCCGTCGTCGTCGTCGTCGTCGTCTGTCGTCATCATCGGCCGTCGTCGCGGCGAGCAGCCGCGACCGCGACGACGGAGAGGGACGAGGAGGAGTGAGACGAGGATGGTTCGGTTGTTTGGCAGGGTGGCGGCCGTGGCGCCCTGCTTCGAAGGAGGAGGCTGGGGGGGAGGGAGGAGCAAACGGAGAACAAGGAGGAGGAGGAGGAGGAGGAGGAGGAGGAGGAGGAGGAGGGGAGATCTGCTCCGCTCTGCGCCGCTCCGCTCTGCTCCGCTCCGCTCTGCTCTGCTCCGCTCCGCTCTGCTCTGCTCCGCTCTGCTCTGCTCTGCTCCTCTGCCCCATCATCGTCTTCCTCCCCCTCCCTTTCTCCCAGAGCCTTGTTCACGCGCCGCTCCTGACGCGCCACCCAACCATGGCACCCACCACAAACCTTACCGCCAGCGCAATGGCGGCGCTCAAGCTGCTGACGCTGTGCGCCCCGCTGGCATCGGGCATTGCCCTCAAGACAGAGGCTCGGGGTGCTGCCGGAGGTGGCCAAGAAGACCCCAGCTTGCCCAGGTGGCCTCCAGAGTACCCCTTCACTCGGATGTTGATAGAACCTCCACCCTGCTAGCTGCCAAGTCGAGGCTCCAGGTTCGAGGTTCGAAGTTCGAGGTTCGAGGCTCGAGGCTCGAAGCTCGATTGTGGAGTTGCTTTGCACTCTCTCTCTCTCTCTCTTTTTTTTTTCTCTCTCTCTCTAGAGAGAGAGAGAGAGAGAGAGAAAAAAAAAAAGAGAGACAGAGAGAGAGAGGGCGCTGCGGCCCCAGCTCTCGCTGGCCTGCGCCCGCCAGGCCTGACCCCGGTCCCGTTTTGTCACGGCGGGGTGTTTTGGTCAATGGGGCCCTGTCCACCCTCGACTTGATGGGCTGATGTTCCACCACCACTACCACAGGCAGGAAAGTGAGGAGGAGGAGGAGGAGGAAGAGGAGGAGGAAGAGGAGGAGGAGGGGGGGGGAGGAGGAGACGGGGGAAATCCTCCCCATCCTCCCTTCTCCCCCGTCCTGCGTATGGCAGGGGTGGTGGAAAATTGACCCATCACGACGCACCAGGCCCAAGGGGCCGCCGGCGCCCCGAAAGGGCGCGGAACGCTGGGGGCACCTCTGGGGCGGGGCCACCCCGCGGCAGCCCCCATGGGAGGCCCGCAGCGCGGGGCGCGTGGCTGCCAGCGCCGAGGGGCGCTCGAGGACCCTGTCGGCGCAGGCCCTGCAGTACTTCCACGCCCTCAACGCCTCGTCGTCCAAGAGGCCCGTGCTCGTGCCGCCTGGCGACGTCCGGAGGGCAGAGGTGTCGCGGCCGGCCGCCGGCCGCCCCAGCCTCCTGGGCGTGGACGCGAGCCAGGGCCTCCGCTCGGGCGGTGGGTTCCAGCCCTCGGCGGAGTTCCAGGCTCAGGCGGAGGCCGGGCAAGGCCAGGGCGCCGAGCTGCCCTGGGGCGTCGGCACGCCCCGCGGCGGCGACAACTGGGTGGTCCACGAGTACTCCGCCATGCACATGCTCGACGTCCCCCACTGGGTCGAGTACAGCCTGGAGACGGGGGATAACATCCAGACGTTCAGCAACGCCTGGCAGGACGTGAAGCTCATTACGCAGGTGCTCGAGAACGTCACCAACGGCTTCTACCTGGACACCCACGGCGGGGATGGCGAGACGCACAGCTACACGCTGCTGCTCGAGATCACCGGCTGGCGCGGCCTCATACTGGAGCCTCAGATCTACGAGTTCGCTACGCTGTGGGGCAAGATGCGGAAGGCGTGGCTTTTCCTCGGGTGCTTGTCTCCGACCGGGAACGCCACAAAACTCGGCTTCGACACCGATGGCGTACTCGACATGCTGAGCGGTCACCAGATCCACGCCTACAACTTGCCCACCTTCTTGGAAGAGATGGGTGGCCGCAAGACCATTGACTTCTGGGCCGTGCACAATGGTCATTACGAGGCAGAGGTCCTGAATGAGACATTCTTTGGTTCAGGGAAGAACCTCGAGTTCGGGGTCGTCCTGGTCCGCTTCGATGGTCGTCGCGCCGGCCGTGGCTCCCAGTGGTTCGTTCAGCACAGGTCCAAGGACGAGACCGAAGAGCTCATCTTCGAGATCATGCACAACGCCAGCTTCAACTACATCGGTGGCCTGGACGCGTACTGGATCAACTACGTCGAGCCGCGCTTCCATTACAACGACCACGTGTGGGTGAACCCCGCGTACTTCGAGCGGCGCGGCATCCCGGTTCCCACATGGTGCAAGTCGGCGCCGCCCCCCGCGCTGCAGTACCCCCGCCAAGGCCACCTTGACGTGCCTGGACTGGACAAGCTTGAGAAGTGGACAGGCTCGGGCTCTTCCCCCGGGCCGCACGTGTATGGACAACCGACCGACATGAAGGCGGGGGGCATCCCCCATGGATACGGGAGCCCGGGCATCCCCTACGGGCCGTCCTCGCGCAACCCGTTTGGCATCGACCATCAGGAGTACGACGACCCGTCATACATGTCCCTGGGGTCGAGCAACCCGTCGAAGCCGGGTCCGCAGGGAGGAGGCGGGACCTGGGACCCCCGCTGGAACTGGGACGCGGGCTACACCTACGCGCAGGAGACCGACAAGGTCGTTGCGTACATTGCGAAGGCGAAGGCGGATGCTGCGTTCACGGAGGAGCCCGCCAAGGCGCACCGCGTGCAGTACAGCCGGCTCTTATCAGTGGAGGGCCGCTGAGCGCGCACGCCTGCGCGCTGCGCGCCAGCCTGGTCACGCGAGGTGGTCATCGGCACGCGCGCCGCTCCCAGGGTGCGGCCGCCTGGGTTCCGTGCATGCCATACCCCTCACATTCTGCACGTCCGTGGTCAGCCCCGATAGGGGTGCTTGGTTCGCGGTGGGCACGCCGTCTTTTGCGCGTGCGGAAAAAAGCGTGCGTGCTGAGTAGACTGAGTAGACCAGTCCACTGGCCGATAACGGGGTTGGTGATGGGATGCATCGCATTTTGACGGGCAACTTGTTGTTAAGAGCTACGTTTGACTTCCAGGAGGCCTGCACTTTGTGGAAAGTCTCCAAACCATACGTGCACTAAGGGTATCAAGTATCGGTCCTGAATTTCAAGGCCTCTTGCAGCCGCCATGCGATAGAGCCTGGAGCCCGCACCAGCCCTAAGGGTGCAGCATGATTTCAAATATGCCCCAGGCACGCGGGAATGGGTTTGCCTTTAGGCGGCGCAACCGACGGCCTTGGCTCGACGTCTCCTTGCCCTCTCCGATCGCCGCGGGCACATATGAACCTGCCATAAGGCAGTTCTGCTACCAAGAGTAACCTTCATGGTGCGGGTGCGCTGGGGTCCCCAGATGATTGAACGCGATGCGATAGCAGCTTCTGGCGCGCTCGGGCTTGGCCTCCCCTGCGGCCCCCAAAGAGCCGCGCACCAAAGGTCACTCTTACCCTGGTCACTCTTGCGTGTAGCCGGACGGGGCCGGAGAGCGGCCGCGGACGGCGGGAAAAGGGGGGAGGGCACTCACAGCACGAAGACCTTCGACTGGAGTGGCCGGAGCGGCCAGCCTGTGCTGAGGCAGCCTGGCAGTGGACGCGGAGCGGCATCACGGCCACACCCAGGGGCTGAGGCAGAGGCTGCAGGCGCAGAAAGAAAACGTGCACAGCATGGGCAAAGCTAGTATTGAGGGACAGGGGAAAGTGCGAATTTTGAAAACATTTGGGGCGTTCCGAAAATGGCCTTGCCCTCGAGCATCGAAGGAATTGTCCTTCTCGTCCGCAGCGGAAAGCCGCGGAAGGCCGGCGGAAGGCGGCGGAAATAAAACGAGGGTGCCTCCGCCGGCGGAAGCTCGGCGGAAGCCGGCGGAAGCAAAAGTCGTGGTGCTCGCTGGTCCGTTCGATCGCGCTGTACGCGCTGGAGGTAGCCTTCCTGACCCGAGCCGATCTGAAGAAGTTGGAACGATGGCAGACCCGCAAACTTAGGCATATGTTGCGGTCCCCCGCTCACATGTATCGCGTCTCCAATTCGGATATTCGTAAGCGAGCCGACATCTTCAGTGTCAGCTCTACTCTGCTGTATCGTAGGCTTCAGTGGTGGCGGCATGTCATATCACCTGGACTTCTACCCGAACCCCCAGACTATGACCCCACGTTAGCTATACGTTCAGTTGTATTCGGGAAGCTTTCTTTCGAGGACTCCAGGTGCCGCAACCACTCTTGCCGAATTGGGCAACTACTTTTGGATCTTCGGGCGCTTTGGGCTCGCATCCCAGCAGCTGACAAGGAGCGAGCGCCGTCCGATTCGCCATGCGTTTCTCGCGACTGGCTGGAGTGGCTAAACATGTTCTCTGTTGCCGAGCTCAGAGTTGTCCTCTCGCACGAAGCTGAGAGCGACTGGACGCACGAGGCAGGGGAGATCGATGCCTCTCGACTTCTTGTGTGTCCAGAGTGTGGAAAAGGATGCAATGGTCAGAAGGGGCTGGAGAACCACAGGTTTGCGGTCCACTCAATTATTGCCAACCGTGTGAATATCCCTTTGTTTGACCTCAGTGCCCGCAGGTGCCCATATTGCTCCCAAGTATTTACTCGCAAGGACACCTTGATCAGGCATATTCAATCGAAGCGTTGCCCACATCTCTCGGATCCGCAGCTTGTTCGGGCCCAGTCGCTACCATCGCTTCCTACTTCAGATCGACCTTCAACGACCGCAGCAGAGCCCAGTATCTCGGGGGGCGATGTTCATTCCCGCGGCCGAGCTGGTCAAGAAACGAGACGCGGGCGAGGCAGGAGTCGAGAGCACCAAACCGAACGCCGACACCGAAGTTGCAGGCATCTCGAAGAAGGACCGCTTGATGACCAAGCTTCTGCTCCAGCACGAGGACAACTTTCGGGGCTCGGCGAGAGACCAGAACGTGGTGGTTCGGCTCCGAGTCGGATCACAGATGCAGGTGGCGCTGGAGTCGAGCACGGCACACTACCAGAAGGTAGGGAAGGAGGCCAGGGACACGGTCGCGGCCGCCGACTATCGCGGCCACCCCCTCGGCAAGAAGCCCGACGCGTACCTCCGCATGCTGTTGTTCAGATTGAGCGAGGCGGTGGAGGACAGACTCGAAGAGGTCAAGGCCGCGGTTGCCCAGGGCGCCAATCAACAGGAATCAGCCGTGGCGTTGATGACGCTCGTGGAGTTCGGGAAGAGCCTCAAGGACCCCGAAGTGAAACTCAAGGCGACGAGGTGCTTCGACGTGAGAGTGACAACGACGATCGACGGAAAAGAAGTGGAGGAGGCCAAGTGGATATACGCCGCTATGTCGCACCCAGCGGTGATGGCAGCGTTGTATGTCCTCAAAGCCAGTGGGGGGTTGAAGTCAGCGAGTTTGATCTTGGAGGACGACGAGGCTCCCTTCCAAGACTGCCAAGGAGCTCGAGAGGATGATATTCAAGGGGGGAGGAGACGGAACCCACGGAAAGCAGAAGCGCCCGAAGAAGAAGTGAGACCCCGTGCAGGCCCCAGCAGATCTCAGCCTACAGTTGACATTCGAAACTATTTCCAAGTTCGTGGGCAGGGCTCCGAGGGGACCTAACTCAGTTGTTTTCATTGATGAGGGCCCGCCTTTACACTACATAGAGGGTGTTTAGGCGGCCGCTCTCGTAGTGCCATCCCCTCAGAGGAGGGGGTGCTCGAGTGCGGGGCCATGGGTCCCGCGTGCGTGCTCACTCTTCTGGCCCTCTACCTCGTTGTGCTTTGCATGTTTGAGGTTGCGCCGTGCATGCGGTTGGTTTTGAGACGGGCCCGACGCTAGACATCCAATTGATTTTTCTAGGGTGTTGCGCTGGTAAAAGAAAGCAAAAGTCCCCCCCCAGGAGATGGCACGTTTTAGGGTTCAGGTTTCTGGCATCCGCCATGGGCCACCCCAAAAGTGACGAGCGAAAATCACACACATGCCCACTGGGAGTGGAGGACTGGCTATGGGTACGGGTGTTGGTTGTCGGGCCCGGGGTGGGGGTCCCGTTCGAGCGGGGAGCACCATCCGACACCACGCACCCATAGCTCCCTCCGTCCCCCTCTATGGATACGGGCGCGTGCTGTTCGTTCAGCAAAGAGATGACAACGTTTTTGGATTCAGGACTTTGGGAGTCGGCCATGTGTCGCCCCACCCCGAAGCCGAGGGGCCTGGTCGCTCGCGGGTGCGGGCGCACCCGAGCAGCCGCTGAGCCAGATGTGAGGGGGGGCCTTCGCGTACAGTTCGCACATCAAATATAAACAGTACGTTTGCCAGCATTTGCCCGACGGGAGTTCTTGATCCTTCGATGGCCCTACGAAACCACAGAGTTTGTGGGACTCCTCGTGAACTTGGAGGCTCGACGCACAATCAGCTCGATGAGTTATTATAGTTAGTTTAGCAAGCTGTTCTATCGCATGTGCCAGCTGTAGTTGTTCAGCTTGCCCTTGGCCCGATTTGCCTCCGTGAACACCCCGGCATCTTCACGCGCAACCTGTAGCTCACCAGCATGCGGTCCACAGCCAGGCCTGGCCCAGGAATCACCAAGCGCGTTCCACCATTTGCAAAGTGCTTACTCGCAAGCATCCCAACAAAAATGTCTGCTTGGACAAGGTGTCTCGTCGATCCCCTGCGGCGAATCCAGGCCATTTGCGAGTAGTTACTTTTGGGAGTAGTGGGACGCGCTCGTGTAAGGAACATCAACACGAATGAGCGAGTATCCTCATCCTCACAGCAAGTTGACCCCTCCTTCTAATCCTCTTCTTCCAGGGGCTCAAGGAATTTTCCGCTCCCCGCATTCCTGACCATGGCTCCTACTACACACCCTACCTTTCATGCAGTGGCGGCGCTTTGGCTGCTGACCCTGTGTGCCCCTTCGGCCCGGGGCATTGCCATCAAAACCGAGGCCCGCAGCGCGGGGCGCGTGGCTGCCAGCGCCGAGGGGCGCTCGAGGACCCTGTCGGCGCAGGCCCTGCAGTACTTCCACGCCCTCAACGCCTCGTCGTCCAAGAGGCCCGTGCTCGTGCCGCCTGGCGACGTCCGGAGGGCAGAGGTGTCGCGGCCGGCCGCCGGGAGCCCCAGCCTCCTGGGCGTGGACGCGAGCCAGGGCCTCCGCTCGGGCGGTGAGTTCCAGCCCTCGGCGGAGTTCCAGGCTCAGGCGGAGGCCGGGCAAGGCCATGGCGCCGAGCTGCCCTGGGGCGTCGGCACGCCCCGCGGCGGCGACAACTGGGTGGTCCACGAGTACTCCGCCATGCACATGCTCGACGTCCCCCACTGGGTCGAGTACAGCCTGGAGACGGGGGATAACATCCAGACGTTCAGCAACGCCTGGCAGGACGTGAAGCTCATTACGCAGGTGCTCGAGAACGTCACCAACGGCTTCTACCTGGACACCCACGGCGGGGATGGCGAGACGCACAGCTACACGCTGCTGCTCGAGATCACGGGCTGGCGCGGCCTCATACTGGAGCCTCAGATCTACGAGTTCGCTACGCTGTGGGGCAAGATGCGGAAGGCGTGGCTTTTCCTCGGGTGCCTGTCTCCGACCGGGAACGCCACGAAGCTCGGCTTCGACACCGATGGCGTACTCGACATGCTGAGCGGTCACCAGATCCACGCCTACAACTTGCCCACCTTCTTGGAAGAGATGGGCGGCCGCAAGACCATTGACTTCTGGGCCGTGCACAATGGTCATTACGAGGCAGAGGTCCTGAATGAGACATTCTTTGGTTCAGGGAAGAACCTCGAGTTCGGGGTCGTCCTGGTCCGCTTCGATGGTCGTCGCGCCGGCCGTGGCTCCCAGTGGTTCGCTCAGCACAGATCCAAGGACGAGACCGAAGAGCTCATCTTCGAGATCATGCACAACGCCAGCTTCAACTACATCGGTGGCCTGGACGCGTACTGGATCAACTACGTCGAGCCGCGCTTCCATTACAACGACCACGTGTGGGTGAACCCCGCGTACTTCGAGCGGCGCGGCATCCCGGTTCCCACGTGGTGCAAGTCGGCGCCGCCCCCCGCGCTGCAGTACCCCCGCCAAGGCCACCTTGACGTGCCTGGACTGGACAAGCTTGAGAAGTGGACAGGCTCGGGCTCTTCCCCCGGGCCGCACGTGTATGGACAACCGACCGACATGAAGGCGGGGGGCATCCCCCATGGATACGGGAGCCCGGGCATCCCCTATGGGCCGTCCTCGCGCAACCCGTTTGGCATCGACCATCAGGAGTACGACGACCCGTCATACATGTCCCTGGGGTCGAGCAACCCGTCGAAGCCGGGTCCGCAGGGAGGAGGCGGGACCTGGGACCCCCGCTGGAACTGGGACGCGGGCTACACCTACGCGCAGGAGACCGACAAGGTCGTTGCGTACATTGCGAAGGCGAAGGCGGATGCTGCGTTCACGGAGGAGCCCGCCAAGGCGCACCGCGTGCAGTACAGCCGGCTCTTATCAGTGGAGGGCCGCTGAGCTCCCACGCCTGCGCGCCGCGCGCCAGCCTGGTCACGCGAGGTGGTCCTCGGCACACGCGCTGCTCCCATGGTGCGGCCGCCTGGGGGCGCCCTTGCATGTCCCTTCTGCCCCTCCGTAGTGAGCCCCGAGGATAGGGGGATGGCGGCAAGAAGGGCGCTTGCGCGTGCGAATAATTTCGCGCGCTACCTGTTCGACCTCCTTGCTTGTGCGCCGTTGGAAAAAAAACGGGGAGCATCGCGCCGCGGCCTGACCAACCTGAAACGTACTACCATCCCTCTGCTAGCCATCACCGCATCTCGCTGCCGATCTCAAGGACTCCCATCCCTAAGGTTGCCATCGCCTTGGGCTTGTTCTTGGGGGCAGGGATGAGCTCGAGACTGGCTGGCACTTGCCCGCCGCTGCGCTGGGCACGCCCTCTTCCTGCGTGTACGGAAGAAGCGTGCGTGCTGAGTAGACCAGATCACTGGCCGATGACGGGGTTGGTGATGGGGTGCATCACATTTGACGGGCCAGTTGTTGTGATGGGCTACGTTTGACTGACGTGTGGGCTGCACCTCGTGGGCAGCCTCCAAACAACATCTGCACTAAGGGTATGTCAAGGCCTCCTCTCGCCGCCGCCATGTGATAGAGTCTGGAGCCCACACCAGCCCTAAGGGTGCAGCATGATTTCAAAGATGCCCGAGGCACGCGGAGATGCGTTCGCCTTTATGCGGCGCACGCGATATAGGCCTTGGCCCACGTCTCCATCCCCTCTCCGATATTCGCAGGCACCAATGCAGCCATGCGACCAAGAGTGGCCTTCTTGGTGCGGGTGCACTGGGGCCCCCAGATGGCCGAACGCGACCCGATAGCAGCGTCTTGCGCGCTCGCGTTTGGTCTCCCCGCAGCCCCCGTTAAGCCGCGCCAAGGGTTACTCTTGCCTAGGGTCACTCTTGCGTGTAGCCGACACGAGAGGGGACGGGTCGGCTACACGCAAGAGTGACCTTTCGCCAGAGTGACCTTCATGGTGCGGGTGCGCTGGGGTCCCCAGATGATTGAACGCGATGCGATAGCAGCGTCTGGCGCGCTCGGGCTTGGCCTCCCCTGCGGCCCCCAAAGAGCCGCGCACCAAAGGTCACTCTTACCCTGGTCACTCTTGCGTGTAGCCGGACGGGGCCGGAGAGCGGCCGCGGACGGCGGGAAAAGGGGGGAGGGCACTCACAGCACGAAGACCTTCGACTGGAGTGGCCGGAGCGGCCAGCCTGTGCTGAGGCAGCCTGGCAGTGGACGCGGAACGGCATCACGGCCACACCCAGGGGCTGAGGCAGAGGCTGCAGGCGCAGAAAGAAAACGTGCACAGCATGGGAAACAATAGTTTTGAGGGGCAGGGCAAAGTGTTCGTTTTGGAAACATGTGGGGCGTTCCAAACATGGCCTTGCCTTCCAGGATCGAAGGAGTTGCCGTGTCTTCCGCAGCGGAAGGCCAGCGGAAGGCGCCGGAAGTAAGACGAGGGCGCCTCTGCCGGCGGAAGGTCGGCGGAAATTCGGCGGGAGCCGGCGGAAACAAGAGTCGACCTGCCAAGAGATGGCAGACAACATGTTTGGGTTCAGGGTTTCCGGCGTCCGCCCTGTGCCACCCCAAGACTGACGAACGAACAACACACACACCCATACCCATAGGGGGGTCGGCGAGAGGATGGCTGGCTATGGGTATGGATGCGGGTTGTCGGACCCTGGGTGGGGTTCCCTTTCGAGCCAAGAGCACCATCCGACAACACGCACACATAGTTTCCCCCTGTCCCCCCTGTGGGTATGGGCGCGTGTTGTTCGTTCAGCAAAGAGGTGGCAACGCTTTCGGGTTCGCGGTTTTCGGAGTCGGCCACGTGTGACCCCGAGGCCCAGGGGCCTGGTCGCTCGCGGGTGTGGGCTCACTTGAGGGGCCGCTGAGCCGGATGTGAGGGGGGGGGGGGGCCTTCGCGTACAGTGCGCACATCAAATATAAACAATCCGCTCGCCAGCTTTTGCCCGACAATAATATCATCCCCCGATGGCCCCACGGAGTCACAGAATTTGTGGGACACCTGGTGAACCTAAACGCTCGACGCACAATGTGCCCTATGATGTGTTGTAGTTTTTATAGCAATATTTTTTGTTCGCATGTGCCCAGTGTAGTTGTTCAGCCTGCCTTTGGCCCGATTTACCGCCGTGAACACCCTGGCATCTTCACGCGCAGCCTATAGCTCACCAGCATGCGGTCCAAAGCCAGACCTGGCCCAGGAAGCTCAACACGAAGGAGCAAACATTCCCATCCTCGCTGCAAATTTACACCTCCTTCTAATCCTCTTCTTCCATGGCTCCTACTACACACCCTACCGTCCATGCAATGGCGGCGTTTTGGCTGCTGACCCTGTGTGCCCCTTTGGCCCGGGGCATTGCCGTCAAATCCGAGGCCCGCAGCGCGGGGCGCGTGGCTGCCAGCGCCGAGGGGCGCTCGAGGACCCTGTCGGCGCAGGCCCTGCAGTACTTCCACGCCCTCAACGCCTCGTCGTCCAAGAGGCCCGTGCTCGTGCCGCCTGGCGACGTCCGGAGGGCAGAGGTGTCGCGGCCGGCCGCCGGCCGCCCCAGCCTCCTGGGCGTGGACGCGAGCCAGGGCCTCCGCTCGGGCGGTGAGTTCCAGCCCTCGGCGGAGTTCCAGGCTCAGGCGGAGGCCGGGCAAGGCCAGGGCGCCGAGCTGCCCTGGGGCGTCGGCACGCCCCGCGGCGGCGACAACTGGGTGGTCCACGAGTACTCCGCCATGCACATGCTCGACGTCCCCCACTGGGTCGAGTACAGCCTGGAGACGGGGGATAACATCCAGACGTTCAGCAACGCCTGGCAGGACGTGAAGCTCATTACGCAGGTGCTCGAGAACGTCACCAACGGCTTCTACCTGGACACCCACGGCGGGGATGGCGAGACGCACAGCTACACGCTGCTGCTCGAGATCACGGGCTGGCGCGGCCTCATACTGGAGCCTCAGATCTACGAGTTCGCTACGCTGTGGGGCAAGATGCGGAAGGCGTGGCTTTTCCTCGGGTGCCTGTCTCCGACCGGGAACGCCACGAAGCTCGGCTTCGACACCGATGGCGTACTCGACATGCTGAGCGGTCACCAGGTCCACGCCTACAACTTGCCCACCTTCTTGGAAGAGATGGGCGGCCGCAAGACCATTGACTTCTGGGCCGTGCACAATGGTCATTACGAGGCAGAGGTCCTGAATGAGACATTCTTTGGTTCAGGGAAGAACCTCGAGTTCGGGGTCGTCCTGGTCCGCTTCGATGGTCGTCGCGCCGGCCGTGGCTCCCAGTGGTTCGCTCAGCACAGGTCCAAGGACGAGACCGAAGAGCTCATCTTCGAGATCATGCACAACGCCAGCTTCAACTACATCGGTGGCCTGGACGCGTACTGGATCAACTACGTCGAGCCGCGCTTCCATTACAACGACCACGTGTGGGTGAACCCCGCGTACTTCGAGCGGCGCGGCATCCCGGTTCCCACGTGGTGCAAGTCGGCGCCGCCCCCCGCGCTGCAGTACCCCCGCCAAGGCCACCTTGACGTGCCTGGACTGGACAAGCTTGAGAAGTGGACAGGCTCGGGCTCTTCCCCCGGGCCGCACGTGTATGGACAACCGACCGACATGAAGGCGGGGGGCATCCCCCATGGATACGGGAGCCCGGGCATCCCCTATGGGCCGTCCTCGCGCAACCCGTTTGGCATCGACCATCAGGAGTACGACGACCCGTCATACATGTCCCTGGGGTCGAGCAACCCGTCGAAGCCGGGTCCGCAGGGAGGAGGCGGGACCTGGGACCCCCGCTGGAACTGGGACGCGGGCTACACCTACGCGCAGGAGACCGACAAGGTCATTGCGTACATTGCGAAGGCGAAGGCGGATGCTGCGTTCACGGAGGAGCCCGCCAAGGCGCACCGCGTGCAGTACAGCCGGCTCTTATCAGTGGAGGGCCGCTGAGCTCCCACGCCTGCGCGCCGCGCGCCAGCCTGGTCACGCGAGGTGGTCCTCGGCACACGCGCTGCTCCCATGGTGCGGCCGCCTGGGGGCGCCCTTGCATGTCCCTTCTGCCCCTCCGTAGTGAGCCCCGAGGATAGGGGGATGGCGGCAAGAAGGGCGCTTGCGCGTGCGAATAATTTCGCGCGCTACCTGTTCGACCTCCTTGCTTGTGCGCCGTTGGAAAAAAAACGGGGAGCATCGCGCCGCGGCCTGACCAACCTGAAACGTACTACCATCCCTCTGCTAGCCATCACCGCATCTCGCTGCCGATCTCAAGGACTCCCATCCCTAAGGTTGCCATCGCCTTGGGCTTGTTCTTGGGGGCAGGGATGAGCTCGAGACTGGCTGGCACTTGCCCGCCGCTGCGCTGGGCACGCCCTCTTCCTGCGTGTACGGAAGAAGCGTGCGTGCTGAGTAGACCAGATCACTGGCCGATGACGGGGTTGGTGATGGGGTGCATCACATTTGACGGGCCAGTTGTTGTGATGGGCTACGTTTGACTGACGTGTGGGCTGCACCTCGTGGGCAGCCTCCAAACAACATCTGCACTAAGGGTATGTCAAGGCCTCCTCTCGCCGCCGCCATGTGATAGAGTCTGGAGCCCACACCAGCCCTAAGGGTGCAGCATGATTTCAAAGATGCCCGAGGCACGCGGAGATGCGTTCGCCTTTATGCGGCGCACGCGATATAGGCCTTGGCCCACGTCTCCATCCCCTCTCCGATATTCGCAGGCACCAATGCAGCCATGCGACCAAGAGTGGCCTTCTTGGTGCGGGTGCACTGGGGCCCCCAGATGGCCGAACGCGACCCGATAGCAGCGTCTTGCGCGCTCGCGTTTGGTCTCCCCGCAGCCCCCGTTAAGCCGCGCCAAGGGTTACTCTTGCCTAGGGTCACTCTTGCGTGTAGCCGACACGAGAGGGGACGGGTCGGCTACACGCAAGAGTGACCTTTCGCCAGAGTGACCTTCATGGTGCGGGTGCGCTGGGGTCCCCAGATGATTGAACGCGATGCGATAGCAGCGTCTGGCGCGCTCGGGCTTGGCCTCCCCTGCGGCCCCCAAAGAGCCGCGCACCAAAGGTCACTCTTACCCTGGTCACTCTTGCGTGTAGCCGGACGGGGCCGGAGAGCGGCCGCGGACGGCGGGAAAAGGGGGGAGGGCACTCACAGCACGAAGACCTTCGACTGGAGTGGCCGGAGCGGCCAGCCTGTGCTGAGGCAGCCTGGCAGTGGACGCGGAGCGGCATCACGGCCACACCCAGGGGCTGAGGCAGAGGCTGCAGGCGCAGAAAGAAAACGTGCACAGCATGGGAAACAATAGTTTTGAGGGGCAGGGCAAAGTGTTCGTTTTGGAAACATGTGGGGCGTTCCAAACATGGCCTTGCCTTCCAGGATCGAAGGAGTTGCCGTGTCTTCCGCAGCGGAAGGCCAGCGGAAGGCGCCGGAAGTAAGACGAGGGCGCCTCTGCCGGCGGAAGGTCGGCGGAAATTCGGCGGGAGCCGGCGGAAACAAGAGTCGACCTGCCAAGAGATGGCAGACAACATGTTTGGGTTCAGGGTTTCCGGCGTCCGCCCTGTGCCACCCCAAGACTGACGAACGAACAACACACACACCCATACCCATAGGGGGGTCGGCGAGAGGATGGCTGGCTATGGGTATGGATGTGGGTTGTCGGACCCTGGGTGGGGTTCCCGTTCGAGCCAAGAGCACCATCCGACAACACGCACACATAGCTCCCTCCGTCCTCCTTGTGGGTGCGGAACTGAGGGATACAAGACTCCTGCCCCTCCCAGTTCCACAGCGGGGTCTGGCGGCGGGGCGCGGCAGCGCCCGAGGGACAGATGGTCTTTCTCAACCTTGTGCTCACGCGTCTGTAGCACAGTTTCGCCTCAAGCCGGCTCGAGCCGAGCCGGTTGCAAGAAAGAAAGAGAGGATAGTGGGACAGAAGGGAACAGGAGAGGATCATAAGGGTCTAAAAGGCGGGAGCAGGGGACAGATCCAATCCGAAAGGCTCGTCTTTCCTCACGGATTCTTATTTGTGGATCTGTGCCCGGTTCAATGGCCGACCTCTGATAAGCAAACCATCAAAACAGTTACCCAAAATAAAGTCGCCATGGTCGCGAGCCACGGCGGTGAAATCTCAATATGAAGCGAGCCCGGAACCAACGCTGCCGGGCTCCTGAAATCGCACGCAGAAAACTCTGTCCAGAAATCCTGTCATTCTCTCTCACGATACACAAACGGACCAGCCGGTCCAATCGGATATACATATTCCGAGGATGAGGGGGAGAGGGTAGATAATTAGCACCACACCGCACTCGAGCGTACAAACCTGCACTAGCCTCGGCACAGCACGAGCTTAGACAATTGGAGGAGGAAAAAAGAACGTCAAACTTCTCACTATGTCTCGAGAGCTCCTGGCGTGAACTTTCCATCCTTACTGAGTTCTCGCATCTTGGCCGTCCATCGCTCTCGAGCTACTCGCCTCGCAGTCTTCACCATCTCTTCCCGAAACTCGATACTCCATGTGCCACGCTCTAACGTCTCTCGAAGATGGTCCGCCGGCATGTCCTTCGTCAAAACATCATTCAACATGTTGGTCCCGTCCGTCCAGCGTACCATCGTCTGCGGCCTATCTAGAATCTCTCTGATGCTGGCCAACTCCAGGTTGACCGACTTCTGCGCCGAGCTGCCCACGCCGGCGTCTGAGTTGAGCCTGTCGTGGCCGTCCTTCGAGTCCGTCACAATCGTCATCGGTATCTGCCACCCGGACAGCTTCATGCCAGCGCCCCTTGCCACGGGGCCGTACAACATTTCTGCGATCTGGTCGCGCACGCCTTGGGCCACGTCCACCGCGTCGCCCACGGAGATCACCTCGGCCGCGTAGGAGCTCCGCGCCGCGCGCTTCAGCTTGTGGCTCTTGCCCGCCAGCAGCGAGAACCAGCCCACGCCGCCGTCCACGAGCGCGCGGTCCGCGAACAAAATGAGAAAACCTGCCTGGGTGCCGATCTTCTCGGTTGCCGGGTCCGACTGCAGCGCCGTCCCGTCGTTCATCACGTTGCCCAGCGAGCTGTCCGACACCACCACCAGGCCGAAACGCTTGAGGTCAATCGGGCGCATCACGATCTTGAACGTCGAACTGCGCTTCAACTCCCTCAGCATCTGGTTGGCCTTGATCAGTGCCGAGACCCGCGGCCCCTTCTTGCGGCCCTTCTCGCGCTGAAACACCGCCAGATCGTAGGAGTAGTCCACGCGCAGCTTGGTCACCAGCCAGTTGATCTTACCAACTACCTGCTGGTACTGCTTCCACTCCGTCGCATTCATGGGCTCATGCGCTCCCGCGCGCCGCGCCCTGGGCACAGTCACATGCTCCAGGCCGGCCGCGTACTCCATCATGTCGATCGTGATGGCTCCACCAGGCTGTCGCTGAAATCGCCTGCCACAGAACACAAAGTTATCGTACTCCTCACTGCCGAAGCCGAACTCCTTCCCGAGCGCGTCCATGACCTTCGCCATTTTGTCGTTCCCCGTCCAGAGGAAATCGTCCACGTGAATGCAGACACAACCCCACATCGTGTCTGGCCCGCGCTGCTTCGCCTTCGGGTCATGGAACACCAGGAAGGCAGGGTCCGAGCGAGAGGGTTCCAGTCCCAGCTTGCGCGCCGCTGAGACCACCTTCAGATACCACAGCCTCGGTGCCGTGGGCAGCCCGAACACGCCCTTCCGAACTCGCGCCAGCCGACCTCGTGGGAAGTCCGCCAGCGAGGGACCGTGCATCGGAGCGCGGATCACCAGGCCGCGCTCGTCCACTTCGCCCTTCAGCAACGCACCGCTCACGTCCTTGGACCCGAACTTCCACTCCGGGTGTGACGCCGCCACCTGCGTCAAGATCATCTCCGACTGGGTGGTAGCGCAGGGAGCGTCCACCCTCACGTTAGCTTTCTCGTCCGAACGTCCGGGGTCGCCACTGTTGACCACGAGCCTCGCGTTCGCCTTCATCGGCAGGTCGTTCGCCTCCGTCCTCAGCGGGTCGTTCTTGTCGGTCAGCACCCACCGCGTGCTCATGATGTAGTCGCCCTTGCCGTCGCGCTTCATCTGCTCCTCGAGCTCGGCGGACTCCTTCTCCAGCAGCACCTCCACGGACTCCGTGTCGATCCACTTCGCCCACTGCGCCGCTGCCGCCTCCTCGTAGTTCGCCTTCGTCGGCGGGTCCATCCGACTCCAGATCTTCTCCTTCCGGGCCTGACCCTGCACGAGCATCGCCTCGAACTTGGGATCGGTCACCGGCACTACCTCCAAGTGATCCAGGAATATTCGTCGATCCGCTTCAGGAGCACCTTTAAGCCACGCTTTCGCTCGTTTCTTCACGCCCTTGACCCAGAGCGCCTCGTCGGGGTGCTTGGGCTCCGATGGTCCATCACGTCCTCCACGAGATGGCGCCTCGGGCAACTCAGCCTCCACCACGTCACGCTTCCTGCCTTGAGACTGGACCTCAAGCTCCGCAGACGCCGACTCCACCGCGGGCGTGCTGAGACTCGAAACATCACCTTCACGTCCTTGGTCTTCGTCTTCAGCGTCCTCGGCGTGTGGAGTTCTCGGCGCTAAGTTGCCGTAGGGTCCGAACTGTCCATCTGGAATAACATTCGCCACCGTTGCTGCAGCAATCGAGGGCCTCGATCGCTCACGCACCTCTCCGACCTGCTTCTGGATAGTCTTGGCCACGCGCATCGCCTTGGACGTGCGCGGATCCTCGCCATGAGCCCGCAGCCGCTGCGCCACGTTCTGCAGGAAGACAGTCTTCCCGCTCTCCCGAAAACTCGTCTTCCTCGAGAACTCGGCGCTCGAGATGGGCTCGAGCTCGTCACTGGCCGAAACGCCGGCCATCGCAGCCACGACGGCCGACGGTGGGATTCCCTCCGTCGACTCCTGCTGCTCCTGCTCGTCGTGCTCCTCTACGTCTTCGTCAGCCTGAGAAGGTCGAGCCTCAGCCTCCGGCGCTTCACCTTCGTCGGCTGGTACGCCGTCGTCCTCCTCCTCATGGCGAGCTCCCCGTCAGCCTTCATGTCGAGAAGAGCCTTCTCCATGATGTCCAGCTGCTCTCTGGCACTGATGCCCAGCGCCTCGTCGGGCGACGCGCGGCGGACTGCCGCAGGGTCGCACTTGGTCGACAGCCCCTCGTACGAGACGTAGATGGCTGCTGGCTCAACACCGATCACGACCGCCGGCCCATGCCAGGCTTTGAAGATCAAGGACGGGCCCCTCTTCCGCCGATTCTTGCGCTTGCCCTCGCGGTAGAAGTAGACCACGTCGCCGAGCTTCACATTCGTGCTGGGAGGCATCTGGCGGCTGCGAGCAACTAAAGCACGCCGCAGTCGCTTGCTGGTGTCCAGCTTCTCCAGGGCCACCTTCGCCGCACTGTAGACTTGCAGCCGCTTCGTCATATACGGGTCGTTGTCCACCGCCTCGTGCGCCGCGATCTGGGAGCGACCGCGCTCACTGAGTAGTCCCCACGGCAGTGTCTGGGACCGCCCCAGCACGACTTGCGCTGGCGAAAACCCGGACTCGTTGATCCGCTGGTTCTTGGCCCAGGTGATCATCACTGCGGCAGCCGTCACCTCGAGCTCGGTCTCGATGTCCGTCTCTGTGGTACTGGCCTTCCAGAGCACCTTCCACTCGCCTCCAGCACGTTCACACATACCGTTCTGCCACGGCGCCTCCACCGCCGTGAACCAAACTTGCACCCCGCAGCCCTCCAGCAAGCGAAACACCTCTTTGTAGAACTCGCCGCCGTTGTCGCACACCAACGAGTTGGGTACGCCAGCCCAGCTGAACCAGACCAGCTCCAGCGCCTGGGCCACAGTGCCGGGATGCTTGCTCTTGATGGGCGCGACCATCTGGAAGCCCGTCTTGATGTCCACAATGTTGAGCATCTCCAGCGCCACGCCCGAGTTCGTGTGCACAGTGAACAGGTCGATCGCGATCTGTTCCCCGAACTCCTTCACCTTCTTGAGCCGTGCGGGGAATCTGGTGTGTCCGATCGCCGGTCTGTTCATCTCGTGACACACCGGGCACTGCAACTGCACCGCCGCCGCGATGGCCTCGTCGCTTGCCCCACACGCGCGGAACGCTCTCACGAGCTGATCCTTCGAGGGATGTCGAAGGTTCTTGTGAATTCTTAGCACCGCGTTCCGCACCTCCTTCGAGACCTTCGTCTCCTTCAGCGTCGTAATATCCTCCTGGGTTTCCTCGGTGGCTGGGAAGTCCACAAATCCCCGATCGTCCACCTCCTCTGGGTCCTCCTCGGAGTCCTCCTCAGCCGCGAGCACCTCCTTCGGGCCGAACAGCTTCAGCATACCCTTCACGATGCTCCTCGCCAACTCCGAAGTGTAGTGGCCCGTCCGCGTCGTCACGCTCGGGCCGCCCATGACAAGGTCGTGCTTGTGCGACTGGTCGCACTGCCGATTGAGGTCCACGAGCAGTTCCTCGTGCGACGCTAGGAACCTCGTGGGCTTCGGATGTGCTACTCCGCGCTCCGAGGTGAGCCCGTACATGCACTGGTCCACCTCTGCAGCGCAGCCGTTCCGAATGAGCCCCTGGAGTTCTGGTTCACCCCAGACTCGAGGCCACCTCGGATTCTCAATCATCCAGGCTCCACCGTAGTTCTCCACGACCTTCGTCACCTCCTTCACAAACCTCAGATATGGTCGGTCTCGATCTTGCCGCTCTCGAACCTTTGCCTGATCCTTCTGGAAGTACGTCAAGTCACTCCAAGGCCCACAGGGAAAGGCCACGAGTACCATCTTCGGCTTCCTTGCCCTGATCTCCTGCAGCACCTCGCGGCGCTTCTTGGGCGACCTGAAGTCGTCGCCGAGCTCCAGAGAGTAGCTCCGCATCGTCGGGAGCCCCAGCCTGACCGCCTCCTTGCGCACCGCCTCCTCCGTCGTGAACACCTCCTCCGTGATCCATGGCTGCGTTTTGGTATTCTCACTGATCGCCGCCTCGCACTCGGCCTCCCACGAGCCGAAAGAGGGCCCGAACTCCGTCAGGTAGGCCTCGAGCTTGATGTCCACCGTCGCCAGGTCGCGCTGCAGGGAGTGCAGCTGGTCCTTCACCAGGGTCCTGGTGCCGTTCTTCATCGTCTCCACCGTCGGGTTCAGGTCGACCCGATCCGTGAAGTTCACCTCCTTCGTAACCTTTACCGGCATACACATTCCCAGCATCGTCGCGCTGAACAGCCACCTCGATAGTGCCGAAGGTCCCCGAGCAGCGGGTCGCTCTCGAGGGTCGAAAGGCGGTGGGCGGACCCCCGCGCTGCCGACCGCTGGGCCTCTCGAACCCATGCGAGCCCGCACGAACAGCACCTCGTTGTACGCATAGGCCGCGTCCTTCAGCGCAGGCATCGTCATCAGCTCCGGGTTGCCGTCCGTCGGCACCTCGTGATGGCGCACGTAGTCCACCAGCTCGGCCTTGTTCTTGAGTCCCAGAGCAGGAAGCACCCGCATGCGCCTCCTTGTCCCATTGGATAAGACTGAGCTCGGTGTCCCAGGGGCCGGGCTGCCTGCTGGCCCGGCAGAGCCTGAGGCTCCAGGCGACACGCCCACGCTCACAAGTGCCTCGCCTTCCTCCTGAGGGGTCCTCCTTCTCTGCTTCGCGCCCTGCTCCATCAATCGGTCAATCAGCCCCGTGACACTCAAATGCTCCGCCCGCGGGATCTCCAGCACTGTCGCCATGTCCTCCAGCACATCCCGGGGAACACGTAGGAGCTGATCTCGATCACAAAGCAGTGGCCGGCCTTCGGATACAGTCGGCCTTGGCCTCTCTGGCTCCAGCTCCCAGTAGAGCCGGGTGACCGTGTTCCTCGGCGGGTCGAGCTTTTCGAACATCTCCTCGTTAGATAGCCCCTCGATCCACCGCAGGTCCTCGATGATGTCGCCCGTATCCATGCAGAACGTCTCTCGGGCCCTCACCAACTTCCAGTTCGGCCCGTCTCGGTTCGAGGACTTGAGCGCCCTCGCGTTGTAGTCCTGTCGCTCCCACATCTCGAGGCCAGATACGTCGACCTCGCCGTCGGGCATGTTCCAGTCGTCCTCATCCTCGGGAACGGGAACCACGTCCTCGACCTCCGCGGCCCGCCGGTCTGCCGCACGGGCAGCCAACTCCGACTTCACCGTCATCAGCGCTTCCTGCACCTTGGACTTGACGCGGAACACCGCCTCCGCCGTCGGAGTCCCCGACGGGGGCTTCCAGCTGTCACGCGGGAAGATCGGCATCGAGTAGTGCCCGCCGTCGGTCTCGTTCAGCCGCTTCGGCGTGATGCCGAGCCGGTCCGATTTGAACGAGTCCTCCGCGAAGTTGATGTCTGCGCCCATGCCGCGCAGAGCGTCCTTCCCGATGAGCAACTGAAGCACCGAGTCCTCGATGACCGAGAAAGTCAGGTAGGCGTCCACACCGAAGACCGACGCCGGCACCGTCCAGCGCTCCTTGGAGATCTGCTTCTGGCCATTCCCGAAGCGGAAGATCGCGAGCTGCGGCTCCTTCTTGATATAGCTCTCGATGCCCAGCTCCTTGCAGCGATCCTCGAGCCTCTTGGCGCACACGTCGCCCGGCACCGTGCTGTTGCAGGCTGAGTCAAGCGTGCCGTCGTCTCCTTGGTCCCCGATGGACGCTGCTGAAAGCAACACCTCCTGAATGGCTCGCTCGTCCCTTGACCCATCCGAGGGCATCGGACCGGCAGAAGAATGGGGGCGCAGCCCAGCACCAAGACCTGGGCCATCCGCCGACCCTGCGCTATGGTCGACGGAAGAAGAGGGGGCACCACTCCCCATCCCAGGAACTGGCCCATCTGCCGGCCCTCCGCCAACGGAAGAAGAGGGGGCACCACTCCCCATGCCAAGGACTTGCGTCGCCATCAGGACTTCATACGAAAGAGTCGTGCTTGTCAAGGCGTCATCCTCCGCTGCCTGCTGACCGGCGCCCTCGTAGATCTCTGTGTAGTCCCGCCCACACATCGCGCACCGGACATCACGATCATCTCCCTTGTAGACGCAGTCCGGGCAGAACGACGGGTAGTCCAGGTGAGTGCGCTTGGTATCCGTCTCCTCGGCCTCTGGGTTGCCCGTGACCTCGAACGCCGGCGTCACGCATTGCTCGTGCCCGAAATTGCTGTTCATCAGCACCTCGAACACGTCTTTCTGAATCATTGTTGTCTGCGCGTCCAGAACTTCTGGCGTCTGCAGCAGGTCCACCACCATCGCGTCTTTCGGCTTGAACCGCTGCTGCAGCTTCTTCTTGGCCTGTTCGGCCTTCCACTTTTTGAGCTTCGGGCAGCACGCATCTCCGGCCCAGTGACCCTTCTCGCCGCAGGTGTGGCAGTCCGAGTTCTTCTTGTCGGGACTGCTCTTGCCGAAGCTCGTCATGAACTTCTTGCCGCTGCTCGAGCTCGAGCCTGAGCCTCTGCCACCGCCCTTGCCGCCAAATTTGTGGTCCCTGCGAAGCTCCTTCACGCGCTTCTTGCTCTCCCGCACCGTGATGAGGCCCTCCATCATCGAATCCACGCCGCTCTCCAAGTTCCCGAGCTCCTGGGCCACCTCGGGATCGTTCTCGGCCTCCTCGAGCACCGTCGAGAGCGCCTCCAGCTCGGCGGCGAGGATGCCCTCGATGTCGTGATCCTGCTCGGTCGTCAACACCTCGTCCACCGTGTCGTCGTCGACGTCACCGTCGAAGCTGCCGAGCTCCGCATTCAGCGCCTCGAGCTCGCCCTCGTCTAGCTGGCTGAGCCCGTCGAGGTCCTCCGTCACGTGTGCCTCCTTGAACTTCCGAATCACCTTCTTCTTCAAGAGCTGCGTCCCCGGACGGTTGAAGGTGATCGTCCTCCTGCTGCGGTCGAACGTACTAGGTCGCCGCTCAGTCATGTGCAGATCGGGGAACACCCGCATCATGGCTGGCACCACCTCGCGAATCTACATGCTGCCGCCGGTCGAGGTCATCAACATGCTCTTCTGCGTCTCGTTCAGGCCGGTCTTCTCGATGAGCCACCAGCCCGCCGTCCTCGGCGGCAGGGCCACATCCTCTTCGTCCAGCTGGCTCCGAGCTTCACCGAACCTGATCATCCACGCATTCAAGTCCTCGCCGGCCCTGCGGTGCAGCTGCTTATAGAAGTAGTTCATCACCTGGCCGCGCCGCGTCGGTTCGTCAACCCCCATCGTCGCGAGCACCTCCATCAGCCGGTTGATGCCCGCCATGCTGCCGGGCTCCTCCCAGTGGCCGGACCCCTCGTCCTGCTGCTGGTTCTCCGTCTCCTCGGCCTCCGGGTTGCCCGTGACCTCGTCGCGCACCTAAGTCCAGGGCCTCGCGCGCAACTCCACCATCGGGATCGACTCCCCGAGCGTCTTCGCGGGGCCCGTCAGGCAACGCACCATCCTGGCCGCCCAGCTCCAGGAAACGTCCAGGTTGATACCTTCGATCCACAGCGCCACATCCTTCTTGTACCGCCGCCACTTGTTCGGGCTGCCGTCCCAACTAGGTATGCCCTCCAGGTCGCGGCTCGCCCATGCCGGCGTCCACGCCGGCCCTTGCACCCAGCTGGTGGAGCTCCTTCTCTCCTGCCAGGTGCCGCTTCCTCCGCCATGCCGTGGCGGAAGGGCGTTCGGTGAGAGCGTGCCGCCGCCCATCGCCGGGAACCGCCCTGGAGTCGATGAAGGCCTCATCGCTCCTCGTCGTCGTCGCGTACTCGGTCTCGTACTCGTGGAAGTCGAACTTCACGTAGTCGCCGCCTCGTTCAGCACAGAACTTTCCTGGCAGCTGCTGCTCTCCGTGTCTATGGCGCGCCTCAGCGCTCCGCTACCACTGCGGAACTGAGGGATACAAGACTCCTGCCCCTCCCAGTTCCACAGCGCGGTTTGGCGGCGGGGCGCGGCAGCGCCCGAGGGACAGATGGTCTTTCTCAACCTCGTGCTCACGCGTCTGCAGCACAATTTCGCCTCAAGCCGGCTCGAGCCGAGCCGGTTGCAAGAAAGAAAGAGAGGATAGGGGGACAGAAGGGAACAGGAGAGGGTCATAAGGGTCTAAAAGGCGGGAGCAGGGGACAGATCCAATCCGAAAGGCTCGTCTTTCCTCAGTGGGTATGGGCGCGTGTTGTTCGTTCAGCAAAGAGATGACAACGCCTTCGGGTTCAGGGTTTCCTGAGGCGGCCATGTGTCACCCCGAGGCCCAGGGGCCTGGTCGCTCGCGGGTGTGGGCTCACCTGAGGGGCCGCTGTGCCAGATGTGAGGGGGGGGCCTTCGCGTACAGTGCGCACATCAAATATAAACAATCCGCTCGCCAGCTTTTGCCCGACGGGAATATTTGATCCCGCGATGGCCCCACGGAGTCACAGAATTTGTGGGACACCGCGTGAACCTAAAGGCTCGGCGCACAATGTGCTCTTTGAGTTGTTATAATTCTTATAGCAAAATGTTATATCGCATGTGCCAACTGTAGTTGTTCAGCCTGCCCTTGGCTCGCGCAGCCTAAAGCTCACCAGCATGCGGTCCAAAGCCGGACCTGGCCCAGGAAGCTCCACACGAAGGAGCAAGCATCCTCATCTTCTCGACAAATTTACCCCTCCTTCTAATCTTCTTCTTCTTCCAGGGGCCCAAAGAGTTTTCTGCTCCCCGCATTCCTGACCATGGTTCCTACTACACACACTACCGTTCATGCAATGGCGGTTCTTTGGCTGCTGACCCTGTGTGCCCCTTTGGCCCGGGGCATTGCCGTCAAAACCGAGGCCCGCAGCGCGGGGCGCGTGGCTGCCAGCGCCGAGGGGCGCTCGAGGACCCTGTCGGCGCAGGCCCTGCAGTACTTCCACGCCCTCAACGCCTCGTCGTCCAAGAGGCCCGTGCTCGTGCCGCCTGGCGACGTCCGGAGGGCAGAGGTGTCGCGGCCGGCCGCCGGCCGCCCCAGCCTCCTGGGCGTGGACGCGAGCCAGGGCCTCCGCTCGGGCGGTGAGTTCCAGCCCTCGGCGGAGTTCCAGGCTCAGGCGGAGGCCGGGCAAGGCCAGGGCGCCGAGCTGCCCTGGGGCGTCGGCACGCCCCGCGGCGGCGACAACTGGGTGGTCCACGAGTACTCCGCCATGCACATGCTCGACGTCCCCCACTGGGTCGAGTACAGCCTGGAGACGGGGGATAACATCCAGACGTTCAGCAACGCCTGGCAGGACGTGAAGCTCATTACGCAGGTGCTCGAGAACGTCACCAACGGCTTCTACCTGGACACCCACGGCGGGGATGGCGAGACGCACAGCTACACGCTGCTGCTCGAGATCACGGGCTGGCGCGGCCTCATATTGGAGCCTCAGATCTACGAGTTCGCTACGCTGTGGGGCAAGATGCGGAAGGCGTGGCTTTTCCTCGGGTGCCTGTCTCCGACCGGGAACGCCACGAAGCTCGGCTTCGACACCGATGGCGTACTCGACATGCTGAGCGGTCACCAGATCCACGCCTACAACTTGCCCACCTTCTTGGAAGAGATGGGCGGCCGCAAGACCATTGACTTCTGGGCCGTGCACAATGGTCATTACGAGGCAGAGGTCCTGAATGAGACATTCTTTGGTTCAGGGAAGAACCTCGAGTTCGGGGTCGTCCTGGTCCGCTTCGATGGTCGTCGTGCCGGCCGTGGCTCCCAGTGGTTCGCTCAGCACAGGTCCAAGGACGAGACCGAAGAGCTCATCTTCGAGATCATGCACAATGCCAGCTTCAACTACATCGGTGGCCTGGACGCGTACTGGATCAACTACGTCGAGCCGCGCTTCCATTACAACGACCACGTGTGGGTGAACCCCGCGTACTTCGAGCGGCGCGGCATCCCGGTTCCCACGTGGTGCAAGTCGGCGCCGCCCCCCGCGCTGCAGTACCCCCGCCAAGGCCACCTTGACGTGCCTGGACTGGACAAGCTTGAGAAGTGGACAGGCTCGGGCTCTTCCCCCGGGCCGCACGTGTATGGACAACCGACCGACATGAAGGCGGGGGGCATCCCCCATGGATACGGGAGCCCGGGCATCCCCTATGGGCCGTCTTCGCGCAACCCGTTTGGCATCGACCATCAGGAGTACGACGACCCGTCATACATGTCCCTGGGGTCGAGCAACCCGTCGAAGCCGGGTCCGCAGGGAGGAGGCGGGACCTGGGACCCCCGCTGGAACTGGGACGCGGGCTACACCTACGCGCAGGAGACCGACAAGGTCGTTGCGTACATTGCGAAGGCGAAGGCGGATGCTGCGTTCACGGAGGAGCCCGCCAAGGCGCACCGCGTGCAGTACAGCCGGCTCTTGTCAGTGGAGGGCCGCTGAGCTCCCACGCCTGCGCGCCGCGCGCCAGCCTGGTCACGCGAGGTGGTCCTCGGCACACGCGCTGCTCCCATGGTGCGGCCGCCTGGGGGCGCCCTTGCATGTCCCTTCTGCCCCTCCGTAGTGAGCCCCGAGAAGGGCGCTTGCGCGTGCGAGCAATTTCGCGCTACCTTTTCGACCTCCTTTCTTGTGCGCCGTTGGAAAAACAGTGAGCATCGCGCCGTTGACCAACCTGAAACGTACTACCATCCCTCTGCTAGCCATCACCGCATCTCGCTGCCGACCTTAAGGACTCCCATCCCGAAGGTTGCCATCGCCTTGGGCTTGTCAACCTTGGGGGCAGGGATGAGCTCGAGACTGGCTGGCACTTGCCCGCCGCTGCGCTGGGCACGCCCTCTTCCTGCGTGTACGGAAGAAGCGTGCGTGCTGAGTAGACCAGCTCACTGGCCGATAACGGGGTTGGTGATGGGGTGCATCACATTTGACGGGCCAGTTGTTGTGATGGGCTACGTTTGACTGACGTGTGGGCTGCACCTCGTGGGCAGCCTCCAAACAACATCTGCACTAAGGGTATGTCAAGGCCTCCTCTCGCCGCCGCCATGTGATAGAGTCTGGAGCCCACACCAGCCCTAAGGGTGCAGCATGATTTCAAAGATGCCCGAGGCACGCGGACATGGGTTCGCCTTTATGCGGCGCACGCGATATAGGCCTTGGCCCACGTCTCCTTCCCCTCTCCGATATTCGCAGGCACCAATGCAGCCATGCGACCGAGAGTGGCCTTCTTGGTGCGGGTGCACTGGAGCCCCCAGATGGCCGAACGCTACCCGATAGCAGCGTCTTGCGCGCTCGCGTTTGGTCTCCCCGCAGCCCCCGTTAAGCCGCGCCAATGGTTACTCTTGCCTAGGGTCACTCTTGCGTGTAGCCGACAAGAGAGGGGACGGGTCGGCTACACGCAAGAGTGACCTTTCGCCAGAGTGACCTTTGGTGCGGGCGCGCTGGGGTCCCCAGATGATTGAACGCGATGCGATAGCAGCGTCTTGCGCGCTCGGGTTTGGCCTCCTCGCGGCCTCCGAAAAGCCGCGCACCAAAGGTCACTCTTACCCTGGTCACTCTTGCGTGTAGCCGGACAGGGCCAGAAAGCGGCTGCGGACGGTGGGAAAAGGGGGGAGGGCATTGAGCGCGAAGACCTTCGAATGGAGTGGCCGGAGCGGCCAGCCTGTGCTGAGGCAGCCTGACAGTGGACGCGGAGCGGCATCACGGCCACACCCAGGGGCTGAGGCAGAGGCTGCAGGCGCAGAAAAAAAGTGCACAACATGGGAAACAATAATTTTGAGAGGCAGGGCGCAGTGTTAGTTTTGAAAACATGTGGGGCGTTCCAAACATGGCCTTGTCTTCGAGGATCGAAGGAATTGCCGTGTCTTCCGCAGCGGAAGGCCGGCGGAAGGCGGCGGAAGTAAGACGAGGGCGCCTCTGCCGGCGGAAGGTCGGCGGAATCTCGGCGGAAGCCGGCGGAAACAAGAGTCGACCTGCCAAGAGATGGCAGACAACATTTTTGGGTTCAGGGTTTCCGGCATCCGCCATGTGCCACCCCAAGACTGACGAACGAACAACACACACACACACCCATACCCATAGGGGGGTCGGAGAGAGGATGGCTGGATCTGGGTATGGATGCGGGTTGTCGGACCCCGGGTGGGGTTCTCGTTCGAGCGAAGAGCACCATCCGACAACACGTACACATAGCTCCCTCCGTCCCCCCTGTTGGTATGGGCGCGTGTTGCTCGTTCAGCGAAGAGATGACAACGCCTTCGGGTTCAGGGTTTCCTGAGGCGGCCATGTGTCACCCCGAGGCCCAGGGGCCTGGTCGCTCGCTGGCGTGGGTTCACTTGAGGGGCCGCTGAGCCGGATGTGAGGGGGGGACCTTCGCGTACAGTGCGCACATCAAATATAATCAATCCGCTCGCCAACGTTTGCCCGGCGGGAATTCTTGATCCCCGATGGCCCCAACGAGGCCACATAATTTATGGGACACCTCGTGAACCTAGAGGCTCGACGCACAATGTGCCCCATGATGTGTTGTAGTTTTTCTAACCATATGTTTTTCGCATGTGCCAAGTGTAGTTGTTCACCCTGCCTTTGGCCCGATTTGCCGCCGTGAACACCCCAGCATCTTCACGCGCAGCCTTTAGCTCACCAGCATGAGGTCCAAAGCCAGACCTGGCCCAGGAAGCTCAACACGAAGGAGCAAGCATCCTCATCCTCACGGCAAATTGTCACCTCCTCAAAACCTCTTATCCCAGGGGCCCAAGGAATTATCTGCTCCCCGCATTCCTGACCATGGCTCCTAATACACACCCTACCGTTCATGCAATGGCGGCGCTTTGGCTGCTGACCCTGTGTGCCCCTCTGGCCCGGGGCATTGCCGTCAAATCCGAGGCCCGCAGCGCGGGGCGCGTGGCTGCCAGCGCCGAGGGGCGCTCGAGGACCCTGTCGGCGCAGGCCCTGCAGTACTTCCACGCCCTCAACGCCTCGTCGTCCAAGAGGCCCGTGCTCGTGCCGCCTGGCGACGTCCGGAGGGCAGAGGTGTCGCGGCCGGCCGCCGGCCGCCCCAGCCTCCTGGGCGTGGACGCGAGCCAGGGCCTCCGCTCGGGCGGTGAGTTCCAGCCCTCGGCGGAGTTCCAGGCTCAGGCGGAGGCCGGGCAAGGCCAGGGCGCCGAGCTGCCCTGGGGCGTCGGCACGCCCCGCGGCGGCGACAACTGGGTGGTCCACGAGTACTCCGCCATGCACATGCTCGACGTCCCCCACTGGGTCGAGTACAGCCTGGAGACGGGGGATAACATCCAGACGTTCAGCAACGCCTGGCAGGACGTGAAGCTCATTACGCAGGTGCTCGAGAACGTCACCAACGGCTTCTACCTGGACACCCACGGCGGGGATGGCGAGACGCACAGCTACACGCTGCTGCTCGAGATCACCGGCTGGCGCGGCCTCATACTGGAGCCTCAGATCTACGAGTTCGCTACGCTGTGGGGCAAGATGCGGAAGGCGTGGCTTTTCCTCGGGTGCCTGTCTCCGACCGGGAACGCCACGAAGCTCGGCTTCGACACCGATGGCGTACTCGACATGCTGAGCGGTCACCAGATCCACGCCTACAACTTGCCCACCTTCTTGGAAGAGATGGGTGGCCGCAAGACCATTGACTTCTGGGCCGTGCACAATGGTCATTACGAGGCAGAGGTCCTGAATGAGACATTCTTTGGTTCAGGGAAGAACCTCGAGTTCGGGGTCGTCCTGGTCCGCTTCGATGGTCGTCGCGCCGGCCGTGGCTCCCAGTGGTTCGCTCAGCACAGGTCCAAGGACGAGACCGAAGAGCTCATCTTCGAGATCATGCACAACGCCAGCTTCAACTACATCGGTGGCCTGGACGCGTACTGGATCAACTACGTCGAGCCGCGCTTCCATTACAACGACCACGTGTGGGTGAACCCCGCGTACTTCGAGCGGCGCGGCATCCCGGTTCCCACGTGGTGCAAGTCGGCGCCGCCCCCCGCGCTGCAGTACCCCCGCCAAGGCCACCTTGACGTGCCTGGACTGGACAAGCTTGAGAAGTGGACAGGCTCGGGCTCTTCCCCCGGGCCGCACGTGTATGGACAACCGACCGACATGAAGGCGGGGGGCATCCCCCATGGATACGGGAGCCCGGGCATCCCCTATGGGCCGTCCTCGCGCAACCCGTTTGGCATCGACCATCAGGAGTACGACGACCCGTCATACATGTCCCTGGGGTCGAGCAACCCGTCGAAGCCGGGTCCGCAGGGAGGAGGCGGGACCTGGGACCCCCGCTGGAACTGGGACGCGGGCTACACCTACGCGCAGGAGACCGACAAGGTCGTTGCGTACATTGCGAAGGCGAAGGCGGATGCTGCGTTCACGGAGGAGCCCGCCAAGGCGCACCGCGTGCAGTACAGCCGGCTCTTGTCAGTGGAGGGCCGCTGAGCTCGCACGCCTGCGCGCCGCTCGCCAGCCTGGTCACGCGAGGTGGTCCTCGGCACACGCGCAGCTCCCATGGTGCGGCCGCCTGGGTTTCGTGCATGCCATGGCCCTCGTTTAGTTTATGTGAGGCGCGCCTTCCTTCTGCGCCTATGGGAAAAGCTGCTGTTCTTGGCAGGCCAGCCGAAGCGCGACCTGGTCGCGCCAGACCCAGTCGGCACGCTCGCCGCTCCCATCGTGTAGCTACCCAGGCTGACCGCGTGCTCTAGCCACCACTTTTTGCCCAACCCGTGGTCTTGAAGAGTCTTGGCCTCGAGGATGCGGCGCGTTTGCTTGCGCGGAGCTTGCGTCGGGGGCACTCTCCTTCGGTGTCGCGCTAAAAAGTGCACACCTGCGCGTAGTTCGGGGTCAGGACGCGGCAGGAAGGAGCAGTTCGGGATTGGAAGGGGCTCGCTGTTCCTTGGGTCCTTCCGTGGTCGTTCCTGGCGCTCCTCATGCACCTGGTGCTTCGGGGGCCAAACCAGAAAGGAGCCCCATTCCTGATTTAGCGCTCCTTGGGTTAGTGGCTGGGCTGTAGTTCCTCAAGCGCCTGCAGGCGCCCATCTCCTCTTTTTGATCCTTCTCTTCCCGGGCGCGCACGATCCACGGACGTCGAGTCAGCTCCGATGGGCCTGTCGCGCGGCGGTACGGGAGGGGCAGTCGTGATCGCGCTTGCTCGCGCAGCAATCTATGTCACCCCCAGAGGCGCGAGGAACATCTCCCTTCGCGAGCAACTCGCATGTCGATGTGAATGCCGATTGCAGTTGGACTTGCAGCAATTCGATGCGCATGTCGATTCGCATGGCGATTATGTTTCGGTTCGCAGTTCTAGATTCATTATGATTGCAACTGCGCTTGCATTTGCCTTTGATATGCATGTTGATTGCATTTCGATGTTCGTTTCGATTTGAGTTGTAATTTGCACTTCGATGTACATTCCGATGTTCAAGCAAATTTGCACGCCGGATTGCATATCGGTGGCAATTAGGCGTGTACTTCGATGTGCAGTTCGATCTGCATTGTGATCTACATTTCGATTGCGTCCAGATGCGCATTTCGACAAGGATTGACCATAACGCAGTCTAGCGTGATTTGGGCCGTTGTGCTGTTGTTCGTTTCGTGTTTCGCTGTTGTTTCGTGTCGTGATTCGTTTTGTTTCAAATGCGTTTTAAACTTAATAGTTTAGCGTGCGTGTCGTTAGTATTTGTGTTGCGATCCATCTCTAATGTTGCGTTTTGTTTTGTTTTATTAGCCTGGTTCGTTGCGCGTTTCATGCCGTGTTCCGTTTTGTTTCACGCCGTCGTTTGTTTTCAGATGTTCTGATTGCGTCTGATAGGGATTTCGTTTATTTTCATTGTGTGTGCTCGCTTCGTTGTTCGTTTCGTTGTTGATGCTGTCGTTCAATTTCTGTGTCTCCAGCCCCATCAAAATTTCACATCCGCGCTTCAGCCATGGTTTCAAGGCGTTTGCTTCGTTGCTCGTTTCGTTTGTTTTTCAGCTGCTGGGTTGCACTCCTGGCCCGAGCCTCAGCTCTTGTCGTGTCTGAAGCCTCAGCCTGAATCTCGCCCCTTGCCCTAAACGTAGACTCCTGGCGTTCGTTTCGTTGTTCGTTGTGCTTGTTTTCTTTACTTGCGTTTCGCTAGAGGTTTTCAATGGAGATTACACCAGAGGAACCCCCCAATCAATGGATGGTTTGAATGAACGGATCGATCGAGAGATCGATAAGGAGATCGACCGGGAACACGGGAACTCGAGAGCCCGGAACCCAATATCGGCCTGGAACCAGTAGTTAGGAACCCGGGAACCCGGAACCCGGGAACCCGGCCGGCTGCCAAAATCGGCGGAAATTTTCGCCTAATTTTTCAATTTCCGCTAGGACCCCCTTCAGTGTCGGAGGTTGATAGACCTCCTACCCTGACACGTCGATAAACGAATTGGCCGTTTTCGGTTGGCGAGAGGGCGTCGGGGCCGCCATTTTTGCGGGTCCAGGTCCGTCGGTTTCGGTTCTAGGCCGCTTTCACTAAACGGAGGTTTACTAAAGGGAGGTTTGTCCACCGCCGACAGTGCAAGCACTGACTTCGCAGGCCTAGAGGTTGACACCGACCAAGATCGGCGGTGTGCCTCCACCGAGGGAAGACGATAACGATCTCGGTGATGGTGGTAATATTCTGGCTCCCAGGGTGGCCGAAATATGGTCACCAACACCGAAATCTAGGATCATCTTCCCCCTGTGGAGGCAACCCCCTGGGCTGGTGTTGGTGCCAGTTTCCAGGTCTCCAATGACTGGGGAATCACATGTCCTCGCACCAGAATCTCCACAGAGGGGCCGGGGGGGAAGGGGAGGAGTCTCACCGGCCCGGCGGCGGTCCGGCGGCTGTCCAGAGTCGACTCGCTATGGCGCTCCGGCTCGCTCTGATCTAGAAATGGCTCTCACTGTGACGTTCGTTTTCGGTTCGGGCCAAAAATGAAGCTCACCATGTGGTTTCGGTTTCATTTCGACACTCCCACACCCAGGAATGAGACTCCATATATGCTGTTCTGGCTCGATTTGATCCAGGAATCAGCATCACTATTCTGTTCTGGTTCGATTTCCTTTCGCCAGAATCTCCACAGGAGGGGCGGCCGGGCGGAGGTGTCTCACCGGTCTGGCGGCGGTTCGGAATTCACACACGATGGCGCTCTGGCTGGATTTGGTCCAGAAGTGTCACTATGGTGTTCTGGCTCGATTTGGCCCAAACATGAGGCTCACTACGCTGTTCTGGCTTCGTTCCAGCACTCCCACATCCAGAAATTAGCCTCACTTATGTTGTGCTGGCTCGATCTCGTCCAGAAATCAGCCTCACTATCATGTTATATTATGGCTCGATTCCCTTTCACAAGACTCTTCACAGGGGAGGCTGGGGGGAGGCGTCTCACCAGTCCGGTGGCGGTCCGGAATCGACTCAGTGTAGCGTTTTGGCTGGACTTGGTCCCGAAATGACCTCACTTTGGTGTTCGGGCTCGGCTTGGCTCAAAAATGAGGCTCACTATGCTGTCAGCCGGCTTCACTCTAGCACTCCAACATCCAGAAATCAGACTCACTGTGCTGTTCTGGCCCGGTTTGGTCCAAAGATCAGCCTCACTATTATGTTCTGGCTCGGTTTCCTTTCGCCAGAATCTCCACAGGGGATGCTGGAGGGAGGCGTCTCACCGGTCCGGCAGCAGTCCGAGATCGACACCGTGGTGTTCTGGCTCGATGTGGGTCAGACATGGAACCTAGTATGATGTTATGATTCGATTTGGCGCCGAAATGAGGCTCAGTATTGTTTCTGGGCTTCATTTCAGACCTCCCAGACCCAGAAATGAAGCTCACCATGCTGTTCTAGTTCGACTTGGTCCAGCAGTGGGACTCCCTAGTGCGTGCGGGGTCGGTGAGAATTCAACAAGGTGCCTCTCACTTGAATCTCAACAGTACGGACCAGGAGTTTTGGCTCGGTATCAGCCCTCGCAGATCCAGAAATGAGACCATTTTTGGTGTTCTGGCTCGATTTGGTCCAGAGATGAAGCTCAGGCTTGTGTTTTACGATTCGAATTCAGCCCTCCCAGATCCAGACATGAGGCTCACTATGCTGTTATGATTCGATTTGGCCCAGAAATGAGATTCAATAGTCCGTTCGGGCTCGATTTAAATTCAAAGGTTCCTCTCGCCATAATCATCACAGGTGGGGTCGAGCGTTCTGGCTCGATTAACGGCCCTCGCAGATCCCCAAATGAGACTAACTTTGGCGTTCTGGGCCGATTTGGTCGAGAAATGAGGCTCACAATTTTGTGTTGGCTCGATTTCAGCCCTCGCAGAATATACATAAGGTTTGCCGAGCATGCTCTCAGGGCTCCATGCAATCACATCCGTGGGTCCAAGTGCAAACACCCAAACTGAATCATAGTTCCCTTCCGCCTTTGTCGCCATTGCCATTACCATTTCCTTACTGTTCATGAGATTAGGTTTCGCCCATGACGCCCCCTCTGCGAGCCCCACCACACTCCTGAGTCCTCCATCTTTGGGGCCCCCTCTGTTTACGTGCGAACCCCCTCGTTCCATCTGATTCCTCCGCCTCCTCTCCCTCGTCCTCCTCATCATCATCATTCCGTAGCAATTTTGGCTCAAGGCAAAATGGCGTTCCATTCACTGCCTTCGCGGGGTAGGCTCCCGAGCGATCCAGCACCCAGTCGTTTGCCGCCACAAATTCGGGCTAGCGGCCGCCCCGCCATATTGTCGCCACAATCACGCGTTAGCGGCCGCCCATCCATATTCGCTCCCTCGCTGGGCAAATTGCTGTCCTTCGTCGCGCTGTGATGCACGGAGATCTTCATTACTCTGGCTCGCGAGCCAAGCTGCCACGTTCAGCTACCGCCTCCTGGGCCTGTTCCAGAGCCGCCGCGTTCTGGACAAGAGTCGCTGCAGGTGCTTGGCTTCCAGCTCCCGCTCCCGCCACGACCAGCTACTTCGACATCATGCTGGCCGCGCCATCAGACCGAACTCAGTCCGCATCGAACGGGCCCACGTCCCGCAGCAGACGCGAAGACCGCCAACATCGCCACGAAGAGCCTCGCCGCCCCGAACGTGGTGACGACCGCCAGCCCCGCCGCGAAGAACCTCGCCGAGATGGTCGACGTGCAGCGCGCGAACATCTCGGACAGCTCGGCCACGCAAGATTCAGCAGCTAAGGACGCGCTGGCGCTCCCTCGCGTGCTTCTGGCCGTAGCGTTGCGAGACCGCCGCCCACATCAGCGCGATCCTCAGCCTGATCGGGAGGCCGTGCCATTGCCGAAGCCACCGCCGTGGCCATGGAAGAGGAAGATATCCCACCGCATCGCCCCCCTCCTGCTGACCCGCTCTTGGGCGCCGCCGACCCCTGGGCCAACTGTAGCGTCGGCTCACAGCTCGCGCGCGACATCGATCTGGCTCCTACATTCCCATCTCAAGAAGCTGCCGCCGCAGCCGCTGCACCAGCCGCACCTGCTCATGGACGCGCCGCACCTCCTCCAGAGCAGCATCCTACTCCTCCTGAACGACACGAACCGCCTCCTGGAATACCTGCAGATCTTGGCGTCGCCCTTCGTGAGTTTACGCAACGTCAAGTCGCCACAGCCGCCACTCGTTTTCAAGCTCAAGCCGGCCAGCTACTCGCCGAATCTCGTGAAAGCTTCAGGCATCTCGCGCAGCGACAAGTTATCGCCGCCGAGCGCAGAGTTGACGCTCCACCGGACGAAGTTGCCCGCACTCGCAGAGAACAAGGCCGCCAAGCAGCTGAACATCAACGCATGTGGCAACATATCGGCCAGATGCGCGACACGCTCGCCCTCGCCGAAGCCCAGGCGCCGATCACCGACCTCAACCGCCTTGCCGAGTGGGACCGACAGCCCGATCCGACGTTCCTCACGATCGGCAGCCAGCGCCTCATCGCGCCAGACCTTCTGCTCAACGGCCTCCAGGAGTGGATCGCAGCTGCCAATATTCAGCCAAGCCATGTTGAACTTCTCGGTGACGAACCTGCTCGCCGCTTCATGCTACAAGTCAAAGGAGACAGTGCTGTTGCAGTGCCGCGCGCTCTCGCCTTATCACGTGCCCTCCGCGACGCCGCTGGGAATTGAAAAAGGTTCACCTCGACGGACGTTGCTGGGCAGCACTGCGACATATACCTCAATCCCGACAAGTCGCCCAAGCAGGTCCGCACTGAAGTCCAAACAAAGGAACTACTCCAGCTCATGCAGCAACGATGCCCAATAACGAGATGGAGAGCGCGCAGGGCCAAAGGCGAAATTCACGCTGACTCAATGCCCATCGCCAATATCCGCGTCAGAGGTCAATCCGATCCGCCCATTATCCAGCGGAGCGACAGGGCCGCCAACCACCCGCAGTTCCAGCGCGCCGATCGCGGCAACATCACCACCTCCTTCCAGGCGCTCTTTGCTGACGCGGAGTCGGCCACGTGGCGCCCCTCGCCATCGCTGGGCCCCGCGGGGGCTTGACGACATCACCGAGCCGACCGCCATCGTCACGTGGAACGCCAGAGCCTTCATGTGCTACAAGAGCAACCGCTGCCGTCGTAAGCGGGCCGCCCTTGCGAAGTATATGAAGCGCAAGTGCGCATCACTCTGCAGGGGGCCCACGGCTCGGAGGCCCTGCTCCGCACCTGGGCTTCTTCTCGGAGTTCTCGTGCGCCGACAGCGTCAGCCCCAGTGCCGCGGGCGGCGTCGCCACGCGCGCCCCGCGGTTGTCCCCGATGGAGCTCGAGCAACTGCAGCCGAACCAGCTCCCGCTATTCGCCCATGAAGAACACGCCCCTGGTCGCGCCCAGCTGTTGGCCGTCGCGCACGCCGTCGCGCGCGCCACCTCGGTCATTACGAATGCCCACAATCACGAGATCGCTGGCGCCGACCGCCGCAAGGCACAGCAGGCCTGGGAGCTGCGTCGCGCGCGGGCGGAAGCTAACTACCGAATGCGCACCTTCATCGCCGCCGGGGACTTCAACGCCTCCAGCCGCCCGCCGCAGAGCTTCCTGCAGCCGCAGCCGCAACGCGCCAGGCTTGCGCTGGACAACAGCATGCGCCAGCAGCAGCCCTTCTGGAAGTCCCTCTTCGACTCCATGCTTGAGATCGAGACGGAGCTACCCGCGCGCTTCAACCGCTCGGACTTCGCCGCCGCGACCATCGACCGCATTTTCATCAGCCTGCCCCCGCGCGCCACCCAGGAGCTATCGATCCGCGCGAACGTCATGCACGACGCAGCGCTGCTCTCGGACAACCGCCTGAGCGACCACGCCATCGTCTCTTTCTCCATCGGCATCAAGCCGCGCACCCCGAAGGACGAGCAGGCCATCCACCCCTCGATCTTCCGGGACCCGAATTTCGCCATCTACTTCTAGAGGCTCTGGGCGCCACCAGCTTCGACTGCGTTTCGATTGACAGCCGCTGGCGCACCCGCAGGCGCCTCATGACGGAGGCCGCCCAGCTGGCTCGTGACGACTGGGTCCGAAGAGCTACTGGCGATACCAACAAGACAGGCTTCGTGGCCGGCAGTGTCTACGCGATGCGCTCCATCTCGCGTGCCATTTGGCGCCAAGACTTGCAACTGGCCCGCAGAGTTGCCTCCGCGACAACTCGGCGCCAAGTTCGTCAACATCTCCAACCGCATCATCGCGATCAACGAGCCTGCCGTCTTTGCCAGCCTCGCCTCACAACTGAACCGCGACTTCGAGGCGCGGCAACTCTCTCTCTCGCGCAACAAGCCGCGCGGCGCACTCAGGGGCGCGCTGGCGCCCTGGGCCCTGAGAAACTCCTTAAGATCCTCCGGGCCGCCCAGCGTCGGGCTCTCCTCTGGCCCCCCTGGAAGCGCCGCCTCGCCCTCCAGGGAATCAAAGCCACGGGCCCAGATGGACCCGAGATAGCGAGAAAGAGAGAGAGAGAGAGAGAGAGAGAGAGAGAGAGAGAGAGAAAGAGAGAGAGAGAGGAAGGAGAGAGAAAGAGAGAGAGAGAGAGAGAGAAAAGAGAGAGAGAGAGAGAGAGAAAGAAAGAAAGAGAGAAAGAGATAAAGTAGCACGATGGCCACCGCCCTGCACGACCATTGGCAGCCCGTCTTTGCCGCCAAGCCCGTCGACGAGTCCAAGGTCACCAACTACATCCACGCGCGCGTGCCGACGGGCGAGATCCTGGACATTGGGGCCCCCGCGAAGCCGCTGATCAGGGCCTTTCTGCTGTGCGCATCGCCGTCAGCAGCAGGGCCCGACTGTTTGCCGTCCTCTGCCTGGCCCGCGCATGATGCCTCGTTGACTCTCCTGGAGGACGTGTCCTTCTTCCTCTGATCTGGCCAGTATTACATCCGCGACTTGAGCGATTCCGACTTCGCCTTCTCGCCGAAGGGTGACAACGTTGTTGGCGCAATTCGCGACAGACCGAGCATTTGAAGATACTCGCCCGCTCTCGCTGAATAGCACTGACATTCAGGCCATCGCTGGGGCAGCCAACTACCTCATCAAGGGCGCCGTGGCAGAGCGCGCCCACATAGCACAGCAGGGCTTCGTTCAGAAACGCAACTTCACCAAGCGCATCGTTCGCTTCGACGCTGAGATGCGGCGCGCTGGTCTTCTCCCTGGAGCTCCTCAGGCCAAGCCCGTCTTCGCGAGCTTCGACCTCTCTGCCGCCTTCCCGTCCTTGGGACGAGTTTGGTTCTTCGCCGCGCTGGGGCACTTCGGGATCCCAGCTGGCCTCATGAACCTCTTCCGCGCGCTGTACTATGCGCCGAACAGTTGCACCAAGACCGACGGCGTCAGGCACACCATGTTCGCCATAGAGTCTGGAGTTGCGCAGGGTTGTCCTGCTTCGGGCTCGGCATGGGCCATCGCCATGGGCCCGCTCGTCCGCCATCTCGCCGCGTTCGTGGAGCACCACGACGGCGCGCCGAATCTGGATGCTGGCTACATCGGGGCCTGCGCGGACGACGCTGGGCTGCTGGCATCCTCTTTCGACACGCTGCGCCGCGCAGCTGAGCCCATTGCCGCGGCCGAGGAGCTTGCGCTCCTCTCGCTTAAGCCGCGCAAATGTTTCATCGTTCCGCTCTGGGCCGCGACCCCAGACACCATTGCCCAAGCCAAATCCCTTCTGACCGATCTCGGACCTTCCTGGGGTGGTTTCTCGGTTGCGGGCTGCGCCAAATATCTCGGCACGTTCTTCGGCCCCGAGGCCTCGCTGGCTTCGCAGTGGCCCGCGCCAGGGCAAAAATGGTGGCAACGGGGAAATATTCTTCACCTAGTGCAGGGTGGCAGTGGTGCCACAGCTCGCCTTTGCAATACCTCTATCATGTCCACGCTTAGCTGTGTTGCCCAGTTCTTCCCGCTTCAGCCGCCGATCGCTCGCCGTGAACTGCATGTTTTCCATGAGATGCTTAACCCCCCCCCCCAGAACTCACTTCGCAAAGTTGATTTCATAGCCATGGCGTGGTGGAGCTCACCGCCCGCCCCACAGCCCGCTCAGGTCACATCTGTCGCCGCCGCTACCCGTTATGCTGCCGTCGCTCTCGCGGGTGACTGGGAGCCGTTTGCCGAGCGCCTCGCTGACACATCATGGGGGGGAACCACCCTTCAGAACGCGCCTCGCTAGCAGACTGGCGAGTGGTCGCCCGCTTTCTGGTCGTCGCAGCTGTCCATCGTACAGTACTGCCGCTCCCTCATCGGAGCCCAGCCTCAGAAGCCGTTTTCCCGCCTAGCAGTCGCAGCCGCTTTGCACGTTGCGCGCCTCGAGCTGCGCGTTGCTGCAGCTGCTGCCCCACCGCGTCGCCCGAAATCTCAGCGCACGTTCGCGCGCAAGCTTGCTGAGCAAGCCTTCGCCTCACCATTTTCCGTCACTCTGCGCAAACGCATTACGGCGCGTGGCCTCCAGGCGCCGTCGGAGCCAGGAGAGCTCCAATAGCGCTGGGCAGACCTCGCGGAATCACTCAAAACGGTGCGCCCCAGCTGGCGATGGGCCACCTTTAAGACACTAAGCGGTGGCTGGACCACCACTGGACGTATGCACGTGCTCGCCACAAAACAATGCGTTTTCGCCACTACCTTACCTGCCCCTCGCTTTCGAGCCTCCTCTGGTCCCCTCATCCTCCCCTCCTCCGCTCGACGCTCGCTGCCTGGGGCCTGGGGCCCGCAGCTGCGTACCCGCCCGCTCGTCAGGATCCGCTTTCGTTGAGTTCAACGATTCGATTGAGCGCATTACGTTAGCGTTTCACACTTAAAACAAAATGAAGCATCACACTGACCCGAGCTCCCGCCCTGCGGCGATGGCCGCAGCAAACCGAGCTGCCAAAGCATTACTTTACAGGTGAGAGAGTTAGCGACGGGCGCCGCGGACGATCATCATTTGCCCTCGTCTCGCGTCGTGCCCGCTTGCCCTCGTCTCGTGTCTTACAGGGTACCTTAACTCCTCCTCCTCCTCCTCCTCCTCCTCATCATCATCATCATCGTCATCATCATCATCATCATCATCATCATCATCATCATCCCCATCGTCGTACTTGATTGTGTTTTTTCTCGGCTCGATCAGGCAGGTTTGTTTCGAGCGGTGGCCGCATCCTGCGGTGCCCCCGGTTGCTCTGGTCCTCCGCCCTGGCGCTATGGAGTGCCGCGCGCGGGCGCCACTGCTCGACCTCGAGCTGCCCGCGGCAAAGGAGGAGGAAGAGCAGCAGGCGCCGCTCTTGCCGACGCCCCCCCGCCCCCAGCGCCGCGTGGCGTGGAGGCTCGCGGCGGGCTCGGTGGCCACGCTGATGGTCCTGGGCGCGGTGGCCGCTTTCGCCTCCGGTGCTCGCACGGGTGCCCAGAAGTGCGCCGAGGGGTCGTGCAGGAGCACCGCGCACAACCTGGACGCGGCCGTGAGGCTGAAGGGGGGCGGCTCGCAGGACACGCCCGAGGACTCGGCGGACACGGCCTCCACGATCTCCACGGAGTTCGGCGCCGCGCCGGCGCCCCCACCCCCGCCGCCACCGCCCTCGCCGCCCCCGCCCCCGCCGCCCCCACCCCCGCCCCCGGCGAAGACGGCTGGAGCTTCTACCGAGGCAAAGGCGGCTGGAGGCTCTACTACCGCGCTCAGCGAGGAGGTGACCACCACCCAGTCGGAGGTGACTGCAGTGGCCACCCCCGAGACGAAGACGGCTGGAGCCTCTACTACCTCGCTCAGCGTGGAGGCGAGCACCACTCAGGTTGAGGTGACTGGAATGGCCACTACTGCAGCGACGACGGCTGGAGCCCCTACCGAGGCGAAGACGGCTGGAGGCTCTGCTACCCTGCTCAGCGAGGAGGTGACCACCACCCAGGCGGAGGTGACTGCAGTGGCCACCGCCGAGACGAAGACGGCTGGAGCCTCTACTACCTTGCTAAGCGAGGAGGCGACCACCACCAGCGCGGAGGTGACTGGAACCGCGGATACGACCGTCGTGGACGGGAACCCGTCGCCAGCGGCTTCGACCGCCGCGCCCATGGCCTCCACGACCACCGCCTCGCCCACGACCACCGGGACCGCAATCGAGGAGGCTACCACGGGCGTGGAGACGACCGCAGCCTCGACGCCTGGCGACGGGGCGACCACCGTGGTGGGGACACTCCAGGATGCCACCGAGACAGTCACGGGCGAGATGCCGTCGCCCCCGCCCCCGCCGCTGGCGTCCACTGCCACCACTGCGGCAGAGGCGGCTGGAGGCTCTTCTACCCTGCCCAGCGGGGCGGTAAGCACCACCCAGGCGGAGGTGACTGGAGTGGCCACCACGGGGACGACGACGGCTGGAGCCACTGCTGGATCGCCCAGCGAGAAGGAGACCACCACCCAGGCAGAAGGGACTGGAACGGCCAATACAACCGTGGCGAGTTCTACCACCGAGCCTATGGCCACCACTACCGCCGAGGTCGCCGTTAGATGAGTCGCCGTTATTCGCCGTTGGTCTCGCGCGGTGCCGTCGGGTCCCAGGGGCGCACCCGTCAGGCTGTCAGAGAAGCACGCCGCCGGTAGAGTTCGGCGGCCAAAGTGTGCCTGCTCCTGCTTCATTTTCGGTCCCTTCCCATTGCGTTGGGTCCCTTTCTGCAGTAATTGCAGTAATTACGCGCGTCGATTGGGAAATCAGCCTGCCAACGGCTGCCCTGTGGAGATCTCGTATCCTGCGATGGCCCGGGAACGCAACCTTCGGGTGCTCAAACATCGAAGGCAGACGTGCCCCCAAATCTCTCATACAGTGGAGGCCCATGCCAAGAAACACCCTGCTTGCCTCCAGGGTGCCCTTGGTTTCATAGGTTTCGATGGTTTTGCGATGGACAGCGTGACGTTCCCATGCCGGCAATCAAGGGATGTCCTGGGCAGGGTTGGGTTTCTTGTGGAAGGTTTCTTTTGGACTGGCCTCCACTGTGGCCTAATTTCTCATCGTGCGCATCTAATGTATTCGCCGAGTCGGGCGCCGAGCCGAACCTGGTTCCCCAGATGGCACGCAGTGCTTGACCAAACGCCAGCTGCACAAGGAGGCGAGAATCGGCGGCGAGCGAGGGGGGGGAATGAGAAGGGGAAGGCCTTCTCAGAAGGCGGCGGGACTCCTCAGGAGCCCCCGCGCCTCCTGAGAAGTCTCTTCTGTCTCTTCGAAGAAGGCCTAGACAACTTCTCAGAAGGCCGGGGGGCTTCCGAGCCTTTTGAGGGGGGCTTTCGCCTTCTCACTTCCCTCATCGCTCGCCGCCGACTTTAGGAAATGATTCAGCAAGGAAGGCATTGGCGTTGCTTGGCGTTGCTCGGAAGTGCTATTTGCACAGCCTCGCATTACTCTGCATTGTTCTGCGTTGCTTGGCATTGCTTGGATTGGCAAGGCCTTCTCCTTTTCACTTCCCCCCCCCCCCTCTATCGTCGCCGAGGGAAGGCCAGAAGGGACCAGGAAGCTCCCAGGACCCCCCAGTGGCGCGAGGGGGTAGTGGCGCTGCGCGCGCCGCGGCCCTGGGCAGGAGGGCCACCCTTCGCCCACGTGACCCTCGCGAGGGCGCGAAGGCATCCGCGCCTGGCGGATGCCTCTTCCAACATGGGGGGAGGGGGAGGAGGAGGAGGAGGAGGAGGAGGAGGAGGAGGAGGAGGAGGATGGAGAATGGAGGATGGAGGATGGAGGATCATCCTTCGCCCAGGTGGCCGCGGCCTGGGCAGGCGGCCTCGCGAGGGCGCGAAGGCATCCGCGCCTCCTGGGGCGCGACGCGCGCAGCCGACTTGGAGCGACCCGCCCCCCAGCCATCCGACGACGGTTTTCCAGGGCGCAGCCCCAGCGATGTGAGACAGCGACGTCAAAACGCACGATGTGTTAACACGTTCTCCGGCTCGCCGCCTGGAAACTGCTCGGATGGGCACGCAGACCGCCGTGGCTGCGCGCGGGCCTGGGGCGCGGTGGGAACCCAGGGCCCAATGCTGCTACAGGCATGTCGTGAAAAGAGTATGTAAGCCAGGACCACCGTCCACACCAACCAACCTCCAGATTAGCACCGTCCACCCCAGAGGTCCCGACCCCTTCCCGGGGGAGAGGTCGTTCTCCCTCCCCGATCCGCCTCTGATGATCCCGGAGCCAAGCTCCCTGGGAGAGCCGCCGGGACGGAACACATCTCAGCTCGGGCGGGCGGGCGGCAACGCTTGAGTCGGACATGTCCCTCTACAGGAAGAGTATTCAAGGATAGTGGCAAACATAGCATGGGGGCGATTTGTCGTGCACTTTTGACTGACTATTTTGATTACGTCTTCATTTTTTTGTTTGGTTTAGATCTTTGCTTCGAAGAACCCGCCTGTATGAGGCCATGCCCGACCTGAGGCCACGGGGGGAGGGGGGGTGCGAGCAGCGCTGGGCGATCGAAGGTTGCAGGGCAGAGGCCCCGAAGGGGCCCAGACGGTGCACGAACAAGAAAGCAGCACGCCTTCTGCACCCCACGCTTGGTGGACCCCCCGTCAGCGAGCACCCGGCAACCGTCGGAGGCCCGAGCCTCGCAGGGAGGACGAAGCTTTTTGCGGAGTTGGGCGCCCTGGCGCGGACGGCCGAACGACCTCTGCAGCGGGACACCCTGGCCACGCGGTCGCCGCCGCAAAAACTGCCCGTTCAACGCCGGCGCCGCGCAAGGCGGGGCGGAACAAGTCGCACCGTCGGAGGTCGGATCGGAGGTGGTGAATGGGGGAGAGGGTGTGGTGGCGGGCAGCGGGTTTCCCAGGAGGGAGCAATGCACGCAGCCAGGGGCGCCGACTGCCCATGCCTTCGGTGAGGCCCCCCAGCGAGTGCGTCTCGTGCCCGCCCAGGTTCGATACACAAATCTCAAGCGCGACAGGCCCGATTAGCATCTCAGCGTTTCATCGCACTTGCGGCCGCCCTCGTCTTCGCCTCTCTCTCTCTCTCTCGTTCTCTCTCTCTCTCTCTCTCTCTCTCTCTCTCTCTCTCTCTTTGCTTTTTTCCTCTCTGTCTCTCTCTCTCTTTCTCTTTTTCGCGTGCACCCGAGAATCTACCGATCGGTTGCCCCGATTCGCCCCCGCGCTGGCGCGGATTGTCTCTGCCGCCCCGCCGACGAGAAACGTTTTATCGCACTTGTTTTGATCTCACGCTTTGGCAAGGCTCGGGCGTGTCCCTCTACAGGAGGTATGCTGGCCCCCCAAGCAGCCTTCGAAAGCGGCGACGGTTTCGCAGATCGCAGCCCCCCAAGGATGGCGAGGTCTACTTGGGGTCTGCGGCGGCTACCACCCACTATGCCCCCCCCCCCCAGGCAGCCTTCGAAAGTGGCGACGGTTTCGCAAATAGCAGGCCCCCAGGGATGGCGAGGTCTAATTTGGGTCCGCGGCGGGTACCCACTATGCTGCCCCCCCCCCCCAGCAGCCCTCGAAAGTGGCGACGGTTTCGCAGATCGCAGCCCCCCAGGGATGGCGAGGTCTAATTTGGGTCCGCGGCGGCTGCCCACTATGCTGTCTCCCCACCAGCAACCCTCGAAAGTGGCGACAGTTTCGCAAGTCGCAGCCCACCAGGGATGGCGAGGTCTAATTTGGGCCCGCGGCGGATGCCCACTATGTCGTTCCCCCCAGCAGCCCTCGAACGTGGCGATGGTTTCGCAAACCGCAGCCCCCCCCCAGGGATGGCGACGTCTAATTTGGGTCCGCGGCGGGTACCCGCTATGCTGTCCCCCCAGCAGCCCTCGAAAGTGGCGACGGTTTCGCAAATCGCAGCCTCCCAGGGATGGCGAGGTCTACTTTGGTCCGCGGCGGGTACCCACTATGCTGTCCCCTCAACAGCCCCCGACAGTGGCGACGGTTTCGCAGATCGCAGCCCCCCAAGGATGGCGAGGTCTCATTTGGGTCCGCGGTGGGTGCCCACTATGCTGCCCCCCGCAGCAGCCTTCGAAAGTGGCGACGGTTTCGCAAATAGCAGGCCCCCCAGGGGTGGCGAGGTCTAATTTGAGTCCGCGGCGGGTACCCACTATGCTGTTCCCCCCAGCAGTCCTCGAAAGCGGCGACGGTTTCGCAAATCGCAGCCCCCCAGGGATGGCGAGGTCTACTTGGGGTCCGCGGCGGGTACCTACCATGCTGCCCCCCCAGCAGCCGTCGAAGGTGGCGACAGTTTCGCAAATCGCAGCCCCCCCCCCCCCCTCCCGAGGGATGGCGAGGTCTACTTCGGATCCGCGGCGGGTACCCACTATGTCGTTTTCTCAGCAGCCCTCGACGAAAGTGGCGCCAGTTTCGCAAATCGCAGCCCCCCAAGGATGGCGATGTCTACTTTGGATTTGCGGCGGGTGCCCACTATGCTGCCCCCCCCCCAGCAGCCCTCGAAAGCGGTGATGGTTTCGCAAATCGCAACCCACCAGGGATGGCGAGGTCTAGTTTGGGTCCGCGGCGGCTACCACCCACTGTGCCCCCCCCCTCCCCCAGCAGCCCTCGAAAGCGGCGATGGTTTCGCAAATCGCAGCCCACCAGGGATGGCGAGGTCGAATTCGGATTTGCGGCGGGTGCCCGCTTTGCTGCCCCCCAGCAGCTTTCGAAAGTGGCGACAGCTTCGCAGAACGCAGCCCCCCAGGGTCGGCGAGGTCGGAGACAGGTACCACAGGCAACATGCACGCACAAGCGGTAACTACGCACATTGCACGAGGAGACAAGAAGGAGGGGGGGGCGAGAGGCATGAGGCGGGAGGCGGGATGAGGAAGAAGGACAAGACGCGACCGCAGTGCTCTATTCAAAACGAATGCCCAACCAAGGAGGGCTGGGAACAGCTTTTGAAAACCATCATAACATATTCAAAACATGCTCAGAAAAAAAGAGAACAATCGTCCCGAGGCCATTTTTGGATTATTCTGGGATATTCCGTCAGGAACCAGTCGGTTCGTAAGGCTTCCAAAATCGAGCGCCCCGAAAAAATGCCAGAGCACATGGTTGTGCAATTTGTTTTCAAAAAATGCTCCGCGCGCGCGCTCTTGCGACTTCCCAAGAAAGTCATCGTTTTTCAACGCGTGCGTCAAATGCGACCCAGCGGGCCCCTCGCGCGCGCATGTCAAAATCATTCGAACACCCTTGCGCGCGTGCCGGGGGGGAAGGGGGGGCGCGCGCGCGGGGGGCGGGGGCGGGGGCGATCCTTGTCAAATTACGCCGCGTGATGATATAGCGCCGCGCCGTCGTCATCGTCATCATCGTCGCGGGCTTCCATCGCCGTCGCGTCTGCCGCCGTCGACGTCGCCGCGGCGCCGCGCCCGCCCGAGCCGCCGACTCGCGCTGATGCGCCCGCGTGCCAGTGCGGCCTGCGAGAGGCGCCGGGAAGCGCCCGGCGGCGAGCGCCGCCGCGGCCGCGTCGGCGGTCGCGCCAGATTAGTCAGTCGCTCTGCGCGCGAGCTTGCGCGAGCCTGCGCGGCCGCAGCGCCGCGCCAGCCTGCCCCGAGCAGTCGCCGCGATCGCCGCCTCGCGGGCTGCGCGCGCCTAGTCGCGGGTGGGCTTGCGGGGCGATTGCGCGAGCAGTGGAGCTGACAACTTCGAGCTCTGCGGGGCGACCTGCGCCGCATCGACTGCCCAGCAAAGATTGCGCAGCGCAGATTGCACAGCATGGGTTGCGCAGCATAGTTTGCGCAACATAGATTGCACCGCGCATGTTGCGCCGCGTAGATTGCCCGCTATGGCCTAGCTGATCCCCCCCTCGTGGGCGCGCAAATAACATACATTCGAAATAGGAGTTCTCATGGTCCACGCGAACCCGGCATCGCCCCCCCCCCACCCCGTGCAAGAAAAAACGCGACGCGCGCACACTAGTTCCTCAAAAGTCCGGAACTGTCAAGGATCCTCTGCAACAAGCGGGGCGAAGTGCACGCGCGCGCCACAATCCATCAAGATGTTCGAGGTGTGGCAACGCTCTCAAAATCGAGCGCCCCGAATACACAACAAAACATATGGTTTTGCAATGCGTCTTCAAACAATGTTCGGCGCGCGCGCTCCTGCGAATTCCCCAGAAAACTATAGTTTCCAACGTTTGCATCGCGCGCGACCGCATGTCGAAGTCATTCGAAGGCCTTTGCGCGCGCGCCAGGGCGGGGGGGGGGCGGGGGGCGCGCGATCCTTTTATGTGAAAATATATTGCCGCGCCGTCGTCGTCGTCATCGTCGTCGCCAGTCCCTATTCTCATCGCGTCCGCCGTTGTCGACGTCGCCGCGATGCCGCGCCCGCCCTCGCCGCCGACTCGCGCTCGCGCGCCCGCGCGTCAGCGTGGCCGGCGAGACGCGCGGGGAAGCGCCCAGCGGTCAGCGCCGCCGCGGCTGCGCGTGTCGCGCCAGGATAGCTGGCCGCTCTGCGCGCGCGCTAGCGCGGCCGCGGCGGTGCGCCAGCCGGCGCCGCGCAGCCATCGCAATCGCCGCCGCGCGCGCTTTGCAAACCTAGTTGCAGGTGGACGGGCGGGGCGATTGCGCGGGCAGCGAAGTCGACCATTTCACGTTCGGCAATGGCGCAACATAGGTTGCACAGCATATTGCGCAACATTGAAAGGCCCGCAGAGAAGCCGCGCCGCAGACTGCACCGCGCACATTGCACAACATAGATTGCACAGGAAAAATTACGCGTTGCACTGCGCAGCGTAGACTGCACCACGTAGATTCTCTTGTCTCAAAAGAGAAATCGATTCTACCACCCTCCCGAGGCCGGACATATCGACGCTTGCTGGGGCACTGCAATTTACATGCGGTTCTGCCCTATCGAGCACCTTCCATGTGAAATCATATCACTCCAGCCAAGCTGGCATCGCCCCCCCCCCCCTTCATCCCTGTCGAATAGCACCGCGCGCGCACACCTGTTCATCAACGACCATCAAGTTTCAATGATACCTTGCAAGACATGCGACAAAGTCAACGCTCGCGCGTCGTCGCGCGCGCATGTTGGAACGCTCTGGGAACCTTTGGTGACGCGCGGGCTTCAAGATGGAGGTCCTCGGACACGTGGAAAAGTGTTGCAAACTTGCATTTCACTGAATTCGCGCGTTCTGGCGATTTGTCCTGACAACCAGAGGGTGTTCAACATTTTTCGTCGAATGAGACCGCGCGGGTTTCTCCCGCGCGCCCTCGCGCGCTTGCGAGGCGCGGGGGGGGGGGGGGGCGGGAGGGGGGGGGGGGGCGCAATCCCTGTCAAAGGACGCCACGCGGGCCACTCGCGCGCGTCGGCCGCGCGCGCGCCCAAACCCGCCCAAAACCTTCATCGCCGACGCGTGGGCGCCATCGCCGTCGCTGGCACGACCAGCATCGGCGCCGTCTCTGGCCTCGCCGTCATTGCGGTCATCATCGCCGCCATCGTCGCCGCTATCATCATCGCGCCCGCCGCTGTCCGCGCCGCCGCGATGCCGCGCCCGCTGGAATCACCGACTCGCGCCGAAGTGCGCGTTCACATGCGCGGCCCACGAGGCGCGCTGAGAAGTCCCAGGCGGCGAGCGCCGCCGCGGCGGCGTCGGTCGCGCCGAACTAGTCGGCGGCCCCACGCGCGAGCATGCGCGCGCCAGCGCGGCCGCGCCGACGCGCCAGCCGACGCCGAGCAGACGTCGCAATCGCCGCCGCATGGGTTTTGCAAAACAAGTTGCGGGTGGGCGGGTGGGGCGACTGCGCGAGCATTGGGGCTGACAGCTCCGCGTTCTTCAATATCAGTTCGCTTTTCTAGAAGAGCATTATGATCGACCCCCCCCCCCCGGCATTAACGGCGCCCGTTTTCGCGCTGTGATTTACGTGTGTTTTTGCCCCATCGCCCATGATAGATACGACTTCGCATCGCCCCGTTTAAACCGACACCCCCTTTTCATCCATGCGATTTGTTCTGCACGCGCGTGTGCTTTCATAAGACATAGAGGTTTTCAATGATCCGCTGCCACCGAAGAATTGACGAAGTGCACGCGCGCGCGGGCGCCGTCGCGCGCGCATCTGGAAATCCTGCGAAAACCGTGTTCCCAAAATCAACGATTACACATGGCTTCGCAACAATGTTTGTCAAAGAATGCCTGCGCTCACGCTCTAGCAGATCTCTAAGAAAACCATGGTTTTTCAACGTCTCCACATGCTACCAAACCGACCTCTCGCGCGCACATGTCGAAGCCGCTTGAACGCTCTCGCGCGCGTGTTGTCGCAAGAACCCTTTACATATGTATTCAAGACAAGATGGGCTTCTCATATGACTTCGGTTTTTGTTGTAACAATCTGCGTTGCATTCTGCCAGGCGGGCCTCCCGCGCCGCATGTCGAAGTCATTCGAGCGCCCTGGCGCGCGTGCTGGGGGGGGGATCACAGTCCTTGTCAAAGAATATAGTGCGGGCCACACTCGCGCGGCGGCCGCGGGCGCATGTCGAACTCCGTCCCAAACTTTCGTCACCGACGAGAGGAGGCCGTCGTCGTCGCGGGCGCGATCAGCATCGGCGCCGTCACTGGCCTTTCCGTCGTCGTCGACACCATCGTCACCAGCATCGTTATTATCATAGCCGTGTTTCCCGTTGCCGACGTCGCCATTGTACCCTGCCCGCCCAAGTCGTCGACTCGCATTGAAGTGCCCGTTGGGAAGTGCCCGGCGGTCAGCGCCGCGGCCGCGTCGGTCGCGCCAAACACGTTGGCCGCTGCGCGCGCGAGCGCGCGCGGGCTAGCGCGGCCGCAGCGATGCGCCAACCAACGCCAAGCACTTATCGCAATCGCCGCCCCTAGGGATTTGCAAACCAGGCTGCGGGTGGGCGGGTGGGAAGATTGCGCGAGCAGCGGGGCTGGCAATTTCAAGCTCGGCAGGGTGAATTGCGCCGCGTAGATTGCTTCACAGAGAAGGCGCAACATATATTGCGCAACGTACATTGCACATCATATGTTGCACCGCGCAAAGTGCACCACATAGATTGCCCCGCAGAGACTGCGCGCGCACGCGCAGATGGCGCCACATATATGATCAAACAACTCAGTAATTGGACACCACGCGGGCTGCCGCCTGGGGGGGGGCGCAAAGGGAATCGTTTTGCAAGGTCACCGCGAAGGAAGTCACGCGGCAAGGCCGCCGCAGAAGAAACTCGTTTGAAAGGCCGCCGCAAAAAAGGCATCCCTTCGGCAGGCCGCCATCAAAGGTCATCCTTTTCGCGCGGCCGCCAGAAATGGAAACCTCTTGGCAAAACCACCACATACAGGAAATCCGTGTGCAAGGCCACCACCAACAAATCACTGCAACGAGGCCGCTACATAAATAAACGCATTGCACGGTTGCCACAAACGAATATGCTGTAAGGGTTTCAGACGTATTCAACGTGTAATATGCCATGTGTAAGCTGCATTCGAGGAGATTCATGCGCAACAAGCCACACCACGGACCAAGTGCGATTTGTCGCAGTGCGAGGCGGTCTGTAATCCGCGACTGAAGAACATTACGCTTCCGAGACAGTAGTGTGTCTGGCGTGATGATAGCTGGCGTGAAACTTGCGAGAATCATGCTGGTGGCCGTTGCTTCGCTGATGCCGTTGGTGGCGTTGGTCAAGCATTGGGAGACTGACGCGCCGTGCGAACAACAGCCTGAGGCATGGCGACCACGGAAGAGAGCTGGGCTGCAGGTAGACAGGCGGACGGCGCACGAGTCTCGACGCGGTGGACAAGCGGGTGGCGCACGCCGCGGTGAGGGACCACTCTCTGCGCATCCCTTATGGTGTCCAGAAAGTGCCACGCCTGCTGTGCATGGATGGCGGGGACGTATAGATACCGCGGTGAGGGATCACTCCCTGCGCACCCTTTCTGGTGTCGAGAAAGTGCCACGCTTGCCGCGCTTTCCAGCCCAGGCACGCATAGGGGCCGCGCTGAGAGACCACCCCTTGCGCACCCGAATCAGGTGTCGAGAAAGCGCCACGCCTGCCACGTTTTCAGGCCCCTGGCACGCATAAGGGCCGCGGTAGGGGACCACCCTCTGCGCACCCCCTCTGGTGTCGAGAAAGTGTCACGCTTGCCACGCTCTCCGACCCTGGCACGCATAGGGGCCGCGCTGAGAAACCACCCCCAGCGCGCCCCCTCTGGCGTCGAGAAAGTGCCACGCTCGCCGCGCTCTCCGACCATGGCGCGCATAGAGTTATGGAAGTCGATTGATGGAGAGGAAGCATGCTGCCAAATAATTTCCAGATGTCTAATTCCCTACCTAGGCTCTGCCTAGAAGGGGTCCTACTCTCTTTGCTTAAAGGGCCGGGCAATGCTAACCGCCCCGGGCGGTTCCCCCAGTCCCCGCCCCGCGGTTCCCCCAGTCCCCTGGGAGCTTTAGCCTTAGTTTTAGCTTTAGCTTAGCTTTAGCTTTAGCTTTAGCTTTAGCTTAGCTTTAGCTTAGCTTTAGCTTAGCTTTAGCTTAGCTTTAGCTTAGCTTTAGCTTAGCTTTAGCGTAGTGTTAGCTTAGCTTTACCTTAGCTTTAGCTTAGCTTCAGCTTAGTGTTAGCTTAACTTTAACTTAGTGTTAGCTTAGCTTTAGTTTAGCTTCAGCTTAGCTTTAGCTTAGCTTTAGCTTAGTGTTAGCTTAGCCTTGGCTTAGCTTTAGCTTAGCATTAGCTTAGCTTTAGCTTAGCTTTAGCTTAGCTCCAGCTTAGTGTTAGCTTAGTTTCAGCTTAGCTTCAGCTTAGTGTTAGCTTAGCTTTAGCTTAGTGTTAGCTTAGCTTTAGCTTAGCTTTAGCTCAGCTTTAGCTTAACTTTAGCTTAGTTTTAGCTTAGCGTCAGCTTAGCTTTAGCTTAGCTTTAGCTTAGCTCTAGCTTAGCTTTAGCTCAGCCTTAGCTTAGCTTTAGCTTAGCTTTAGCTTAGCTCTATATTAGCTTTAGCTTAGCTTTAGCTTAGCTTTAGCTTAGCTTTAGCTTAGCTTTAGTCTAGCTTCAGCTTAGCTTTAGCTGAGCTTTAGCTCAGCTTTAGCTCAGCTTTAGCTTAGCCTTAGCGTAGCTTTCGCTGAGTTTTCGCTTAGCCTCAGCTTAGCTTTAGCTTAGCTTTCGCTTAGCTTTCGCTGAGGCTTTAGCTTAGCTTCAGCTTAGCTTTAGCTTAGCTTCAGCTTAGCCTTAGCTTAGCCTTAGCCTAGCTTTAGCTTAGCCTTAGCTTAGTGTTAGCTTAGCCTTAGCTTAGCTTTAGCTTAGCTTCAGCTTAGCTTCAGCTTAGCTTTAACTTAGCTTTCGCTTAGCTTTAGCTTAGCGTTAGCTTAGCTTTAGCTTAGCTTTAGCTTAGCTTTACTGTTACCACTAATGCTGCTTTCCTAGGGGCTCCAACTCCTAGGTTGGGTCGCACTGGGATAATTATATGTGTGTTAAAAATTGTTGGGAACATGTTTAGAACATGTTTTACAACTGTCAAGCACATCTTTAATTCAATGATAGGATGGTTAGAGTCCACAAGCATGGAGGCCGCGCTGAGAGATGACACTCTGCGCATCCCCACATGGTGCCCAGAAAGTGCCACGCCTGCCACGCTCTCCGGCCCTGGCACGCATAGAGGCCGCGCTGAGAGACCACATTCTGCGCATCCCTTACGGCGTCCATAGAGTGCCACGCCTGCCACGCCCTCCGACCCTGGCACGCATAGAAGACCCCTTCCTGCACAGACCTTGGTACGCATAGAGGCCGCGATGAGAGACCACCCCCTGCGCACCCCCATATGGTGTCCAGAAAGTGCCACGCCTGCCACGTTGTTCGACCCTGGCACGCATAGAGGCCGCGCTGAGAGACCACACTCTGTGCATCCCCACATGGTGTCGAGAAACTGCCACGCTTGCCACGCTTTCCGACCCTGGCACGCATAGAGGCCGCGCTGAGATACCACACTCTGCGCATCCCCATATGGTGTCCAGAAAGTGCCACGCTTGTCACTCTCTCCGACCTTGGCACGCATAGAGGCCACGCTGAAAGACCACCCCTACGCGCACCCGCCCTGGCGTCGAGAACGCGCCACGCCTGCCGCGCCCTCCGACCCTGGCACGCATAGAGGCCGCGACGAGAGACCAACCCTCGCGCACCCTCCCTGGTGTCGAGAAAGCGCCACGCCTGCCGCGCCCTCCGACCATGGCGCGCATAGAGGCCGCGCTGAGATACGACCCTCTGCGCATCCCCATGTGGTGTCCAGAAAGTGCCACGCCTGCCACGTTCTCCGACCCTGGCACGCATAGAGGCCGCGCTGAGAGACCACACTCTGCACACCATCTTTGGCGTCGAAAAAGTGCCGCGCCTGCCGCGCTCTCCGACCCTGGCACGCATAGAGGCCGCGCTGAGAGACCACCCCCTTCGCACCCTCTCTGGTGTCGAGAAACTGCCACGTCTGCCGCGTTCCCGACCATGGCGTGCATAGAGGCCGCGCTGAGACACCACGCTCTGCGCATCCCTTATGGCGTCCAGGAAGTGCCACGCCTGCCGCGCTCTCCGACCATGGCACGCATAGAGGCCGCGGTGGGAGACCCCCTCCTGCACACCATCTTCGGCGTCGAGAGAGTGCCACGCCTGCCACGCTCTCCGACCCTGGCACGCATAGAGGCGCGCTGAGACATCACCCCCTGCGCACCCTCTCTGGTGTCGAGAAAGCGCCACGCCTGCCACGCTCTCCGACCCTGTCACGCACAGAGGCCGCGCTGAGAGACCCCCCCTTGCGCACCCTCTGTAGTGTCGGGAAAGTGCCACGCCTGCCACGCTCTGCGAGCGTGCGGCGGATAGCGTTCCCACCCCCTGCGCGCCCTCCCTGGTGTCGAGAAACTGCCACGCCTGGCGTGTGATGCGTGATGAGGAGGTGTGTATGTGTGTGCGTCGCGCGCGGGTGACCACCTAGGTTGGTTGTGCGTGGACGCGTGTCCCACGTGAAGGCCGCGCGTGCGTTACATGCGTCTGGTGCGTGTGATGCGTCAGGAGGAGGTGTGTGTATGTGTGAAACAGCGCGTCCTGTGGTCGCTTGGAGGGGGGGGGGTTGGAACCTGACCACCACCCCCTTCTGGATGGAGGGGGGGGGTTCAACCCCCCCCCCCTTCCTCCTGTGACGGAGGGGGGGTGGGTTGTTCGACCCCCCCCCCTGCTTTTCCTCTCTACCTCTCTTCGGCCGGCGGCGGCGGGCGGCGGCGGCGGGAAGCGTCGACGAAGACGACGGTGGTGGTGGTGGTGGTGGTGGTGGGTTGTGGTGGTGGTGGTGGCGGTGGTGGTGGTGGCGGTTGTGGTGGTTGTGGTGGTGGTGGTGTGGTGGTGGTTTGTGGTGGTGGTGGTGTTGGTGGTGGTTGTGGTGGGTGGTGGTGGTGGTGGTGGTGGTGGTGGTGGTGGTGTGTTGGTGTGGTGGTGGTTTGTGGTGGTGGTGGTGGTGGTGGTGGGTTGTTGTGGTGGTGGTGGTAGTTTGGTGGTGGTGTGGTGGTGGTTTGTGCTGCTGGTGGTGGGTTGTGGTGGTGGCGGTGGTTTGTGGAGGAGGTGGTGGTGGTGGGGGTGAGGGTGGTGGTGGCGGTGGTGGTGTGGTGGTTTGTGGTGGTGGTGAGCGCCCGTGAAACGCACTCTCTCGTATGTGTGTATGTGTGCGTGGTGTTGGTGTGTGTGGTGTTGGTGTTTGTGTGTGGTGTTGGTGTGTGTGTATGTGTGTGCGAGTGTGTGTGTGTGTGTGTGGTGGGGGAGGGGGTGCGTGTGGGTGCGTGGGCATGCGTGGGCGTGCGTGCGTGTGTGCGTGTGTGTGTGTGTGTGTGCGTGTGTGTGCGTGCGTGCGTGCGTGTGTGTGTGTTGTGTGTGTGTTGTGTGTTGTGTGTGTGTTGTGTGTGTGTTGTGTGTTGTGTGTGTTGTGTGTTGTGTGGTGTTGTGCGTTGTGTATTGTGTGTTGTGTGTTGTTTGTTGCGTGTTGTGTGTTGTGCGTTGTGTGTGTTGTGTGTCATGTGTGTGTTGTGTGTTGTGTGTTGTGTGTGTCGTGTGTGTCGTGTGTGCTGTTGTGTTGTGTGTGTTGTTGTGTTGTTGTGATGTTGTGTTGTTGTGTTGTTGTGTTGTGTTGTGTTGTTGTGTGGTTGTGTTGTTGTGTGGTTGTGGTTTCGGCGGTGGTGGTGGTGGTTGTGGTGGGTGTGGTGGTTGTGATTGCGGTGGTTGCGGTGGTTGTGGTGGTTGTGGTGGCTGTGGTGGTTGTGGTGGTTGTGGTGGTTGTGGTGGTTGTGATGGTTGTGGTGGTTGTGGTTGTTGTGGTTGTTGTGGTTGTTGTGGTTGTTGCGGTTGTGTGGTTGTGTGGTTGTGTTATTTGTGTGGTTGTGTGTTTGTGTGTTTGTGTGGTTGTTGTGTTTGTGTGTTGTGTGTTTGTGTGTTTGTGTGTTTGTGTGTTTGTGAGTTTGTGTGTTTGTGTGTTTGCGTGCTTGTGAGTTTTTGTGTTTGTGTGCTTGTGTGTTTGTGTGTTTGTGAATGTGTGTCGTTGTGTGTTTGTGTGTTTGGTGTGTGGTGTGTGTGTGTTGTGTGTTGTGTGTATGGTGTATGTTGTGTGTGTTGTGTGTTGTGTGTTGTGTGTGCGTTGTGCGTGTTGTGTAGGTTGTGCGTGTTGTGTGTTGTGTGTTTGTGTGTGCTGTGAG
>CAUYUJ010006825.1:303153-320653 GCA_963575745.1 Prorocentrum cordatum
AGGAAGGGTGAGGAGGGGAGGCGGGTGTGTGAACGCGGGTGCGACGCGGGTGGGAAGAAAACAAAAACCCCACGAAACATGTGGGGACAAACAATTGTCATCCGCCACAGCGAGCATGCAAATGTAATCCGCCGCAGGAGGAAGCAAATTTCAGTCCGCCACAGGAGGAGTCAACGTAACACCCGCCACAAGAGGAATCTTTTGTTCATCCGCCACTGAATGATCCAAATTGTGTTGCTACCACATAGGGAATCCGTTCGTGATCCGCCAGGAAAAGGAGCAATGTGTAAGCCATGAGGACTATCAGAAAGCGAACGTCGAGGAAGGGAGGAGGAAAAGGGAAACTTTGCGAGCGGCTCCGGAACCCTGGGGAACAATCTGACTTTCCTGCGGTCGGAGAAATGAGGCTGGACGTGGGAAACAAAGAACCGGTAGAGGAGGGCGAGAGGGATGGATGGAGGGGCTGTAGCAACAAATTTGTTCACGAGGCCGCCACGCGAGGGAATCGATGTATACGCCGCCGCAAAAATAATCAATTCGTAATACGCCGCATAATGAATCAACTCGCAAGGCCGCCGCAGAAGGAATATATTTGTGTGGCCGCCACAACAGAAAACTACATGTGATTCGCAACAAGAATAAGCAATCCGTTCGGCCGCCGCGCATGATATTTGTTTGTTTTCCACCACATGATACATTTATTTCCAGGGTTGCCATGCAAGGGAGCGAACTGTAAACAAAGGAAACTTCTTGTGAAGCTGCCACACAGGGAATCGATGACAAGGCCGCCGCACAAGGAAACCAAATTGCAGACCGCCGCAGATGGAGTTCATAGGCCACGCCGACATTAAACATAGTGTGCCTTTTGGCCACCCCATCAAAAGGAATGTATATGTGAGGCCGCCACATAATGAAGTCGGTTTGAAGGCGTCACAAGAGGAGTCGTTTCGCAAGCCAAGACACATTTAACATCAAATTGCAAGCTGCTCAAGAAGGAATACAGATGCAACGCCACCATCAAAACAAATGTGTATCTGGGCCACCGCATTGTTGTGAACAGCAAAAACACATTCGCGAGGCCGCCACAACGAAATCGATGTGTAGGTCGCCAGAACAGGGATCGAACTGTGGGCCACCACAAAAGGAATCCATGTGCAAGGCCGCCAAAGGGGTTTCGATTATAATTTTCCACATCCCAAATCTGAGTGTAGCCCGCCACAAAAGGAAGCCTGTGCCCCCTTGACAAAAGGGGACCCTTTTGCATTATCCGACAAGGGCGATCGCTTTGTACTTTGCGGCACACGGAGTCGATCAGGAATCCCTCGCAGAAGGGATCCGTTTTATCTGCCACGAAGAGCATCTTGTTGTAATCGGCAACGAAAGAATCCGGTTATAATTTCCCGACACAAATTATGGTGTACCCCGCCACAAACTGGAGCAATGTGTAATTCTCCACAAAAATCAGTTTTTGCATTCTGCGGCAAGGGTGATCTCAGCCACGCTTCAATCGAGATGAGTGTGTTGGTCTTGTGTGCGATTCAACGCGCATGTGGGCACATATACCCCCATTCGTATATGTATATCATAATCATCATCAGCATCAGCATCAACATCATCACCATCATCATCGTTATCATCATCATCAGCAGCATCATCATCATCATTACGTCGCTAGCGCGACTCCAATAGGGAGCAACTTAGAGGTTTTCTGGCCGCGCCGTCGTCGGCTCACTTTCGGAAAAGGGGGCTAATGGGTCGGGCGGCCGCGCCGTCGTCAGAATTCCCAACCCCTTCTCCTTTTCAGGTCTTCTTTGGTGTTCCCCAGGTGGCGGTCGTCAGTTGTTCGTGACCCTCTCTTAGTGGTGAGGGCGTTTTTTGCGTCAGTTTTGCGACCCCCCCCTTCATTTGTTCCTGGTGAGTCCGCGTCGTCGGTTCTGACGGTTCTTGGATTTGATATGAATGATCCCCCCGTGATGTCATCATCATCATCATCATCATCATCATCATCATCATCATCGTCGTCGTCGTCGTCGTCATCGTCGTCATCATTCGATCACCATCGCATGTTTCGCCATGGTTTCGCGTTTGTGATCGCTTGAGACAACAATCGCATCGTCACATAAAATTAGTTGGGGGGTCCACAGGACGAGGGGGTGGAGAAGGAGGAGGAGGAGAGGGAGGAGGAAAGGGACGATAAGTAAGATGAGGAGGAGGAGGAGGAAAGCGACGACGACGACGAAGAGCGGAGACAGGAGGCGTAGGAGGGAGGGGGACGGGGATGAAGCAGGGGCAGGATGGTCATCCTCCGCCTCTGCCTCCTCCCACTATGTCCGTACTCTCCTCCCCCTTTTCCTTCTCCTCCTCCTCCCTCTACTCCTTCTCCTCCTCCTCCTCCTCCTCCTCCTCCTCCTCCTCCCCTTCCTCCTCGTCTTCTTCGTCGTCCTCCTTTTCCTCCTCCTCATCATCGTCCTCCCTCCCCCATCATCCTCCTCCATCCCCTTATGGATGACTCCTCCCGGTCGCACCCCCAGGCGTGCCTGTTGGGCAGGCCAGGCGTTTCGCCTCAAAATTCTCCACCATTAGTGATCTTGAAGCTTAGAATATGCAACAGCTTCAAGGATGGATTGGGAGCGTTTTCAAGATGGGAGTGGCCTCAGCACCGATCACGTTCGTTCTTAAAGTTTGTAGCAGTTCCATCAATGGAGCACAGTTTGTTTTCACAGTGAGGCGCTCGCCTTAGCTCCGCGCGCATTCGCTTTACACCAGCTTCAAATACTGTATTGATCACAGGTTATTAGCAAAAGGTGGCCATCGCCTCAGCGCTCCTCACCATCGTATTGAACGTTCACCACAGCTTGAGGCATGTAGGGGGTGCCGTTTGCAATTTGTGTTTATCGCCTTGACGCCGCGCGCATTCGTTTTAAAAGTTTGCAACAGCTTCGGGGATGGAGGGGGGAATCGTTTTCAAAATGAAGGTGCTCGCGTCTTAGCGCATAGCGCGCTTGTTATCAATTATTGCAACTGTTACTGCGATGGAGGTTTTTGGTTTTGTAAAGCCTTTGGGCTCTCGCGTGAGCGTCGCGCACAGCTATCGTTACTCTGGGTTTCTCAAAAAACGTGGGGGGGTACCCTCCGGACTGGGGTCAACCTCGCCTCGTCGCGCCGCGACGGGGGTCGATGTGGGGCTGTCGGCGGCGGTGGCGCCCTCCCCACGCTTGTCAAGAAATTAGGAGTATCCTCCCCGTGCCCTCTCCTCCCCTCGGCCCCCTCCCCTCCTCCTCCCACGCCTCCTCCTCCTCCTCCTCCTCCTCCTCCTCCGCCTCCCTCCTCCTCCTCCCTCCTCCTCTCTCCTCCTCCTCCTCCTCCATCCTCCTCCTCTCCCCTCCTCCTCCTCCTCCTCTCCTCCTCCTCCTCCTCCCCTCCTCCGCCCTCCTCCTCCTCCTCCTCCTCCTCCTCCTCCTCCTCCTCCTCCCCTCCTTCTCCTCCTCCTCTACTCCCCCTCCTCCCATCCTCCTCCTCCCCCTCCCCCTTCCTCCTCCTCCTCCTCCCCTCCTCCTCATCCTCCTCCTCCTCCTCCTCCTCCTCCTCCTCCCCCTCCTCCTCCTCCCTCCTCCTCCTCCTCCTCCTCCTCCTCCTCCTCCTCCTCTTCCTCCTCCTCCTCCTGCACTCCTCTCCTCCTCCTCCTCCTCCTCCTCATCTCCTCCTCCTCCTCCATCCATCATCCTCATCCTCTCCCTCCCCCCCCCTCCCCCTTCTCCTCCTCCTCCTCCTCCTCCTCTCCTCCCCCCCTCCTCCTCCTCCTCCACCTCCTCCTCCTCTTCCTTCTCCTCCTCCTCCTCCTCCTCCTCCTCCTCCTCCTCCTCCTCCCATGGAGGACGGCTGCTTTTCAATGTGGGGCTCCCGCCCGAAGCATCTTCAGCGTCGAGGACCAGACGCCTCGACACGGCGCTGCACGGAACGAGGGCGGTTCGCTCTCTCAGTGGGGGGGTATTGCCCGAGAGACGCCCTCTGCGTTTGCGGCGAGATGCGCAGGTTTGTTCAGTATCGTTTATCCGACCCCCATCCCCATCCCCATCTTCTTCGTCGGAAATTGGAACATATACGTTACCAGTGGCGGGCTGCTTTTCCATCCAAGGACTTTTCGAAGGTCGGGGACGACGTCGGGGTGGTGTGTTTTTGTTTCCGTTTCCCGAAGAAACAACGAAACATGTATACACCAGGATCCCGTATACACCAGGATCCGCTTTCTTGTGCACATTTCAGTGCAGGGTTGGAGAAAAGCGGCGGTGTATAGAGTTTGGTTCCCTACTTCGAGACCCCCATCAAATTATCCCCATCAGTTGGGGAAAAAACCTTCGAAACCCGGAGGGAACGGCCTATATCCCCACTTCGGGGGGTAAATCGGCAAGTGGGGCCCAGGCCACGCTGCTGGGGATGGGGATCGGTTAAACGGTGCTCGCTTGTGACACAAATCAACGGGTGGTCACCACTCACCAAACCACCCCAACCCAACCCGAAGGCCTCAATTTGCCCTCCGTTTCCAGCTGGGGGGGGTGTTGGGGAGCATTGAAAACAAATATGGAACCCGTCCCTCCCCCCGAAGTTCGGGTCAAATTCGGCTCTTCGGGTTGGGTTGGGGTGGTCTGGTAGGTAGTCAGGTGGGGTCGATATTTTTGTCGGAAGGGTTATCTCGCTGGACACCTCGCCGAAGTGTGCGTGTGTGTGTGTATGTGTGTGTGTGTTTGTGTGTGTGTGTGTGTGTGTGTGTGTGTGTGTGTGTGTGTGTGTGTGTGTGTGTGTGTGTGTGTGTGTGTGTGTGTGTGTGTGTGTGTGTGTGTGTGTGTGTGTGTGGTGTGTGTGTGTGTGTGTGTGTGTGTGTGGTGTGTGTGTGTGTGTGTGTGTGTGTGTGTGTGTGTGTGTGTGTGTGTGTGTGTGTGTGTGTGTGTGTGTGTGTGTGTGTGTGTGTGTGTGTGTGTGTGTGTGTGTGTGTGTGTGTGTGTGTGTGTGTGTGTGTGTGTGTGTGTGTGTGTGTGTGTGCGACCCTACTTGTGTACATTTCCTGGTGGCACAACTGGGCCCTCACAAAGTGGCAGGCCCCATATGTTGAGTATCTTTCAATGTTCAACGGGGTACTTCTTGCAGCGAAAACGAGGTACGGACATATGATGGTGAGATTGTGACGGAAGGGTGCATTGTAGCCTCGTTGATGTATAGTGGCCTTATTCTAGTCCCTCCTCTTCCTCATCCTGATCCTGTTCCTTTTCCCCCTCTTTTTTCCTCCTCCTTCTCCTCTCCTCTTCATCCTCCCCCCTTCCCTCCCCCTTCGTTATCATCTTCACATGCCCCCCTCCCCGATCCCTCCTCCTCCTCCGTCTCATCTCCTCCTCGATCTGACCCGTCCTCTTCTCCCTTCTTTCGCTTCGGGGCACCGCAGGTCTTCAGCGCTGCAGGGCAGGCTGAGAGACGCGTTAATGCATACAGAACTCGACCGCGCGCGCGAAGCGCGCGGTGTTCTTCTCATGAGGAGGGCATGGCTGTGCCAGGTGCCGAGGCGAGAGCGACATTGCGAACGACCGGCGACGTTCCGACTGGAGACGCACGCGCAAGACAGACAGCTCGAACGTGGCGCGTTCACGCGCACCAGAGTCCACACATGCGCACGTCACTCGATCTGCCTCTGTGTGTGCTTCCGTGCCGATGACTCGATGACTCCGGCACGATTTTGCTTAGGCGCCGTCGGTGACTGCGGATGCTGTCTCCCGTCGCCGTGCGGAGCGTGCTCCAGACCTGGCATTTGACAGGACTGCGAGCACTTTAGTTCCATAGTTCGTTCTGTTAGTTCGCCCTCCTTCCATCACCGACGCTTCCCTTCCCGCAGGGCCCGCCCTGTCTCCCAGGCCACCGAGTGCACGAGTCCGCCGCCCACGGGAGGTTGCCTGGCGACTGAGCGTTTCACGCTGCGGTGAAGACTGGATATGGGGACGTTCCGCTGTCGCAATATCTCTCCCTCCCTCCCTCTTCTTGTTTCTCTATTTCTTTTTTTGTCTCTCTCTCTCTCTCTCGCTCTATCTCTCCCTATTCCTTTCTTTTTGTTGTTTCTTTCTTCTTCTTTTTTGTTTCTCTTTTGTTTGTTCTCTCTCTCTCTCTCTCTCCTTCAGAAAGCATGCGCGCGTCGCTCGCTATGTGCATACATCCAGTTGCGCTGCTGCTCGATTCCGCCACCGCGCTTGGGGAATGGGGGCCTTGGAAGAGGGTCGGGGGCTGGGGAGGCGGGGGGGGGCGATGGAGTGGTTGGCACGCTTTCTTTGGCCTTCCGAACCTTTTGTGACAGATCCTACGCTTAAGTCGGGCGTGTCCCCCTACAGGGGGATTCTCGACGAAAAATTAAAGATACTCCAAACATACTCCAAAATTGTCCCCCCCCAACCAAAAAACCAAAAAAGAGTCCCCAGACTATTGTTTTACTATTTTTGAAGATTTCTCCTGTAGAGGGACGGGCCCGACTCAATCCTACGCGACAGAAAAAGCAAACGACACCACTCCCACCTGCGGCCCTCCATGTTGCGCTACGGCCCATCGGGGGCCGCGGCGCACACCACGCAGAGACTCACGCCAGGTTTCCTGGGGTGCGCTGCGCACCCTGTCGGGATCCCGCGAGAGGGGGCATCGGCTTTTGCACCGAGCCGCCCAAAACAGATGCCTCCCCAGCCGCCTGCAGCTCCCGATAGTTGCCGACAGGTTGGGCATGCGGGAGGCATCTGTTGGCGGCGGTTCGGTGCAAGAGCGGATCGAACTCGTGCCCCCCCTCAGGGTTACCCCCCCTGTGGTGGATCCCGATAAGCTCCCTGGGGCCGTAGTTGGGGTGATGTCTTTAATCTTCTGGTCCACCTACGCTTGAGGGCGGCAATCGGCAAGACGTCGCACTGGCCACCCCGGACCTCGGGTCTTCGGAAGGCCATGTGGGGAGGAGCCATGGCGTGGTTGGCACGCTTTGGCCTTCTGAATATTTCAGGACAGGTCCTACGCCTGAGATCGGCAACCGGCAGGATTCGCAACGGGGGGAAAACGGGCCCTGAGGGAAACGGGTCCTGAGGTGTTTCGCTGTCTTCGGCTTCTCGGGGCCCTCCACGGGACCCAGGACTGTCATTAGGTCGGGCCTGTCCCCCTCCCTACAGGGGGGGATTTTGGACACAAAAAATTAAAAATACCCCAGAAATATTTCAAAATTGTCAAAAATAATCAAGCAATGGTCCCAGACTTTTTTGCTATTTTTGAATATCCCCCCTCTAGAGGGACATGCCCGACTTAAAGACTGTCAGAAGACGACTCAGGATGAGAAACTCGTCTTGGAGAAAGGCCCCAGGGCCCCACGACCCGTGTCCCCCTCAGGACCCGCTTCCCGCACTCGAAGAAAAAACGCCACGAACAGAATTAGGAGGAAAAGAAACACGCAGACACAATTGATCGTCGATTCCAAGGAAAATATACGAAAATATGAAAATATTGAAAAATGTTGGGAATCCTGTTATTCGTATGTATTAATTTGTGTGTCCCAGGGCCCCTTCACTTAAATTTTTGACGCTCCGCGCGGATTTCGTGGATCCGCGCTGGGCCCCCCTGCCGGCACCTCCGGCGCCGCCCCTGGAACGCTCCGCGCGCCAGGGAGGCGGGTCCAGCGCAGATCCGAGCAATCCGCGCGGAGCGCCAAAAGTTTGTCCTGCCCATGCTAACAGATGCCGCACCGGCCGCCCCCAGGTCCAGGAGGGAGGCTGTGCTTCGGGAGGCCTTGAGGGGGAGGGGGCCTTGAGTCGAGGGGCGAGGGGGGGGGCCCTGAGGGGAGCATTGAGGGGAGGCCTTCGGGAGGCCTTGAGGGGAGGGGGCCCTGAGGGAAGCGGCGGCGGGGGGGCTTGAGGGAAAGCCTCGAGGGGTCGAGGGAGGCCTTCGGGAGGCCCTCGGGAGGCTATGTTTCAGGAGGCCTTGAGGGGAAGTGGGGGGGGGCGCCGACCCGAGCACGAAGGCCGCCACCGTTGCGCATGCTTGAGCCGTGCCCGAACCCTCGCCAAGGACTTTTGTTCCCCTTCTCGGTCCGCGGAGGAGGGGGAGGAGGAGGAGGAGGAGGAGGAGGAGGAGGAGGAGGAGGAGGAGGAGGAGGAGGAGGAGGAGGAGTCAGGAGGAGGAGTCAGCAGGAGGAGGAGGAGGAGGAGGCTGAGGAGGAGGAAGAGGAGGAGGAGGAGGAGGAGGGAGGAGGAGGAGGAGGAGGAGGCGGAGGAGGAGACGGTGGATGAGGAGGCAGAGGAGGAGGCGGAGAGGAGGAGGAGGAGAGGAGCGGCGAGAACGAGGAGGAGGAGGAGGAGAAGGAGGAGGAGGAAAAGAGTAGGACACATACCAATGGAAGCCGAAAGTGCACGAGGAAGGGACGTCCGAGCGATGGGGGGTTCTCGATCCGTAGAACCGCTGTGTCCCTCGGCGCGCGGCGGAACTTTCTTCCCCCGCGGGACCCCACACGGTCTACGCTGCAGTCGCCGAGGTGATCCTGCTGGCAGGTCGCAGTTGGTGGATCGACATGCAGCTGGCACCGAGCCCAACGCTAGCCCTCGAGGGTTACCCTTACGCTCGTCGTGTTTGAGGTCTCCGCCTTGGAGACGGTTGGGGGAAACGACTACGCAACATTGCCCCCTCCCCCGCAGTTCAAAGTTTGTAGCACTACCGCTGGGACGCTCAAACTCGGCAGTTCCGAAACCAACACTGCAGTCGGGGAGGGGTGGGGAAGTTCAAACCATATGCTATGCGTGATTGCTGCTTAATTGTTTCCGACACCTGCAGCGTTTGCGGGAAGGCAGGGTGAAGGTAGGTGGGATAGGGAGTTGAGGGTTAGGAGGCTCGGGAGGCTAACGAATGGAGGATGGGGAACAGGGGAGGGACAAGAGAAAACGGGAAAGCGGGGCGGGAACAGCGGGAGGAAGTGCAGGCAGAAGGGCTGGGCGGGGAGGAGACCGGAGAGTGAAGGGGAGGCACAGCGGAGTGGGACCAGAAGTGGGGGATGGGGAGGAATGGGGAGGAGTGCGACGGAATGCTGAGACGTGGGGAGGATTGGGAGGACTTGGGGAGGAGTGTGGAGGGATGGAAAGGAGCGGAATTGATTTGGACAGTGTGCGGAAGGCAAGGAAGAAAGGGGAGGGGTGCGAACAAGCAGGGAGGAGTGCGGGAGACGGAAGGGTGAGGACGAGTGCGACGGAGTACGGAGGAGGGCGGAAGGATGCGGAGAAGTGGGGAGGAGAACTGCATTCAGCTGAGGTCGAAATGTGAGCCAAGTAAGTGCAAGAAGAAGCGCGCCCTCTTGGAGGGCAAACTTCCTAGCACCAAATGCCAAATTCATGTCCCGCAGCCTTTTGAGCGGTACTGCCCTGGGCGATTTTGCGTTTCTCCTCTAACCAAGTATTTCGGGATATCCGAAACCAAGATTTCCTTCGGGGGGAGGGGAGAAGTTCAAACCATATGTCACTCTAGGGTGTTGTTTAACAGTTTCCGACACCTCGAGTTCTTTCTTTTGGGTGTCTCCATGTGGCCGTGGGCGTTCGGCGAAGGAACTTGTGTTCTTGATCACCTCTCCTGTGGCCATGGTCGCCATGGTCCGACTGTACTCAGAAGGTCGGTTCAAGCCCCCGAACCGAGTCAGAAATGAATTACGGATAGAACGGTTGATGGACCGTCATGGACGGCTGATCATGCGTGGATGATTATTTGAGAGGGTGGTTCCGATATAGTTTTTTTGGAAGCCCCGACGTTGCCTGTGACCAGGCAAGCGAGACATCTGATGGAGAAAATAGACATGATGAAGAGGCACGCCGCAGAGATGTCGACACCGGTTGCAAACTAGACACGACATACGAGAGACAGGGATCGGAGACAGAGAAGAAAACATACGCAATGAACGAGAAACCATGAGCCAACGGCATTGTCAGTAAGCCAACGCCCAAACACCGCAACCAAGAGGCATGACAGCAAGCGCACCAAACCGAGAGCTTAAGCAGTTTCCATCCCATTGTGGGACGCGCGAATTTTTGCCGATCGGAAGCAGAGGCTTTCTCGACCAGCGGGCAGGCGCAAGGATGCTGTTATATGTTGGAGCAATGTGTCCCAAGCCTTATCGAGCCATCGCAGCACCAGCCACACATCCAGCCACAGCCATATGTCCGTATGACGTCGCAAGCAGGCACGTCCTTGACTGCAGCGTGCCCGACGACCATTGCTCTCGGGGAGTCTGACCGGTCGGCACTGGCGAGATACTTGGCGGACTCGCAATGTGCTGCAGGGGATGCACGTGATGTGCTTGTGGAGCCTCGAGCACGCGCGCCAGATAAAGTCGAGCTTGCATCCAATGCGGCCGCGCTGAAGGCAGAACTGTCGCGGCTCTCGCAACTGCCAGGCCACGCTCGTATGATGCAGGTGATCTGCAACCAACTGCGAACCCTACCCCTGCAGGTCCCATCGACGCTGGGGTATCGAGCACTCCCGGCTACACGCATACTTCGAATTCTGAACCCCAACCAGCGTCTCGTAAATTTGAGCTGCAGGGGGCAGCGTTCGCATATGATTGCTCAGGTGAGACACACACTACCCATGTACGACCACCGAGCAGAGTTTTTAGAGTCTGTGAGCTCCCACGACGTTACGATCGTGCAGGGCGCCACAGGCTGTGGAAAGAGCACTCAGGTCCCGCAGCTGCTGCTCGCAGACGCTGCTGCTCGTGATCTCGCGTGCCGCGTCATCGTCGCGCAGCCACGGCGCCTGGCAGCAACGGCGCTGGCGGACCGCGTGGCTGCGGAGCTGGTGGACGATGCGGGTGTGGGCGGTCTGTGCGGGTATCGCATCCAGGCGCCTGCGGCACATTCCAACACCGTGCCAGCGTAGAGCTAGGCGAGGCTATCCTCCGAGCAGGTCAGGTTACAGAAGGCCGCAGCACTCGGAAGTTGCCCGCGCCGGGCCCAGAGCGGAATTGATATGTGGCGTCCCTCTTCCCTCGATCTCGGATGCCGTAGAATGCAACCTTCACTTTCCAAGCGGGGGTGAACTCTATAGCATGCAGGAGGAGGGAGAGGAGGAGGAGGATACAGAAGAGCAGGATGACAAGGAAGAAGAGGAGTCGGAAAGCAGGAAAAAGGCCGAGTGCTGGGAAGAAGGCAGGAGGCGCCCGAAGGCATCGGCCTTGAGACGGCCGTGATATGGGACGGGTGCTTTCCGCAGAGCCCGAACGATTGTTCGAGAGTCCTCTGAGTGGCCTTCCGTGGCGTCTGAGGCCATTTTGGGGGTCATCTTGGGCCGCCTAGCGGGCATGTCGCTTGAAGGGCCTATTGGGCCATCTTGGGGTTCTTGCAGGTCTCTGCCATGCTATCTTGTTACCGCTTCGAGTATTGATTTACTTTGTTTACCCTCTTAGGCAGTCTTGGGGTGCTCTTAGGGTTGTCTTAGGGCGCTTTGGGGGCTGTTTCGGGCCATCTGGGGCTCTCTCGGGTTCTTGGTGCCCTACCAGCCACCTCTGGAGCCACCTTGGCCCCGACATGTTGGAAATAGCCAGCTCAACACCCTTTTGACATTCTGTATTCTTGGCCATATCTAGGACCTCCTGGAGATCATCCGGATCGTCTCTCTGGGCTCTGGGCTTTGAGAAAGTCTCTTTGGGCCTCTCGGGCGCCTCTTGGGGGCTGCTGCACCGCTTTGTAGGCAATTTAAGACCATCGTGGTGGCCTTGGGTGTCCTTCCTGGGCCGTCTTGGAAGTCTTGGGGCGCCTTGTGAGGGCCAGGGCGGCTTTGTTGCGCCCAGGGAGCCTCGAGCAGGGGTGGGTGCACGCGCGTGGGTGTGGGGGGGAAGGGGTCTTCAGAAACCTCCCAAGCCCTTCCAGACGGCACTCGGCATGATTCCACGCCCATGCGGCAAGAGGTGCTGTGGCGGATCCGCGGCGAGTCGCGGGTTAGTCCGTCGACCGCAATTACCTTTGTGACGACGGGACTATTGCTAAGGCACCTTGAGTCTGAGCCTCGACTGCCCTCTTTCTCGCACGTGGTCGTCGACGAGGTGCACGAGCGCTCCGTTGACGTTGACCTCTTGCTTCTCGGACTGCGTCGGGCGCTTGCTCGTGTCGCACACCCCTTCCCCAAGGTTTGTGGAAGTCGATTAATGGAGAGGAAGCAGGCTGCCAAATCATTCCCAGATGTCTAAAACATGTGTTAAACATGTTTTAGACATGTAAAACAGCATGCTTGAAGCACGTTTAGAACATGTCTCACACATTTTAAGCACATCCCTAAATTCAATGATAGGATTGTTAGGGTGTCCATTGCCGTGGCATCCACAACCCAAGGTCATCCTGATGTCCGCCACCGCGGACGTCGACACCCTGAGCGCGTACTTCGGCGGCGAGGCCGCCCGCCCGAGGAGCGTCGGCGTGTGCACCGTGCCCGGGCGCACGTTCCCCGTGCAGGAGCGCTTCCTCGAGGAGGCCCTCGAGGCGAGCGGCTACCTCTGCGCCGCCTCGTCCGCCTGGGCCCGCGAGGCCCCGCTGCCAGAGGCAGGGCTGGACCCAAACGCTGTGCTGCTGGACCGCGGCCGCGTTCTGTGTTCCGTTCTGGCCGGGAGCTGCGGGCACAGAAGGCCGAGCAGGACGAAAAGCAGAACGGAGGCACCGCGGAAGACAGCGTTTTTTGGTCCAGCCTTCTGGCCAGAGGAGCCCTCACAGAGCGACAGGGCGATCGCCGCCTCCGCGGCCGCTGCCGCAGAGGCCGCGGCCCGGGCCGCCGCCGACGAGGCCGCCGCGGGGACCACGACCGCGGCCAAGGCCGAGATCCTCGCCGTGCGGGCGAAGAAGCTCGCGAACGCGGCCTCGGCGTCCCACGCCGTAGGCTTGTGGATGCCATGACAATGGACACCCTAACCATCCGATCGTTGAATTGGAAAAGTGTGTATACTATGTTCTAAAATGTTCGAAACATGCTTTTTTACATGGCTGCACAGTTTGTCACCATTTTCCAGACATCTGGAAATTGTTTGGCAACGCGCTGCCTCTCCATTCATCGTTCTCCACAGCCGTAGGCCGAGGGAGGGCCAGAGGCGGCATGGGCATACCTTCGGAGGGCCGCGCGGACTTCTCTCGGAGCGGCATACTGGGCGGCGCCTCCAGCGCCGCCCAGTATGCCGCCCGGGAGAGGGGGGCGGGGTGCCCAGAGGAGGGCCAACCCGAGAAATCCAGAGAAATCCGCGCGGACCTCCGAACGTTGATGCTGACGTAGTTCACTCTTCTTCTGGTAGGGGCCATTGTCAGCCACGCGCATGGGGGGGGTGGGGGGAGGGGGAGGGCTTCTTGAAGCACACCCTGCTTCTTAGAAGGCGCGCGCTTTCTCTACAGATGTAAGGCCGGCGCCTTCCAAGAAGCAGCTTCCTTCTGAGAAGCCCTCCCCACTCCCCCCACCCCCTTGTGCGCGCCAGTACACATTGTTCATTTCTCATTACTCGAGAGTTCTTTCATTTTGGGGGGGCCAAGATCCTTTCATGTCTAATTGTTGTATCCTGGGCCTCTTCCTGGCCACCAGGGGGTCAGGAGCAATTAGAAACGAGCACAGTTAGAAATGAACACGACTAGAAATGAACGACGTGTAGTTTGCTATTTTTCTGGTAGGGGCCATTGGCGCGGCGGCCTCCGATTGGCTCCGGTCGCTTGGCGCAAGCGGAACACAGAGTTTGTACCCGTCTGGCACGGTTGCGCGCTCGCTCCGCGCGATGGATCTCTCGGTTGTGAACGAGGAGTTGGTGGAGGCTCTTGTCTGCATGCATCACTCGTCAGGCGACGGTGGCGGCGGCGGTGGTGATGGCGCCATCCTCGTCTTCTTGCCTGGCGTGCGTGAGATTGACGACATGCTGTGTGCGCTGGAGCGCTGTCCCGCAGCGCGGCGAGGTGGCCTGAAGGTGCTGCCGCTGCACTCGCAGCTCTCCGCCGCCGACCAGCGTGCCGCGTTTGCCCGCCCCCCTGGAGGAGTGACGAAGGTTCCAGACCTCCCAAGTGGGATCCGAGTAGATGGTCGTGGGATCGCGCGCCGCATCGCCGATGCATCAGGGATGCAAAAGAGGAGGAAGAGCAGCAGCAGCAACAGCAGCAGCAGGATGATGAGGATGATGGCGATGATGAGGATGATGATGATGATGATGATGATGATGATGATGATGATGATGATGATGATGATGATGATGATGATGATGATGATGATGATGATGATGATGATGATGATGATGATGATGATGATGATGATGATGATGATGATGATGATGATGATGATGATGATGATGATGATGATGATGATGATGATGATGATGATGATGATGATGATGATGATGATGATGATGATGATGATGATGATGATGATGATGATGATGATGATGATGATGATGATGATGATGATGATGATGATGATGATGATGATGATGATGATGATGATGATGATGATGATGATGATGATGATGATGATGATGATGATGATGATGATGATGATGATGATGATGATGATGATGCGGATGGAGGAGGAGAGGAGGAGGAGGAGGAGGAGGAGGAGAGAGGAGAGGGAGGAGGAGGAGGAGGAGGAGGAGGAGGAGAGAAGGTGGAGGAGAGAGGAGGAGGAGGAGGAGGAGGAGGAGGAGGAGGAGGAGGACGAGGAGGAGGAGGAGGAGGAGGAGGAGGAGGAGGAGGAGGGGTCCACTCGACGTGAAGCCCGTCCTTCTCCACGCTGGCGATGCCGATGCCTCGGCGATGCGACGCGACCTGCCGATCTCCATCTGCTCGGACCCCTCGGGGAGGCCTCCGGAGGTGGTGCTCGCCACGGACATCGCCGAGACATCGGTGACTATCCCCGACGTCACCTGCGTCATCGACGGCGGCCTTCACCGCACCGTCGTCTGCGACGAGCGCACCGGCGTCGGCCACCTGCACACCGCGCGAACCTCTCTGGCGGCCGCGAAGCAGCGCGCTGGCCGCGCGGGCCGCGTCCGCCCAGGCGTTTGCTACCATCTCTATAGCTGGGGGTTCGTAGAGGGAGGGGTCAACCCGAGGTGGGGTTTGGTCGGCCACGCGCAGAGGGGGGTAGGGGGAGGGGGCAAGGCTTCTTAGAAGCACCCCTGCTTCTTGGAAGGCGCGGGCCTTGTCTGTCGATGTAAGGCCGGGCCCTTCAAAGAAGCAGCAGCCTCCTTCTAAGAAGCCTTCACCCTTCCCCCTTCCCCCCTTGTGCGCCCCGCCGAGCTGGGGAACAAGCCCAGCCGGATGCTCGCGCGTCCTCCCTTCAAGAAGCGTTTCGAGCGACGTTCCCTCCAGCCCCACCTTTGGCCCCTACCCCACCTTCGCACGCCCCCCCGGCATCTCGAAGAACACACGGCGGCACGGGCAGAAACGCTCGGCGGCCCGCGCGGAGTTCATCGACCCCTAGAGTGGCCACTCATCGCCGCCGGGGGGCCGATGCAGTCAGCCCGCACAGGGAGGATGGGCCACCTTCCCAAGCGGTACCCTTGCATCCTTGCCCCGTCGGCCCGTCCTCAGCGACTTTCGCCGGCCAACCTCGCTCGAAGAGCGTGAACATGGCTCCTGCAGCCTCACCGTGGATCCTTCTGATACGGGTTGGCTGTAGGCCACCACGCCCAGGAACGTGCGGATGCCTCATCGGGGGCGTGCCTCGCCGATCCATCGGCAACGCGTGCCCGGAAGTCGGCCATCTCGTCTTTCAGGGGACCGATTGCAGTGGCGGTCTCGGTCTTCATCACAGCTCGGAGTGATTCGGTATCACTCCTCGTCGCCGTCTCGCTTCTTCAGAGACGTGCTCCTGATGAGAAAGTCCTGCTTCTCGTCTGCTGGCGCCGACTCGGGAACTGGTCCCTCCCCCCCCCCCCGCGCGTTGCCCCTCTTTCAGCGCTGCCCACCCCCGCCCCCATCAGGGGCAGGGAGGCCCAGTGTCAACATCCGAGAGGCCTGCGCGGGCCCCAGAAAGGTCATGTCTTCGAGCAGGGGATCGTGCCCCAAAATCTGTGTTTCTCGCCGAATCTTCGAAAAGATGCAGGATGCCCCGCAGAACTGGTGCACCCCAAACTTGATGTTCCCGTTCGACCTACGAGAGCGACGCAGACTGCCCCGCAGATCTACGGGGCATTCCTCGATTTGTTCGAAGATGATGCGACGAGAAAAGACGATGCTGCAATTCGATGAGGAACACAATTCTGCGGTACTCTGTGTCCCTCAATAATTCTGGGGTGCCTGTAGTCCGGGGAGGGTACCTGCAGTCCAGGGAGGGGTACCAGTAGTCCAGGGGGGTACCAGCAGTCTGGGGGAGAACGCGTGTTCACGCGTCAACGCACGCGAGGATGTAGTCCTGTGGGGGTACCTGTAGTCCCTGGGGGGGACCTGTAGTCCGGGGGAGGGGTACCTGTAGTCCTGGAGGGGGGGCCTGTAGTCCGGGGGAGGGGTACCTGTAGTCCGGGGAGGGGGTACCTCTAGTCTGGGGGGTACCTGTAGTCCCGGGGCCCAGAATTATTGCAGGACACTGAGTGGATCGATTCCGTCGTCGATCCACCTGCTCGATGTCTGTGCCGCTCTCTGTTCTTCCGCCGTTGCCGCATGGAGTCCGAGGGCGCCATGGCCCCAGCGCCGGCGCCGGAGATCCTGTGCGCGCCGCTGGAGCCCCTGTGCCTGCGGCTGCGGCTCCTGGTGGACGATGGCCGGCCGCTGGAGCAGGTGCTCGCCGAGGCCCACGAGGAGGGGGAAGCTCCTCCTCCTCCTCCTCCTCCTCCTCCTCCTCCTCCTCCTCCTCCTCCTGCTGGGTGGGGGGGCGAAACAGGAGGGGGCTGGAGGAGGACAGGGCAGAGCGGTGGGCCCCCCGAAGACCCGAAGGGTTGGGGAAACGAAAGACTCGAGTAAGCCGGAACTCGGGCTTGCCGACGTTTTTTGACGAGCGCGCCATAGATTTTGACGGTCTGGTGTTCGTGGGGCGTTCGCAGCGGGATCTCGCGACAAATTTCAGATTGGGGCTCGTCATTCCCTACCTAGGCTCTGCCTAGAAGGGTTCTTGTTTTAGAGCTTAAAGGGCCGGGCAGTGTAAATCGCCCTGGGCGGTTCCCCCAGGATCCGGCCCGCGGTTCCCCCAGCTACGTCCCCTTAGCTTAGCGTTGCTTATCTCATATTAGGTTAGCTTATTTCATCTTAGCTAAGCTTAGCTTCATCTTAGCTCTGGCTTATCTTAGCTTAGCTTACCTTCATATTAGCTTCGCTGAGCTTTAGCATAGCAGAGCACAGCATAGCATAGCATAGCGTAGCACAGCATAGCGCAGCACAGCATATCATAGCATAGCCCAGCATAGCATAGCATAGCGCAGCACAGCATAGCCTAGCATAGCGCATCACAGCACAGCACAACATAGCACAGCGCAGCATAGCATAGCATAGCATAGCATAGCATAGCACAGCATAGCATAGCATAG
>CAUYUJ010006825.1:325653-360653 GCA_963575745.1 Prorocentrum cordatum
GCAGCTTCCTCTGCACCCGCTCTTCGCATCCACATCCGACAGCTAGTTCCAAGGGTGTCCTTCCTTACCTGCAGTGTGAAGTGAGTCACCCTCGAAAGTCGAATACTCCTGCGACTTTTCCTACATGCAGTAAGCCAGGAAGCAAGACGGCAGGGAAGAAATCAGCCACGGTCGCCGCACCTGCAGCGGCCTGGCTCGTCGTCCGTCGAGAGATTGTTAAACGCACATGTCGAGGACGACACTACTACCTCCACCCACCCCCCTCGTCATCCTCCACCTCGTCGTCTGTCGCTGCAAGCGCCGTCGCATCCAACAAAATGAACTGATGGCTCAAGCAGGCGAGGCTGGACAGGGCGGTGGACTCGCGGGTTCCGCGGGAGGCTGGGCTGTACAGCTCAGCCAAGGCCGCACTACGACAAGGAACCGTGGGAGGCTAGCCTGTGTGACGCCAACCAAGGCCACGGTCCCGCGGGAGGCTAGCCTGTGTGAAGCTAGCCAAGGCCGCGGTCTGGCGGTCGACAGCCTCGAGCCTGGGGGCACCACAGCGCTGGTGCTTACGAGCCCAGCCAGGCCGATCGGCGCCAGCTGTCGCTGTCACGACGGGGAGCGCACACAACCCCGTCGCGAAATGGATGATAAAGATCCTCCCCCACTCGTCACCACCTCCACCTCTGCGACCGCCGCCGCCTCTATTAGCAACAGCGTGGCAATGCTAGAAGACGGATGGCATCGACAAGCCGTACGAAACACGAGCTTCACGGCGCACGTGGGAGAGCGCAGCTCGTGTCGTAACGCTCCTCCTCCACCCACCTCACCTCTGCCTCCGCCCCCACCTAGCCTAAGAGTGGCAGAGGGAACACTCGCCCGCTGCGGGCGACAAGAGGGCCACGCACTGGCCGCAGCGCGACGGGGAGCTCACACAAGCCCGTCGAGGAACACCTGCTTCTGCACGATCACGGGCACGTCCACCACGTCGTCCAGCGGGCCCAGCTGGTGCAGCGGGCCGAAGTCCTCGAGCTGCTCGGTCTCGAGCTCGAGGAAGCCAGCCACCTGAGGCAGCCGTCCAGCAGTCCAGCCGCTCTCGCAGCCGCGGGCGGGGCACCCCCGCCGCGCTGAGCCCCGACCTCCGAGGGCGGGCCCGATGGCGCGGCGCGGCGCGGCGCGCGCCCCCGCCGCGGACGGGCCCCCCCACCCCAGCGTAGGAGAGGTCAGGGCTTCTCCTCCTCCTCCTCCTCCTCCTCAGAGTCTGATGTTGCCTCCTGCTCCTCCTCGTGCTCCTCCTCCTCCTGCTCCTTCAGCTGCCCCTGTCCATCGAGAGATCTCAGGCAGCTGAAACGGTCGACACCCCCAAAGGACCCCTCGTGCCACTTCCCAGTTTGATGGCATGAGTGGGCCCAGCCATGGGAGCGGCGGCGGTTGGCGATGTCTGCGGGCGGTGACCGACAACCCGCTCACCCTCTCCGCCCTCTTGAGTTTTCAACGTGTCCGCGGAGTACGAGGGCGTAGGCTTCCTCATGCTCCAGGGCACCACGGTCAGGAATCGCGGCCAGCCGAGCAGGCAGGCAGCCAAGGATCACATCTTTATTCGTTCAGGTTTTGGCAAAGGCAGTAACCATGCATGTGGAGTGGCAGTGGCACTTCATCGACACAGACACGCAGAGCAGCACATCGCCAGGGTTGTCGAGGGCAAGAACAGACTCCAGGGCAGAGCTCTTCTCGTCCGCTACAAGAGGGGACGACAGGACTTGGCCATTGATTCTCTTTATTTTCCGACGAGAGGCAAGGGATGAGGAGCGGTAGCAGAACAGAAGTCGATTGCTTCGTAGCTCACAACATGGTTGCATGATCGATTCAGTTCATTACCAGCTCGGTGTCTTCCATTGGTTGGGATGGCTCTCAATTCAACTTGTGGCATGGATGGGGGCGGTACACCAGTTACTGGCCACCACAGTGCAGATTCTGCCGATTCTGCAAGCGCACGCGAAGCCGATTCTGCAAGCGCACGACTTGGTATTGGCTAGTACATACGTTGATGCAGGCGCGATGTACTATGGGATTTCTTATCAGTTGGTGAAGCGACTCGAATATTTGGCTTGCCCACGGGGGTTACTTGAACATGTTCATGAATGCTTTGTCTCCATAAATAAAGGACGCAGGCTACAGCACATCAGAAGTTATGTTCCGAAATATCACTTTCCGCTCTACGCCTCCTTCTGGCACACCTTCGAACATCACCGGCGCCACCAACTGCTGCATTATAACAAGGAGGCCTGCAATGCAGTACTGCTATATGGGACGGGACGGTAACGGTTGGTGGCAGCGGTGGAGGAGCGTCAGGCACAATGCAGGGATCAGTTCACAGCTTAGGAGTATGACGGGGATGTGGATCATATCAATGCAGGGCTGATGCAAGTGGTTCAAGAGACAGCAGAGGAGTGTCTGTGCGAGGCCCCAGGCTGTGTGGAGAAGCGTGAGCACACCTTCGCGCAGAGCCAGCATATTCGGGTGCTACTTGCAGCAAGGAGGCAGGCGAAGGACATGGAGGTGGAGTTCCCCGAGGAGCAGCTGCTGGAGGTTTGCAGACTAAGTAGACGTCTCAAGAAGTACAAACCGATTTTTTCAAGCAGCTGAACGAGACTCGTATTGAAGGGCTCTGGGATGCGTGGCGGTTTCGTCGGTTTTACGATGCCCACGCGATTGCGAGGCTGCTGGCGGGTACCTGCAGGGGGCCACGGGCTAGATTGTACAATCGGGTGGCGACCACGAGGGCGTCGGCGGCGGACTGGATATCACGATTTCAATCTCCCGGGGTGGATGGCGGCGCCCGGGCGCAGCTGTTGGCGCAGAGCGGGGCACCACATGAGACGACAGGCTTCTGGAGACTACCCTTTGCTGGACCAGATGGTGCGGAGCGCAGTCGACTGAAGAAGAGCTTGAAGAAGCTCCCTTCGCGGCGAGCACAGCCGCAAGTGTCAGCAGCAGGCGATGTACTGACGGTTCTTGCCATGCCGAACTGGCACTATCGACCGCAACAGGGACGAGGCCTGGGACTACACAGTGACGATCAGGAACAGAAGATTCAGGCGCGCGAGTTTGAAAGGACTATCCACTTGCTGTGTCGAGCGATATGCACTATTAGGAGGGCGCCAGCCGTTTGGCGCCAGGCGCCCTGTTGCCGACTCGACAAGAACAATGACAAACTGGGCGCAGCAGGTGAGCGAACCATCATGGTGTTCTGTGGCTTGGGTTTTTTTTTTTTTTTTTTTTTTTTCTACAGATCTCTGCTGCGTCCTAATCTAGACTTCCCTTACTGGGCTCATGGGGGCATTTCTCATCGACGGAGGGAGGATGACACGCTTGTCCAACAGAATTGACCAGCACGACTACGACGAGCAGGAGTGGCACACATTACGCGCTACCATGATGCCAGCAATGCTTTTTATTGTGTGCACAAGGCTATGGTGGAACATGCGATTGCAGAACTGGCGCAGGAGGGCAAGGATGATTTTTTTCAGCTGAGAGTTTACAACAGTACATTTATCGTGACAGATGGGCAGGAGAGTGCTCACATGGCCAATGGGTCAGGAGTGCTTCCAGGGGATCATGCTGCCACTAAGTTGTTCGTCACAACGCACGAGTATGGCATGCGACGCACGCGTGAGATTTTCACTCAGGATCCGTGGCAGAGGGCGCTGCACATGTTGCTGCCCGCCGCTGTGCAGGCCCCAGATGGCACGAGCATTGTCGACTTGGCAACGCCCACGTCTGCTGATGATGTCGTTCGGAAAATCATGGGCGCAGACCAGAATCATGTGCAGCGTGTAGCAGAATGGGAGAACAGGGTGTTTGACTACGGGTTGGAGGAGATAGGAGGAGCCCCAAATCGAGATACACTATTTAATCTGGTGCAGGGAGCAGGGGCCCAGGCCGCGAAGTTCAATCGTGATTTTCATAGAGGGCGACCCAGGCTGGAGGGAACAACGGCGTCTGCCGCTAGGTATCTCGGGGGGCAAAATCATTTCAACAATGGAATTTACGTTGAGAAACAAGTCCGCCTTCAAGGAGTGAAAACTGCATGGCACAAGATGTGGAAGTTTTGGACGACGTCGCAGGTTTCTCTCAGGTTCAAGGGGGTCGTCTTCCTGAGAGTTGTCGCGAACGCGGCCCGGTCGGGCCTGGAGTCGCATGTCCTCGCCGTGGCGAACCCGATCTCCCAGCAGAGTTTGGAGCCACTGCAGCAGAGTGCGTTTAAATTCGCGCGCGTCGTCCTACGAGGGCAACGCACTAAACGGAGAGGAGATGCAGCAAGTGCACCCAGTAACATCGAGCTCCAGAGGTTGTTGAAGTTCGGCAGTCTTCTCGTTGAGCTCAGGATCCGCCGACTGAAGTGGCCATGGGACATCGTGGCCCACCAGCGCGATCATCGACAAGTCATTGCTGCTCTGATTTGACAGGCGCAGTGTGCGGCCTCTCCTCTAGAGGCGTCGAGCACAGGTGAGGTTCTTCCCACGGCTCTGGCGTGGACCAAACAGTTCTGGTTGGACGTGCAAGCGCTGTTTGAGCTTGAAGCAGGGGAAGAGCTGGAGACTGAACACGAGGGCAAGTGTCTAAAAGGTTTTTTGTCGGGTGAAGCGCGAAATGTTTTGCTGGAAACCGACGTCGCGCAACTTCGCTCCAGGGAGTTGTCTGTCGCGGTCCCGCCTCCTGCCCCCGCCGCGGGGTTCGAGGCTGAAATGCCGGGCCCCCCCCCAGACGGGCGGGCGCGCGCGTCGCGGTTGCTCAGTTTTCGGTGCCAGTTTCCAAAGTGACAAGGCCTTAATTGCACGCATGAGTAGGGCGCGTGCGAAAGTGGGCACAAGACGAGGTCCCCTGCTGGCCCCTGCGTGCACCGCTGATCGAGCGCCCTTTGCAGTAACGTTGTCTTATTACTGTCTCACTGGCCAGAGCAACTTCGCAGACAGAGCAACGGCGCAGGGTCACTGGTCAGCTGCGATCACGCACAAACGACGCACGATATATTTTAGCGCGCGCCATCCGAAACGCGTCGAGCACAAATGCACGCAATGCACGCTCTGTAGCTGTGTTGCCAGTTCGCCCGAGCAGCTGGGCGATCATTTTAGGATTCACTTGCTACCGTATCTGGCAGACCACGTTCTCTCGCTGGATGCCAAAGTGGCTGAGCAGCGCTCAACAGACAGAGGGGGCGGCGGCAGGCGTGGGAGAGCAGAATCGCAAGAAGGGCAGGAAGGAGAAATCGGAGACGGAAGGACACGAGAAGAAGTTATCGCTCCAGCTCGAAGCGCGGATGAGAGAGAAAGAGAGAGAGAGAGAGAGAGAGAGAGAGAGAGAGAGAGAGAGAGAGAGAGAGAGAGAGAGAGAGAAGCCAACGACGTGCACTTCAGGTCCCCCGCGGGCCACCCTGTTGTTGCGAGCGTGAAAGAGGCAACCAATCGCTGCGACATGGAGGTCAAACAGCAAGGCAGCGGGCGCGAAATCTGCAGCCCCCACTTGCACGCCTTCGCCAGTCTTCTCGAGTCCTTGGCCCAAGCCAAGGTGGAAGGCTAGCCAGAAGAGATCGCTCTGCTGTTCGGGGCCGTCAAGCGCTTAGCCAAGCAACGCGTGGACGAGAGCAAGCCATCGGAACTAGAGGATTTCGTGCGCGACTGTCGAGTCAGCGACTACCATGCGAAGAAGGGCGCGCAGCCCATGGGCAGGATCAACTTCTCGGTCGAGGGGCATTGGTCAGCGGGGCAAACGATCGTGCAGGAGGACGAGCTGGACATGATCAAGTCTCACCCTCAGGAGCTCGATTGCAAGCACGAGTCTGTGCTCATTGCCATGGCCAGGCTCTTCTCGCTGGCCATGAGGGCCGCCGGCACGGCCAAGATGCCAGGCCCAGCGCCCGTGGGCGGTCTGGCGCACTCTCTTCGAGGCAAGTAGGGGCAACGAGGCAACGAGCAGCAAGAAGCGAGTGCAACGAGGCAAGCTGCAGCAAGAAACGAGTCAAACGTGAGTAGACCTGGCATGTCATATCGAAGGGTAGGTAGCGGAGAGCGAGGCCCGAGCCTACTACGCAGTTTCGACTCCGGGCACGCAGGGGCGCGAGGTAGGAGCAGTCAGCGTAGCAGGGCCAGCAGGGGACCCATTCTTCCTCCTTCGCCCCCTACTGAGCCTCCCTCCTCCACCCTTCGCTATCAGAATGTGACTCTTCCGTGGGAACAGCGCTTGAAAATACTTCATCGGAAAATTCTGGACAAGGAGACCAGGGGCCGCAAATAAGGGTCAAAGTACCCCTGTGCCCAGTCAGCACTGCCAGCGCCAAGTCGGTGCATGGCGCAGGGCTGGCATTGGCCTAGCGCCCCCAGCTGTGTGTCACAAGGCCCCCTGGCACTCCAAACATCCTCGGTGAATGTGCGCTTTTTCACACCAGGCTCTGCGGTGCGTGAGCGGACATCAGATAAGATTCGGCATCGATGCAGCTTCAGTCAGTCAGTCAGTCAGTCAGTCAGTCAGTCAGTCTGCTGTTCCTTCTGCTCCTCCTGCTCCTCCTCCTGCTGCTCCTCCTCCTCCTCCCCCTTTTCCTCCTCCTCCTCCTCCTCCTTCTCCTCCTCCTCCTCCTCAGGGATCCGGTGGTGCCTGCTCAACGGCGGGCGCTTTCTGGCCGCACCGCCTGGGTAACGCCCTGCCAGGTTGGTACTCGGTCCGGACGTGAGCGCCCGAGTGGGGCGCATAGCGCAGTGGGGTCCATACCAAGAAACACCTTGCTTGCCTCCTGGTTGCCCTGGGCTTCTTGGGCTTCGATCGTCTTGCTGTGGAAGGCGTGACGCTCCCACACCCGAACTCGATGGACGTCCTGGGGTCCCAGGGATGGGTTTCTCGTGGTCGTGCCCGTGTTATGGGGCCCTGATAAGGCGCTGCTGTGCGCGGCGGCGCTGGGCTGCCTGTCGCCGGTGGCGCTGGTCGTCAGGGGAGGAAGGGGTGCCGACATCGGTGCCCCTCCCTCGCGTTCGCCTTGTCGGGCCTCCTGGGAGGCCTTCGTCGCCATGGCTGGATTCGCTTCGAGATCTCGGCAAGAGCGCACCCGGGGGGAGGCCCAGGGAGCAGCGGTGTTGATATCGCTCGGGTTTCTCCAGGTCGCGGCGTGCGTCTCGGCGCCCCGAGCCGGAGGAGAAGAAACGGCATGGGCATAAACAGTCGGAGGTCCGCGCGGATCTCTGGGATCGGGCGACGAGATCTACAAAACATTCCAGGAAGGCCTTCGCCTCCTAGGATCGGAGGACTTGCCATCTCTTCTTCGGCGGAATGCGGCGCAGGCTTGGCGGAAGGCGGCGGAGGTAACACGAGGCCCGGAAACTGGCGGAAGGCCGGCGGAGGCTGGCGGAAGTATAAAATGGCTTTTCCAAGAAATGACGATATTCGTGGGTTCGGGGTTTCCGGGACCCGCTACGTCCATTGCCTGTGGCCAGATTCATTTTGGGTTCGGGAGCGCTGAATATGCCTCCCTGGCCTAGCCGGGAGGGCGCACATGGGACCCAGGATGGACGTGATCATGGGCGGTGGATATGTATAGACTCGATAAATCTCGTCGCCTTATTTCACGAACGAACATCACACACCCATAATTACCCATGTGGGGTGTCGAAGGGAGGACGACTGGCCATGGGTATGGGTGCGCTTTGTCGGACCACAGGGGAGGCTCCCATTCGAGCGCGGGGCCCCATCCGATAACGCGCACCCACAGCCCTTTCCGTCCCCCCCCTATGGGTATATGGGGTGTGTGTTGTTCTCTCGTCGCTATTGGATCGGTGATGGGCCCCACTGCGGCGCCTCCAGCGCCGCCGCCGCCGCGCTTCGCGCGCCAGGTAGCGGGGCCCGGCGCCGATGCAATGAATCCGCGCTGGCCTTCCAAAGTTTGTGTTTGTGCAGTTTTTGTTCCTCTACCCAGATCGGCGGCGAGCGAGGGGGGGAAGTGAGAAGGAGAAGGCCTTCTCAGAAGGCGGCGGGGCTTCTCAGAAGCCCTCGCTCCTTCTGGGAAGTTTTCTTTGTCTTCGGGGAAGGCTTGGGAAACCTCTACTTCTCAGAAGGCTTGGGGACTTCCGAGCCTTCCGAGAAGTCCCGCCCCTTTTCATTTCCCCCCCTCGCTCGCCGCCTGCCAGACCCTTTCGGTCGCAGCGGGGCTGCGGGGATCGCGAAGCGGGCGCTGGACATGACCTCTGACCACCTGGCGTGCGTTCGCGCGCACGCGGAGTGGACCGCCAACCGCGGGTCCTGCGAGAAGCTCGGCGTCCACGAGCCAGCGATGAGGGAGGTGGACCGTGCAGCGAAGCTGCTGTCGAAGGAAGTGGTTGACGTGTGTGGCCAAGGTTACGTCGGGCTTGTCCCCTCTCCCCTCTACAGGAGGAACATAGTCTGGGGACGATTGCTCGATTACTTGTTTTCTCGTTTGGAGTACATTTCGCTTGTTGAATCGCTTCGCTCATTCCGCCTGTCCATTTTCGCGCACCGAGAGGCAGTGCACAGGAAGCTCTTGGGAGTTCTCCGAGGCTTTCGGCGACGTCTTAACCTGAAGCCTTTTGGGGGCTCTTGGGGGCCTCTTGGCGGCCTCCTGACCGCCTGTTGGGGACCTCTTCGGGCCTCTTAGGTATGTACCTCTGGGGACCTCCTGGGGGCTGCTTCTGGCCGAGGGCTCGACATGTTGTTCCGTGTTCCACCTCTGGGGCCTCTCTTTGGGCGTTCTTGGGGCGTCTTGGGGCTCTCTTGGGGCCCTCTTGGACCCTCTTGGGGCGATCCTGGGGACCTCTTGGGCCGTCTTGAGGCGTCGGGAAGCCGAGAAAGGGGAAACGCTCAAATCTGCCCAAAACCTCGGGCAATTCGATGAATTTGACCTCTTGGGGCCCTCTTGGGAGTGCTTTTGGAAGCCTCTTGGGGCGTCCTGGGGCAATATTGGGCATCTTGGAGCGATCTTGTGGCATGTGGGAGCCCTCTTGTTTTATCTTGGGGGCCTCTTGGGGGCCTCTTGGCCTTTCTTGGGGCTCTCTGGAGGATCTCTGATCCGACCCGACTGGGGACCGCCCGGTTTTTTTTTCGTCCAGGGACCCCCAGGGACCGCTCCGCGCGCGCGAAGTAGAAATACTGTACGCACGCAGTTGCCAGATATGTTAAGATCTTAGCACGCCTCTGGCCCGTTGGGTCGGCGATGTTTTTAACATTTGTCCTCCAAAATCCGCCTGCAGGGGGACAGGTCCGACCTAAGGCCAAGCTCGAGGCGGGAGCACGAACCACGACGCACGCGCATCAGATATGGCACTCGTGAAATCCTGCATCCTCATGGGTGCCGCGGCGCAGGTCATGCGCCTCCAGCCGGTGGACGAGCGCGAGGCCAAGGACGGCCGCCGTCGCTGGAGCCTCAGGTGGCGTCCGCTCGGCACGAAGAAGGGCGCGGGCCACACCCTGAAGCCTCATGGGGCCTCCCTGTTGGCAGATGGGCGAGTGCCTTTCAGGGCGGGCGACCTCTGCGTGTGCTACGGCGTGCTCAAATCCGAGCGTGGCACAGTTGCCCTCGACATGTCTCTCGTGTCTCCGCTCGCGGTGCTGCTCTTCGGTGGCGCCGAGGGTGAGCACGCCCGAGGCACTCGGGACGATGCCCAAACTCGCGCGAATGGAGGCAGGTCGTGGATCACGTTTCATGTCGGCGGAGAGTCGCTTGACGTCGACCTTGCCGACGCGGACTCTCTTTCACGTTTGCGCTCTCGCGTAGCCTCCCTGGTCTCGGGCACTGCCATCGAAGCGGGCCACGCCCACGGCGGCGTGGGCGCACTGCTCGCGTCGCTGCTGAGGGACATGGATGCCCCCTGGTCGGGCGTTCCGGAGGGATGGCGATACGAGGAGGACGCTATCGGCAAGCCGCTAGTCGGAGGACGGCCAGTTGAGGCAGCAGGGCCACCCGACCCAGACATCTGGCCGCTCCAGTTTTTCGATGCGTGGGCCCCGGAGGTGCGGACGTTTCTGACGGCCCCTCGAGGCCTGGCGAGGCCCCCCAGAGGCCGAAAACGGTCAAAAACCCGCCGCTCCAATTTTTTTGGAGCGTCGAATCTCTGAGGAGGGGGCGCGAAGGCAATTGACCTTAAGTCGGGCACGTCCCGCTTATTTTTGAACATTTTGAAAATACTGTTGGATTTGTTTTTATTTTTCGCCCAAAATCCGCCTGTAGGGGGACATGCCTGACCTAAAATCATCAGGAGGGGAAAAAACAGACACAATTGAACGTCGACTCCAAGGAAAATATGGGAAATTACGGGGGGAAGACGAAACTCCAAGAAATATGGGGAAAAAAATGAATATTGGGATTCGTGTGTATTCATTTGTGTGTCCCTGGGCCCCTTCGCTAAAACTGACCCCGCTCCTCCTCCTCCTCCTCCTCCTCCTCCTCCTCCTCCTCCTCCTCCACCTCCCTCCTCCTCCTCCTTCTCCTCCTCCTCCTCTTCCTCCTTCCTCCTCCTCCTCCTCCTCCTCCTCCTCCTCCTCGTTCTCCTCCCCTTCTCCTCCTCCTCCTCCTCCTCCCCTCCTCCTCCTCCTCCTCCTCCTCTCCTCCTCCTCCTCCTCCTCCTCCTCCTCCTCCTCCTCCCCCTCCTCCTCCTCCTCCTCCTCCTCCCTCCTCCTCCTCCTCCTCCCTCCTTCCTCCTCCTCCTCTCCCCTCCTCCTACTCCTCCTCCTCCTCCTCCTCCTCCTCCTCCTCCTCCTCCTCCTCCTCCTTCTCCTCCTCCTCCTCCTCCTCGTCCTCTCCTCGCCTCCTCCTCCTCCTCCTCCTCCTCCTCCTCCTCCCTCCTCCTCCTCCTCCTCCTCTCCTCCTCCTCCTCCACCTCCACCTCCGCCTCGTTCTCCTCCTCCTCCTCCTCGTCCTCCTCCTCCTCCTCCTCCCCTCCTCCTCCTCCTCCTCCTCCTCCCCTCCTCCTCCTCCTCCCCTCCTCCTCCTCCTCCCTCGTCCTCCTCCTCCTCCTCCCCTCCTCCTCCTCCTCCTCTCCTCCTCCTCCTCCTCCTCCTCCTCCTCCTCCTCCTCCTCTTCCTCCTCCTCCTCCTCCACCTCCACCTCCGCCTCGTCTCCCCTCCTCCTCCTCCTCGTCCTCCTCCTCCTCCTCCTCCTCCTCCTCCTCCTCCTCCCTCCTCCTCCTCCTCCTCCTCCTCCTCCTCCTCCTCCTCCTCCTCCTCCTCCTCATGCCCGACCTAAAACTAACCCCGCTTCGCGCCTCGCGGTCCGGGCCAGCGCAGCGGGGCTCGAGCGAAGGCGCGAGGGCGCGCCGAGCGCGGCGCGCTGCGCCTCGTTCGGAAGGGGGGGGCAGCCGGCCCCCCCGAGGGGAGATGATCCCGATGTCGGCGATGGTGGTGGCATTCTGGCTTTGAGTCGGGCCTGTCCCTCTACAGGAGGAAGATCCAAAAATAGTCAAGACATGGTCTGGGGACGATTTTCCATGATTTTTGAGCATTATAGGACTATTTTTTGAGTGTTTTCAATTTTTCGCGGGGGACAGGCCCGACCTAATTCAGCTTCCCAGACGTCCTCGGGCCATGAAAAAATCAAGACGGGGAGTTTTTCGCTGTTTTCGGCCTCTCGGGGCCCTCACCAGCCCTCGGCGCCGTCAAAAACAGACTCGGGACGAAAAACCGGACCCGGGGAAGGGGTCCAGACCGCTGGGGGCCCACGTCAGGCAAAATCCATGACGTCGGGGGTCTGGGTTCTTGGATGGCCGAGAAGTGATTTCCAGCACCAGAATCCAGGATCTCCCCCCCCCCCCGGTGGAGGCAGGCCCTGCTTTGGTGCCGGTGCCGATGTTCCAGGCGCCCACGGGAGGCCGGCTGCCCTCCGCGCGCGGCAAGGCGCGAAGTTCGATGGCCCCGACAGTGGCGGCCCCCCCGCCGGGCCCAAGCTCGCTCAACATCGGTCGCCGGACCCCTCCCGGGATGCATCCTGACTGGCGTCTCGCGAGGCGGGCTCAGCATCGGTCGCGGGACCCCTCCCGGGATCCGTCCTGACTGGTGTCCCGAGGCTGCCCACGTCCACTCAGCATCGGTCGCCGGACCCCTCCCGGGATGCCTCCTGGCTGGTTTTCCGAGGCGGCCCCAGCCGTGGCGACGAGGAGCTTCCAGGAGACCCCACAAGGGAGGGGCGAACAGAACACGCTGGGGTTAAGTCGGGCCTGTCCCTCCACAAGGGGAATATTCAAAAATAGTCAAAACATAGTCTGGGGACTATTTTTTGAGTATTTTGGGGCATCTTCTGAGTATTTTTTATTTTTCCTCCAAAATCCCCCGGTAGGGGGGACACGCCCGACCTCACGCTGGGGAGGGCCACCGCTGTCTCGACCTGCCCTGCTCCGGGCGATACACCTCGACCTTGGACAGGCGGACGGCCACGCGAACGAAGCCCACAGAGACCGCCGCGCGCGTGGCCGCGCGGGCGGAGGACCGGGGGCAGCATTGAGGGGCACAGGCTCCCCAGACATGATCGCGTCGTTAAAAAAATCAGGGCGGGAGGTTTTCTGCCGATTTCGGCCTCGGGGGGCCTTCGCCAGGCCTCGGGACCGTCAAAAAATGAGTCAGGATGAGAAACCGGCCCCAGGGAAAGGGTCTGGACTTCCGGGGACGCCGTCCTGACAAAAATCAGGACGTCGCATGTCTGGGAGGGGGACAAGCTCAGGGGAGGAACGCATCGATCAGGCGATCGCGAACATGGATCAAGGGGGCGTGGATTGGCTACGGGTCCTTTTTCCATGGGGAAATCACGGATTTTCGCCGCCGAGCGAGGCGGCACCAGCCGCATTTTGGGGAGGTGCCCGCGCGCCAAATCCATGGATCGCTAACCCATGCGTTCGCGCCCCCGAAACAACCCCGAAACCGCCTGCTGATCGCCGTCCAGGGCCCCACAGTCTGCCCCGCCCAGGGCCGTGCGGATTCGATCGGCGAGGTACCCCTGGAATGCCCTCCTCGGCGAGGCGCAGCCGCTGGGACGCATCCCCAGGCCGGCAAACCACCGAGAACCGACTAGAGCGCCCTGAAGATTCCAATCTCAGGAGGTCTTAAGTTTTGTACCCCCCCTTCTCTCGGCGGGAAATAACCTGGCCTCTCCTCCTCCTCCTCCTCCTCTTCCTCCTCCTCCTCCTCCTCTTCCTCCTCCTCCTCCTCCTCCTCCTCAGAGGACCCCCTTTCTCCTCCTCCTCCTCCTCCTGCTCCTTCTGCTCCTCCTCCTCCTCCTCTTCCTCCTCTTCCTGATCCTGCTCCTCCTTCTCCTCCTGCTCCTCCTCCTCCTCCTCCTCCTCCTCCTCCTCCTCCTTGTACTCCTCCTCATCCGCCTCCTCCTCCGCCTCCTTCTCCTCCTCGCCTTCTCCTCCTCCTGCTCTCCTCCTCCTCCTCCTCCTCCTCCTCCTCCTCCTCCTCCTCCTCCTCCTCCTCCGTAGCCATTTTGGCTCAATATGACAGGTTCCCTTGGGGCCAAAACGGATACCGCTAGTCCGCGGCTGGCAAGGCAGTTCTGCCTGGCAATTCTCTGCGCCTTCATTGCGGGATTTGGGCCCCCGCAACGCAGCAGCTTTGTCTCTCGCACCACAGTTGTCTCGCTCATGCCCGCTAAATAGTGGGAATGCGTCCTCATCGACACCCTCCACACCGCGGGGTAATGCGGCTCCTGGCACGCCGAGCAAGAAGGTCATCAAGCCGCCCAAAGGCCCTCCTCGTCGCACTGCTGCTCGTGCCACTGCTGCAGGCACTGGCTCTGCTGGGGGCTCACCTGGCCAGCCTGAACGTCACAGCATGGACGCAGAGGACAGCGACGCCGACTTCGACGACTCGCACGTGCGTGCCCTGTGCTTCGACATCGTCAACACTCGTCTCCACGACGTACAGCTGGAGGTCGACAAGATCGTGGGCTCATCGGACAGATCGGCGCTGCAGGAGGAGACGGCATCCATCACGGCAGCGTTCCAGGCGAACTTCGACAAGTGCATGGCTGCGTACAAGAAGGACACGGACGAGTTCCCGAAGCGCATGGACCAGCAGATCATGGCCGTGGTCACGCCCAAGCTCGACGCGATGCGCACGGAGGTCCTGCAGCGCTGCGACGAGATCCGAGGGGTGATCTTGCAGGTGGACACGAAGGTCTCATACCACGGTCGGCTTCTGGGTGAGATGCAAAACCAGATCAGGGAGCTCCAAGCGGCATTGGTTGTCGCCAACTCACAACGCCCAGCTCTCAAGGCGTTGCCTGGCAACTCTTCCTTCGAGAGAGACATCGACGCGACGATCGTCAAGATCAATGCTGGACGTCCTTGTCCAGCGGCAGGAGGTGTCCAACGTCATCGCGCCGTGGTTGGAGGAGATGCAGATCACTGGGGATCTGTGGTCATTATCTTCGCCTGACCCGCTTGCCAAGATGTTCGTGCTGCAGATATCAGGGGCGGCAGGCCTGGCCTCCAGGCGTGCGCAGAAGATCCTCAGCGTCCTACGCATCTCGGGCACGCAGCGGCGGGAATTTGAGGTTCCAGCGCAGGCGGGTGGCACAACACGCCTGAACATCTCGGGTGATAAGAATCCGAAGCAGATCAAGATTGAGATCACGGGCAGGAAGCTGCGGGCCAAGCTGCAAGAGGTCTACGGCCAGGACCAGAAGATCTTCTTCGACAGGGACCGCGGATGGCTCTCGCTTGGCTGGGATGCCCTGTGCAAGATCGAGGTCTTCCCTGGGCGCGAGGAGACAAATATCCTCTGGAACCCAGGCACCATCGCGAAGTACGGCAAGTCGAAGGACGTGCTGGTTGAGGCTGTGGGTGGGGTGCTCCAGCCAGACCACGAGCCACAGTGGTGCCTGTAGTCGCTTCGCCGCGCTCTTTGCGCGGTCGCAGCTGCCATTTTTGTGCGATGCTGCCGCAGCTGGCGGCCTGCGGCTCACGTCGTGGAACTCGCGTGCTCTCTTGCAATACGAAGGGGCCCGCGCATGTGAGAAGTTGTCTTACCTCCAGAGGGTCCGACTGGGCTCGACAGCCACTGCCTTGCAGGAGGTTCATCAGTGTGAGGCACAGCTAATTCCTTTTCTTAGACGTGTTCTCCCTGGAGCCCCGGTCTACTCGAGCTTCTGTGGGGAGGACCGTGCTGGGCGGTTTCGTGGAGGGGTTGCCACGGTCGTCCCAGGGCTTTTGATTAGAGGCCGTCGTTTTCCTTCCCTGCCTCCTGGCGTCTCCGCCACCCCCCTCGCTCTCGTCGGTGGCCGCGTGCCCCGCGTTGTCTTCGACCATCAAGACGCGCAACTTATTCGCTATAACGTGCATAATCATTATTTGTCCTCAGAACAAGTACGGTACGTGTGCAATCATATAAATCGGGATCGGACCCTGGCCGAATCGTCTCCTGAATCTATCTTAGTCGTAGTGCAAGGCGATTTCAATTTCGCGCCCGAGGAAAAACTCTCGTTTTTGCAGCCTTCGGAGGCTCAGAGGATTGCGCGGCCACTTCGCGCCCAGGCCCCACGGTGGGCTGATGCGCTGGATGGCCTTGTCGAGATCTCGCCAGCGTCAAGGCAGAAGCAGTGGCTGCGATTGACAGATTCTGGTGCTCGTGGCCTGGTTGGGTTCTTGCCCAGGTGTATGCGCGTGCTCGGGTGGATGGATTGCCTGAAAATCTTCATCGCGCCAAAATCGGCGATCATGCTGCCTTAATTATTTCGATGTGCCAGCGGAAGCCCCAGGACCCAGGAGAGCGTCCCATTCCTAGACGTGCGTGCTGCTCGCCAGAGTATAAGCAGTGCCTTGCCAAGTTCCTTGATGCGGAAGAGGCCTCTCTTTCGGCCATGCGTCCGCCTCGGCGCCTGATGAGACAAAAATACTTGATGCAGGAAGCTGGGAGGGAAGCGAGGGACATGCTGATGTATCGCAAGCCGACGGACCCCCGCACTCTTTTGTTGCTTGCGCGCGCACTGGCTCGCGCGGTGTGGCGCCAGGATGCGGTCACAGCCGAGCGTCTTCTGGGCTCCCATGCCGCAGCTGCTGTTTTTTTACCACAGTCGAGGGCGGCCACGTCTCACTTATTCACCCTTCGGCGTTCCAGAGCTGGACGAACAGGGTGCAACTTCAAGCTGCTAACCTCGATCGGCTCGCTCCCCGTGCCCGTCTCGAACGTGCTGAGGGGGGGGGAGTGCGACAGCGGGAACGTCAGCATCTTCAGGCTATTGAAAGGAGGGCGAGGATCTGGGCGCCGTTCGCTCGTCGTCTCACGCTTCGCGCTGTGCTTGCGGAGGGGCAGAGAAAGGAGGAGGAACAAGATCGACATGCTGCTCTTGCGTCGCATTGGGGTCCGATCTTCTCCAGGAAGCCATGGCCGTGTAAAACTGCCAATGCGTACTGTGATCGCTTCGTTCGCCCCGTCGATTTCGCCGGCTGCCCACCGCCGTCGTTCGCTATGCTGAAGAAGGTGGCGCGCTCGGTGAGCGACTCCGCCCCTGGAGTTGACCGCCTGTGTTATGCATCTTGGCTGGCCCACCCGAGCGGCCTGCTTTTGTTGCACGATCTACTGCGGTGGATGATGGCTGGGTGCAGCATCCCCGCCGCCGAGAGTGTCACTCTGCAAGCATTTTTACCAAAGGGAGAGTCTAGCACTGATACGAGAGAGGGCGACGGTGAGAGAGAAGCTTCGTCGGCGCGTGTCCTTGGGCTTCGAAATACCAGTATCAAACTGCTCACTGCCACCGTGAACATGTCGATCAGAAAACCGCTCGCTCGATTCGTTCCTCAGGGCCAACGTGGTTTCATGAAGGGTAGGAACTTTTGCCGGAACATCTTAGAGGTTGACGCCCTCGCTCGTGTGCACTCTGCCCGACCAGAGGCTGATGACCGTTGTCCAATGCTATATGCCCTGGACTGCGGCCACGCGTTCCCCAGCCTCTCCCAAGAGTTCGTGGCTCTGGTTCTGATGAAGATGGGTTGTCCGCTTGGGTTCCTGATGTTTGTTCAGACGTGGCATGACTGTATCGAGGGAGTGATGTCGGTCCATGGGGATCCTGGTTCATGCGTTCTGGATTCGCTCTGGGATTATCCAAGGATGTGATTTTTCTGGGTCGCTTTTTGCGATTGCCCTCACGCCTGCCCTGCTCGACCTCAAAGCTTCGAAGGGTATCAATCGTGCCTGTGCTGACGACTTGGGTGGAGCCTTATCGGACATTCGCTTGCTGCTGCAGCTTCGGCGGGTGATGAAAGTCGTGGAGATGACCGCGCGTCGTTGCCTTAAGCCTGCGAAATGTGTCCTGACCCCCGTCTCTGGCCCGTTTACGCCCGCGCTGAAAGACCAGGTCCAAAAGTTCCTGAACATGTTTATCCCTGAGTGGTCCGGGTTCCGCATCGAAGCCAAACTGTTTTACCTGGGGATGTGGATTGGCCTTGCGGCCGAGCCCCCCGATTCCTGGAACTTCCCTCGCAAACAATATCGGGCCCGAGCTGCTGCTATAGGTGCTGGCAATGCTCCTGCGTCCTCCTCTGCGGTCTTGTACTCGACCCGTGCGGTCGCTGTCCTCAGCTATGTCATGCAGTTCTTGCTGCTGCCGACAGCTACGAAGGACGTTGAGAAGGGCGCGCTGGCCCAGGCGTTCCGCTTTCCGCTCGGTGCATTTCGTGCTCGTGACCGGGTGTATCTGCAGGAATGGAATGCTACGAGGGTTTACACGCTTGAGGTACTAAGTATTTCGACTCTCGCTCTTACTGCTCGATCGACGTTACCGCAATATGAACGTATATATCGTTGGCTTGTGAGGATGACATACACGCCCACGTCTAACGAGCTAGACGAGTGCCGCCTGACAGTGGTACCTGCTGGTCAGTGCTTGACACTGGAAGTGCCGAGCGTTCGTCGGATTTCTGCATGATGCTGACCACGGAGCCGGAGGTCCTTTGCATGCCGCAGCAGCTGCCGCCTGCCGTGAAAACGTCCTGAAGCCTCAGAGGGCTGCGAAGTTTGCCTGCATCCAGTGCTGGCCCCCAAGCAGCTTGAGCAAGTTGTACGAGTCTCTTCTCCTGAAGTGGTGGCCCGAGCGGGCTGATGAAATCAAGGCCATCGACTGGCCCAGCATCCAGGGTGTTCTTCGCGCGGTCCTTCCGTCATGGGCGTGGTCGCGGCATCGAACCTTGAGTGGAGCTTGGCTTGCCTCCCGCCGTATTCTGAGCGAGTGCGGGCGTAGGGGGTGCACTTTTGGTTGCGAGGGGGGGGGGGGGGGCCTGACCGTCAGATTCACTATGCCAGCTGCCCTCGCCTTTGCGATGTCGGTTTCAACTGTTCTGCGATATAGATGGCTCGCGCCCGACCCGTTGGCCAGGTGGGGGATCTCGATTTGCACCGTTCAGCAGGAAGTGTTCATTGCATGTCACGTTTATCATTCTCTGCGCCACCCCCCCTCCGCCACCCTTCTCAACTCTAGAGTGAATCTTGATTCGGCAGCAGCTGCCGTCCGCGAGCTGCACCTCGCGGCGCCCATCGCCGAGGCGCGCCGCGGGTAGGGGGCGCCGTCGTCGTCGTCGTGGTACGCTTGCCTCCTCCTCCTCCTCCTCCTCCTCCTCCTCCTCCTCTTCGTCCTCCTCCTCCTCCTCTTCCTCCTCCTCCTCATCCTCCTCCTCCTCATCCTCCTCCGCCTCCTCCTCCTCCTTCTCCTCCATCAGGTGTTCAGGGGGCGGGCCTGGGGCGGCTGCGTTACTTCTGAACCCCAGCCCGCCCGCCCTGCCCAGGGCGAGGGTGCAGCCACGCGCGGCTCGGCGCGCCGCGATAGGTCCGCCCCCCTCCCCCCCCCCCCCCCCTGCGTGGCACTGGCGGCTGCGGGGGCACATGGCGGAGGCTCGCAGGTACCTCCGCGGCGAGGCTGCGCGGGTCCTTCTTCGCGGCCACCACGGCGTCTCAGTCTCAGGCATGGCAGGGCAGCAGCAGGGCAGAGGGCGCTCCTCCTCTCGCCAGCCGCCCCCTGCAAACATGTGGCGACGCGAGCACTCCGATTGCCGATGCACTGAGAACTTGCTACATTGGGCGTGGCGCAATCATTGCGGAAAGGGCCAAGAAGGGAGGAAAGTGCCAAGCTGCTCCATGGTACCAGAAGGGTACTGGCGGTGATGGAGTTGCTCCTGTTGCCAGTGCTTATGTTGCCACTCCAGATTCCAAGTCCCCGTGCGTCGGGGCGCTGGAAGCCTTGGCGCGGTTTGCCGAGCAGAATGGGGGCGAATCCATGGCGAAGAAGCATCGTGACACCATTGCTGCCAGACAGAAGGCGGCAAACTTTCAGCAGGAGCTCCCAGTCGACGAGCTCCAATCCATGGCGCAGCTGGCCGAGAAGAGCGGCGACGCGGCCACGGCGAATAAGTACAAAAGGTCTGCTCGAGAACCCGCAGGTCGCAAAGCCTACGGCTCCCGCTCAGACCAGGGCTAACCAGGCAAACTCGAAGGTCCAGCAGCTCACCAAGTCATTGGGCTATGAGCAGGATGTACTGGCAGACCTCATGGAGCAGGTGGCGACGCAGCGCGGTGCGGTACTGCTCGCGGAGCTGGAGGCGGCGGTAGTGGAGTGCAAGGCGGCGGTGGCGGCGCTGGCTGCGGGCGCTGGAGCCGTGGAGCCGAGCTGTGAAAAGCCGAAGCTGTCGCTGGCTAAGCTCATGGATGGGGAGTTGGCAGATCTGGACCTGGACGACGGCGGCCTCTTCGGATACGCTGAGTTCGAGGTGCTCGGGCACGAAGCGCTGGAGGGGGCCAGGAAACGGAAGCAAGCCATGCTCGACCACTTCAGAAGCATGGCGACGCACTTCTTCGGCGAAGTCAGGTCGAAAGGCGCAGCTCTGCAGAAGGAGCACCAGGCGCTGCAGGAGCGGCTGGCAGCAGAGAAAAGGAAGACGGACGAGGAGCAGGCCGCGCCGAGCGACGCCCAGGTGAAGGCGGAGCAGGGCGCGGCGGCTGGCGCGGCGCCGCGGGCGCCAGGCGCTGGCGGGGTGGCGGCAGCCGCTGCGGAGGCTGCGCCTGGAGCTGGCGAGCAGGGCGCGACGGCGGCGGCTGGGCCCAAGGCCAAGGCGAGGGCCGCAGTGGATGCACCGAAGGCCGCGGGCAAGGGCAAGGGCGACCAGTCGGGCCTTTAGCCCGAAGCCGCGCGGCATTTTGAAGAAGAGTGGGGCGCTGGCAAGTCGACGGCGGCTCCACGCCAGTTCTGAGTTTCCTGATGTGCGAGGTGATCAGGGCGCAGGCGAGTGCGACTACTCCCAGTCCTGCGAGGTCTCTTGCACTACAAGTTCTTCACCTACGCTGGTCAGTACCACGTCGACTGGGTTGACTGGAAGCGCCATCACTACATCTGGGGCGACTGGGACTTCGGGTGAGTGCGAGCACTCACTGGCGGCGGCTGCTGGCGCGCAGGCTGCCGACTCGGCGTCTTGGAGCCCCTGCCCTCGCTCGCGAGCAGCCTCGCGGTGGACGGGTGCTCGAACTACGATATCCGATTCTGAGGTCGCCCCCGCCACGGGCGGGTCGGTCCAGGCGCCACGCTGGCATCGCCACTCCTAGTGTTGCCTGTCAGTTTAACCGCCCGGGGGGGGCGAGCGCAGCGGCGCCTCAGTATTCCGATGTTTTAGATGCCCCCCCCCCCCCCCCCTCCCCCCCCAGCCGCTTTGCGCGGGCGGACTGTCCCTGAGAGTGGAGCCGTGGAACGCGACCTGCTGGAACTCGCTCAAGGAGTGGCCCAGCAGGACGGAGTCGCATGCGGTCTGCCTTCAGGAACATCACATCGTGGGCGGTGCGGCTATTCGCGAGGCAAGCTCCTGGTGTGCTCGCCATGGGCGGAAGGCGATTCCATCTCCAGCTATCGCAGGCAAGGGGGATGGCTCCTCGGGGGGTGTCGGCATCCTGGCCAGCATGTACTCGGGGCTGCACGAGCCCCTTTGGGGCTTCGTCCTGGTGGAAGGGCGGGCGCGTGACGCCCTCGTCCATATTCCTGGGGGGGGCCTTCCCTCCTAGTGGCTTCGGTGTATATGCACGACAACGAAGGCCTCTCTGAGCGAAATGTGGGCATCTTGGGTGCCCTGGGGACCGTGCTCAAGAGTTCTGGGATGCAGGCTATAGTGGGTGGCGGTTGGAACTTCCCTCTTGAACAAATGGTGGCGTCTGGGTTTGCAGAAACGCTCAGTGGGGCCATTTGTCTGTCGCGCGGGGGCTGGAACACGTTGGACTATTTCATCTGTACTGGTGGTATTTCTAAGGCCATCAAGTCGACAGGGGTGCTCAAGGACGCTCCTCTGTCCCCGCGTCGTCTTGTTTTCCCCCAGCTATGCCCGCAGTTGAGCCAGCTGCGTGCTCCGTCTTTTCGCGAGCCGCCCCCCCATCCCCACGGAGAGGCCCCGCCGGGCGGCTCGCGAGCCGCCGAACTGGGAGGCCCTGGAGGAGGCCGCTGAAGGATGTCTCGGGACTGCTTTTGCGGGAAGGATGGAGGAGGCGCAGTGCATGTTGGATTGGGTGCACGGGGAGCGGGCCAATTTAGCGGAATCCGAGCTTTGCGATTTGGCCCAGACGGAGATGTTTTTTCAACATAGTGCGCTGTAAGTCCCCTCAGCTGCATTGGGCCCCGATCAGTTTCAACAGAAGTCCCCCTTGTCGGCGCCCTCGGCTCCATGCTGGGAAATGGGCGCGCCGGGAGTTCCAGGGCCTGATTTCGGCGTTTCATTCCATGGACGTCAGCGCCCAGGCGATTCAGCAATGACTTCGTGACCCTCCCGATTTTGTGGGAGCAGCAGCTGATGGTGACTTTGAGGCGTTTCTGGCAGCTGGGCTGGCGCAAGCCTAGAGTGTGCCCCCCTTCCAGTCGAGCAGCCTGGAGGTTTGGCCCTGCTGGCAGTCGCAGTCCTCCGACTGCTGCGAATTTGCGCGGATATTTCTTGCCGAGCTCCAAGCTGAAGCCCGACAGTCAGGTGAGCAGGGATGGAACGACTGGCTTCTCAGCGACATCCGTGAGGGGGCCAGAACTGCACACTTGGCCTCCAAGGGGGCCCCTGGATGGAAAGCCACGACGACGTTATCTGCTGGGGGCCTGGTTCTGTCGACCTGGTCGAATCTTTGGGAGGCCTCAGGCGAGATGCCAGTGCATATGTTTAGGGAGCCCTGCCAACCGCTGCCGATGACCCAGTCCGAGGCGATTCGTGCTACCTCGGCGGCGTACAGGGCTCGCGCTGCACAGGCTGCTGACGGCTTTCATATGCGACACTATTCTTGGCTATCGGACCCTGCGCTGCGCGTTGTATCACTGCTATCTGCCATGTTTGAGTCCTTGTCTTCTGCCGCGGCAGCTGCAGATCATCCAGGTTGTGCTTCGATCCAAGGCGAGTGGAGGGTGGGGGCCGATCGGGCTGTTTGTTTCCAGGCGTCGGTTGCGGGGGGCGATGCAGGAGAGACATGGCGGCGGCATGGGAGGAGAGAAACGCACGATGCTTTTTCGCTGGCAGTAATCGGCCGGGGCTGAGACCAGCAGGAAGAAGGGGGAGGTATCGGTATTATTGCTTTGGGACATGACAAAAGTATATGATAATTGTTCGTTGTCACGCTTGGAGGAGGAATGCAGGCAGCACGGTTTTTATGCCCATTGCGCAGCTGTGCCTTTCTACGTACAGGTATGGTCGCTTTATAAGCATGGCCACGACGGTGGCTGGGCCCTTCTTTGCGTCCAGAGGTGTTGTGGCGGGCTGTTCCATGGCGACGAGTTTCGTTCGCGTGTGCCTCCTGGGGCCGCTGAGTGCTATGAAACTTCCGAGGGGCGTGTCCTTGGTTCAGTTCATAGAGGATTCTGGTCTGGACTCCGCGGGCTCGGCTGAGGAAGCGGTCCAGGGCACCAAAGAAGGAGCCACGCAGCTAGAGCATGCTCTGGTCAAGGATTGCGGCAGTTCGCTTTCCTTGACTAAGGCGGGCCAAGGCAACTTGACCTGCTCTGACAGTGCTGTTGCGGGAGCCCTTCATGCTTTCCTAGGCAATCGCGCTGGACTGCTGTGTGACAGCGCGGTGGATATTGGGATTGACTTTGCGGCTGGGAGGTCTCGGAGACAGGCGCACGTCAAGAAAACGCTGCGCGAGTCCAAGTTCAAGGTTCGAATGCAGCATCCTCAGCAGAAGTCCAAGAATATTCGGGGCATGAAGAAGCAGTTGTCGGTTCATGCCAAAAAGGCCCGGGTGTCCGGGCCCCCCCCCTGGGCTCCTGGACGGGGCCGACGTCCACGGGATCTCGCATGATGAACTCGTAAAATACGACAGCAGGCGGGGTCTATCACGGGGCCAAGCTGCAAGGGCAGGTCGCTCACGAGCCCCCTCGTCATAGAGAACGAGCCCACGTGGCTGGCGGCAGTTGCTCATATTGTCAGGTATGCGAAAGGGTTGTGGTGCGCACATTCTAGAGCTCACCGCTGGTCGTTCACATTTCGCAAGTTGCGAGAAGCCCGGGCAGTTTTTTAGCAGTCGGCTTGCACCGTCGTCTTGTCGCACTGTCGCGGGCCTTTGTTCGGCGATGTGGCTCCCCCTGAAACGTACCAGGTGGCAGCTGGAGGATTGGGTGGCGCTTTAAAACGATTTCGGGGAGGCTGCTATTCTTGCGGAGGTGAGCCCAGTCCTTTGGAAGTTGTTACTCCGTCAGGCGGTGCTGCGAGAGTTAGAGCGCGAAGCAGCTGCGAAGTCTAGCATTGGTGTTCCGAGACTCTGCTATGACGTTGTTAAGACAATGTTGAGATCCTCCCGTTTCCCCCCGCCTGGTCGCGCCGCGATTCGAACTATCGGTTGCGACGCCAGCCGGGCGAAGGTCAGGGCACGTAGTCTCGGATATCAGTTGGGAGATGTATCATGTGCCCTGTGTGGGCAAGATCCCGATACCGCCCTGCACCGTCTTTGGCGCTGTCCCTGCCAGGATGAAGTCAGGAATGAGATTGTGTTGCAGGAGGTTTGGGATCTGTACCATAGCATGAACATTTAGAATCCCCAGGGCCTCCTCCTCTTCACCCGAGGTCTGTGTCCGCGCCCAGGTGATTCCTGACCGAGGCCTGACACGACGGGGAAGGTGGTCTGGCAGTGGGAGGAGGAGGAGCCGCAGCATGAGGAGGAGCACATGATCATGCGGGAGGTGCTCATGGACGGGAGCTCCTTCAAAAATGATATACGTGAATTAAGTCGGGCAGGCTGGGGGTTTTCCATTTTCAGCGTTGACCAGGAACTCCGTGGGCGCGTTTTTGGCCCGGTCTACGGGGCCCTCAACCAGACTGCCCAGGCGGCTGAGTTCTCGGCGTACGGACGTCTTGGGCAGTTTTTACAAGGAGAGGCCACCTTGTATTCTGACTGCCAGAACGTGTGTGTACAGGCTCGGAGACCCCTGGGTGAACAGATGTCAGACGTCGTACCAGCGGCCATGCGCTGGTCCTCTTAGCTTTGCGTTTCCTGTGCGGCATTGGATTAAGTCAGTTCAGAAAGTAAAGGCTCACCTCTCTCTGGCGGAGGAAGGCGTGCCTGCCGAGGAGATGCTCCTGCGCAGAAGGAATTTCCAGGCTGGCCAGGCGGCCGAGGCTGGATCTAGTCTCCATGATTCTGCCAACCAGAACCTCGTCGAGGCTTTGCATAAGTCGACGTTGATCGCGCGCACAGTGTGCAAGCTGGCCGCAGCGTTGCTCTTTGAATGGCCGAAGCTTGACCTCAGCGGAGTGGAGCTCTGCCCCCCCAGTCTGGCAGAAGTCGGGAGGGAGGGCCAGACGCCACCACGCATGGAGTTTCACCTGTGGGCGTTGGAGGTGCACTATATGCATGAAGACATCTCGGTCGACTTTCCGTCCCCCAGTCTCGGGCTACCCGGGCGAGGTGGATGGGTTAGATTTTGGTGCGATGGGGCGTCTAGGCCATATTCTGGTCGGTTTACCGTGTTCAGACGGCGGGATGCTCCACGTGCGCACGCACTGTGCCTCGCATGTGGGTTCGGGTTATGCCAAGAAGTCGAACCTTTTGGGCACATGTTCTCAAAAGATGATCCCGCAGAAGAGATCCCTGTGGAACAGACTGCTGCGAGGCCATTACCCGAAGCACGGGACATCTAGTACATTAGACGCCGACGGGGTGATAGACAATTAATGCAGCGGTCAACCTCCAGTCATGGTTGAGGTTGTGGATGTCGAACAAATCCTCCTCCTCCTCCTCCTCCTCCTCCTCCTCCTCCTGCTCCTTCTGCTCCTCCTCTTCCTCCTCCTCCTCCTCCTCCTCCTCCTCCTTCTCCTCCTCCTCCTCCTCCTCCCCCTCCTCCCCCTCCTCCCCCTCTCCTTCCCCCTCCTCCTTCTTCTCCTCCTCCTCCTCCTCCTCTTCCTCCTTATCCTCCTCCTCCTTATCCTCATCCAGAGCACCCTCCTCCTCCTCCTCATCCTCATCCTTCTCCTCCTCCTGCTCTTCCTGCTCCTCCTGCTCCTCCTCCTACTCCTAGTCCTAATCCTACTCCTCCGCATCCTCCTCCTACTCCTCATATCCTCCTCCTCCTCCTCCTCCTCCTCCTCCTCTCCTCCTCCTCCTCCTCCTCTTCCTCCTCAGCATCATCACCATCATCACCATCATCATCAGCATCATCATCATCATCACCATCACCATCAGCATCAGCATCGCCATCATTATCAGCAACAGCAGCATCATCAGCAGCATCAGCATTTTCATCTCCAGTTCCATCTTCACTTTCAGCTTCATCTTCATCATCATCCGCATCACCATCATCATCATCATCATCATCAACATCATCATCATCAGCATCATCATCATCAACATCATCATCATCATCAGCAGCATCATCATCATCATCATCATCATCATCATCATCATCATCATCATCATCATCATCATCATCATCATCATCATAATCATCTGCATCATCATCATCATCATCATCATCATCATCATCATCATCATCATCATCATCATTGTACTCTTACTCCTCCGCCTCCTTCTCCTGCTCCTCCTGCTCCTCCTGCTCCTCCTGCTCCTCCTGCTCCTCCTGCTCCTCCGCCTGCCCCTTCTCCTCCTCCTCCTCCTCCTCCTCCTCCTCCTCCTCATTGTACTCCTCACCCTCATGCTGCTGCTCCTCCTCCTCATTTTCCTCCTCCGCCTCCTCCTCCGCCTCCTCCTTCTCCTCCTCCCCCTCATCATCATCATCATCATCATCATCATCATCATCATCATCATCATCATCATCATCATCATCATCATCATCATCATCAGCAGCAGCAGCAGCAGCAGCATCATCATCATCATCATTGTACTCCTCCTCCTGCTCCTCCTCCTGCTCCTCCTGCTTCTCCTCCTGCTTCTCCTGCCCCTCCTCGTGTTCCTCCTTCTCCTCCTCCTCCTCCTCCTCTTCCAAGGCCCCCTCCTTCCTCCTCCTCCTCCTCCTCCTCCTCCTCCTCTTCCTCCTCCTCCTTTTTCTTGTGCTTCTTCCTCTCCTCCTCCTCCTCTTCCTCCTCCTCCTCTTCCTCCTCCTCCTCCTCCTCTTCCTCCTCCTCCTCCTGTGGAGACCCATCTGCATTATTTGAGGTTTCTACAGGAACTGGGGAGGGCTGAGGCGGCCTATTCTCCAGAGCTGGGAGGCGAGCGTGCACCGCTCATGCCTCGCCGCCTCCGCGTTCGCAGGAGCTGGCGACGCCGTTTGGCGCCCGGCGCTTCGCTCTGAGAGTGCAGTTTGTAATTCGCAGGGTACTTGCAGCTTGCTATGGTCTAACCAAGCTCGTCGAGACCACCTGCTTGGATAAGCTCAGGGACCGCTGCAAGTACCTGGGCCTCCCAGAGCAGATCACCACAGTCTGCCTGCACCTGTACCGATGACCGCGCTTTTTGACGCTGGCTCCATGGTGCAATGCCCTTTCGTTGCCGCGCGAGGAGTGCCCGCTGGCTGCTCGACGGCCACCAGCTTTGCGCGTGCCTTTAGCATCCCCTCTCTCGACATCCTCTCCCCTAGGGTGCAGAAGGGTTTAGATGTGTACGTCGATGATTACGGATTTTCGGTCCAGGCTCGTCCGTGTTCCACTGTCAGTATTGTGGTGGAAGCTGCCACTGAACTCCACCATGTTATCACCGAGAATATGGACTGCACCATTTCCCTTGACAAGGATGCCCTGTGGTGCTCCTCTTCCTCTCCTGGCGCTCGTATCAAGGAGCTGCTGGGACCTCTGGCGGGTACGCCGAAGGACTCGGCTGCCAACCTCCGGGTTGACGAGACTGCGGACATGGGAAGGAGAGAAGGGAAGAGTGGTAAAACGTATACTACCGGGCGTCGAGAGTTTAGGTTCCAGCGTTGCAGAGCCATGCTCGGGATGCACACGTGCCGTAGTTTTACTGCAGGGCCGCTTGCAGGTCTGAGCTACGATGCTGATACCTACGGCATTTCAGACTACGAGTTGGCTTCTGCCCGCAGAGCCCTTGCTACCACCCTCAAACCGTCTGCGGGTCAGCGTTCCCTCACTTCCCTCCCCATTCTGTGTAACGACCTGGCTTGGCGGGCTTCTGTTGCTCCGGTTTGAGGTTTTCGAAGGAAGCTTGGGATCGCAAGTGAGGCTGTCTGAGCATGCTCTTTCGGTTAAGGTCCTGAGCCGAGCGTGGAACATTGTTATGACCGACGCCCCTACCCCCACCTGGCGTCAAGTGAGAGGCCCCTTGCAGGCGATGAGGCTGTCGCTGCAACGGATCGGTTGGCACATGCCGGAGTGGCACACGCTGGCCAATGACTTTGGAGACCGCATCCAGTTTATTTCGTCTTCCCCTGCGTTCGTGGCTGACCTTCTGTTCGAGGGAGTGATCAGAACCCACCAGAGGGCGATGGGAGACGGGCTGGGGATGGGACGGTTATGTTCCGATGTCGTGGCCTCAGAGTGGCGGCGCTCGTCGCGTTCTCCGATTGAACGTGGTTGCATTCGTCAGCTCGCCGGCGATGGGGCTTGGAATAAGGACCGCGCCATCGAGCGCGGCTACGAGTTTCCAAACAGTCTTTGCCAGCTTTGCCAACCGTCTCCTGACGCTTGAATGCATAGACTGTGGCAGTTCGCGAGCGTCATAGAGCTGCTCGAGTCGGCCCGTGGACAAGATGTGTAAGTTGAAGCTCGGAGAGCCATTGAAGAAGGCAATGACGAGGACACGTTGCTTTTTCCTCGTGTGTAATTTTCAGCTACCAGGAAACAGGTTGCCAGGGCCATGCCCTGTTGGCCGAATCGTCCATGTATTTTACTGCTGGAGATCCCGGGTCCAATTTTGGCCCCACGGAAGTTTCTGGTGCTGTTTTCTGGGGCGGGTCGCCCTACAAACATGTCATCAAGGAGCTGTCCAGGGCGGGTTGGGGATTCGTCTCTGTGGACCCCCAAGGAGAGGTCATCGCCTCTGTGTCGGGTGCGGTTGGCAGACCGTTCCCTAAGACCTCTCAGGCTGGAGAGTACAGCGCGCATTCAGCCACAGCTCAGTGCCTAGCACGCCCCGCGACGGGCTACGCGGACTGTGAATGGGGTCGTCAGGACCCACGTTTCCCCCGAGACAGTGCGTTTTTAGCACAGGAAGTATTCTGGCAGTTCCATGTTCACCGCTTCCCCGCGTTGGCAAGATGTCCTCAAGCGCAAGGCTCACACGTTGGACTCTCCTGACCTCTCCGCGGAGGCGCGTTTCCTCATGCTGGGCAAAGATGCTGCCGACAGGGTGGCCAAACAAGGAGTAACCCTTCACCCACAGGCCAGTGCGGATGAGTGGGCACTGGCCGGTCGTTTCGTGAAGGTGGCTAAGGTCGCGTGCAGAGTTGCTGCCGCTGTGCCCCCGAGCTGGCCCAAGCTCGATCTCAGCGAAGTCACCCGAGCCATTCCCATGTCGCCTCCCCCGTCTTTTGAGCCTCGGTTCGATCATCAATGGGAATGGTACCGTGGTGCCTGGAGATGCATGTGCTGCCTTCGCTTCCGTCGCTCATAAGAGCGCCCCCCCGACGGTGGTTGCCGAGGGGAGCCGCCGCCTGCTGTGCAACAAATGTCGAATTTTGGTCACCGCATGCTCGCCTTGCAATGCAGTGACCACTCCCCGCTCTTCGTCTGTGCTAGGTGTAAAGCCTACGCCTGTCTCGGGAGAGTGTATTGTTTGAGCCGCCCTTGCAATCCCAAGCTCACTGGCCGTAATGACAAGGATCGTTGGCGGCTCATGCGTCGTGGTCTCCACCCTGGTCTCCACCCTGAGCTCAATGGGGGTTGTGTCGAGGCCATGCCAGAGATGGGCGAGTAATCACTCCCCGCCTCTCTTCCCTCAGGTGCTCTGAGCGTAGCTCGCCTTTTGTTTTTCCTCGTCTGGCCCAGCCCCCTAGCTTCTGCTCCCGCAAGGCCACGGGGGCATAGCCCCGACCCATTGCCTGTAGTGTCCTCCTGCAGGCCAGTGGGCTGGCATAGGTGTTGTGGGTTAGATATGGGGCCGTAGGCCGTCCTTTTCACTGCTGTACCTGTGTCTGTTCACTCCCCTCTGCTTGCGCGGCCGTGGGGCGCTGGAGGTAATTTTCTCCCTGCAGTGACTGTTGCACAGAGGGGCAGCCCGTCGCAGTATGTCTAGATGGAGCTGTCGGCGGTGACGGGGTTGCCCCGAGCCTGCCTGCGTCTCCGTTGCGCTTCTTGTCGCATGTTCAGGCAAGCCCGCCAGCTAGCTGCATTAATTTGCTTGGCTCTTATTGTGTTTAGCTGGGCGCCGCAATCTTTTACGCCGAGCTAGGCAGCAGGCTCGATCTGGTGTCCCGAGCCGTCCTTTTCATTGTTGCTCCCGATCGGCTTCATCCGCTCGGCTGCCCGCAGGGTCGAAAGTCTTCCCCTGTAGGCCCAGCGAGGCGGACGCATCGTGTGCTGGCGCTCCTTTGGGCACGGGGAAACTCAGGCTCTGAACTCCCCGACTGTGGTTCCTTGGGCGGCCCTTTTGCCGACACGTCGTCGGCACAGTCTCCTGGTTTGGCCATCGGGTCAGGCCCTGTCGTGTGTGGCCTCCTTTCCCTCAGGTTACCTGTTGGGCAGCGCCAAGTCTTTTATATAAAAACCACAAAGATCATCCAAGGCCCCCTCCTCCTCCTCCTCTTCCTCCTCCTCCTCCTCCTCCTCCTCCTCCTCCTCCTCCTCCTCCTTCTCCCCCCTCTTCCTCCCGCTCATCCTCTTCCTCCTTCCTCCACCTCCTCCTCCTCCGAGGCCCCTCCTCCTCCTCCTCCTCCTCCTCCTCCTCTTCCTCCTCCTCCTCCTCCTCCTCCTCCTCCTCCTGCTCCTCCTCCTCCTCCTCTCCAAGGCCCCCCCTCCTCCTCCTCCTCCTCCTCCACCACTTTCCTCCTCCTCCTCCTCCTCCTCCTCCTCCTCCTCCTCCTCCTCCTCCTCCTCCTCCTCCTCATCGTCATCCTCCTCCTCCTCCTCCTCCTCCTCCTCCTCCTCCTCCTCCTCCTCCTCCTCCCCCTCCTCCCGAACCCAGAACTCCCAGACTTCCCCCCGTTGGCGCGCCGCCGTGAGGAGCTCCGCGCGTCCAAGGCCCGGCGCGCCGAGGCGGCGGCGGCCGCGGCGGAGGCCGCCTCGGCGGCTGGGGCCCCAGCGGCCGCTTCGGCGGAGCAGAGGGCGCGGGACGAGGCGCGGCGTGGTCGGAACGGGCACGGAGAGTAGCGGCGGCCTAGAGGAGGAGGAGGAGGAGGAGGAGGAGGAGGAGGAGGAGGAGGAGGAGGAGGAGGAGGAGGAGGAGGAGGAGGAGGAGGAGCAGCAGGAGCAGGAGCAGCAGCAGCAGGAGCAGCAGCAGCAGGAGGAGCAGCAGGAGGAGGAGGAGGAGGAGGAGGAGGAAGAGGAGGAGGAGGAGGGAGGAGGAGAAGGTCCGTAGCCATTTTGGCTCAAGCCTGGAAGCATTGCTCAATGGGGGGGCAGGGGAAGAGGGGAGGGCTTCTTGGAGGCGCTCCTGCTTCTAAGATGCCTTCCCCCCACCTCCTACCCCCTTCTGCGCGCCGCCAACACGGAGAGGAGCGGGGGGCGAAGAGCAGCAGTGTTTCTTGCCCACTTGCATGCTTCATCCCTCTCGACTGCACGTAAGAGTGACCCTTCGCCGGAGTGGCCTTTGGTGCGGGCCCATGCGATGCCGAATGAAATGCGACGGTAGCGTCTTGCGCGCCTGTATTTGGTCCCCACGCGGCCCCCAAAAAGCCGCGCACCAAAGGTCTGTCTTACACAGGGTCACGCTTGCGTGCAGCCGACCCTCCTCATCCTCCTCCTTCTCCTTCTCCTCGTGCCCCCTCTCCTCCCCAGAGATCCGATGCTCCAGCAGAAATTGGAGTGGCGGGTTTTTGGCCGTTTTCGGCCTCTGGGGGCCCTCGCTGGGCCTCGTGACGAAAAACCAGCCCCAGGCAAGTGGTCCAGACTTCGGGTGCCCACGCATCGAAAAAATTGGAGTTGCCTGATATCTGGGTTCCTCCTCCTCCTCCTCCTCCTCCTCCATCTCCTCCTCCATCTCCTCCTGCTCCTCCTCCTCCTCCTCCTCCTCCTCCTCCTCCTCCTCCTCCTCCTCATCCTCACCCCTCCTACTCCTGCGCCTCGTCAGGCTACTCCTCCCCCTCCTCCTCTATACCTTCCGCGGCGTTCGCCAGGCAGAGCTCTCCGACAGACTGATGCGCCCGTGTGGACCATCGACACGTGCCCTGCTCCAGGCGTCCGGGCTGAGCACGCGGCGTGCTGGCTCGGCACGTGTTGGCCCACGCTCTGGCGAACGCATCGCGCCAGAGGGCGCCGGACGAGGCGCGGGGCACGGAGGGGGCGCGGGGCGGGGGCCAAAGGGGCCCCCAAAGCGCCGTCGAGCTCGGCTCGGCCTGCTTCGAGGCTTCAGGGGCGCCCAGCAAGCGCGCTGACCACGGTGGGCGACCTCCAGGCGAGGGCCGGCGAAGGCCGGTGATCTGGTGAGTGGCGAATGCAACACTTCATTTCGGAGGCAACGCCTTCTGGAACCATTTGGGCTCAAGTTTCACCCTCTTCCTCCTCCTTCCTCCTCCATGTCGCGCGTCCTATTGCTGCCAATCTTTTCATCACTGCTCATGCTGCACGCTGTCTTTTGGGCAGCACGCATCACCAGTATACAGCATCGGGGGCAGCTTAAAGCTCTGTCCGCCATGCGAAACGTCACGAAACGACCACGGTGGTGGGGCTTCGGGGCCTGCGCACAGGCAGGGCCCCCGTGCAGTCCGCGCTCCTCCTCTCCTGCTGCGCCGTCGCTGGCGCTCGCTCACACCCACTACCGCAGGCCTCGAGGTTGACACCAACACCACTATCGGCGGCGTGCCTCCACCGAGGGAAGAAGATCCCGGTCTCGGTGACGATGGCCATATTCTGGCTTCAAAGGTGGCCGAAATATTACCACCAACACCGAAGTCTAGGATCACCTTCCCCCCGTGGAGGCAGCCCCCTGTGTGGGTATTGATGCCTATAGCCTATTTTCATGCCTCCAACACTAGCGCCCTCGCCCCAGTCCGCCCGCGGACCCCCTGGTGGAGTCCACCGCTGACCGAGGGGGGGAGGGAGAGCGAAGGGCCGCCGCTGCTGCCGCTACTGCTGCTGCCGCCGCCGCCGCAGAGTGAGCAGTGGGGAGCACGAGGCCTCGCCGCCGTGCTCCTCCTCCCCCTCCTCCTCCTCTTTCTTTCCTTCTTTCTTTCTTTCTTTCTTTCTTTCTCTCCTCCTCCTCCTCCTCCTCCTCCTCCTGGGGATCACTTGCAGCACAACCGCCTTCTCTGTCGGGCCGCGTTGCGCTACGTACACGAGCTTGCCTACTGCAGGTTGGCTCGTGCACCGTGGCACGCCGTGCCAATTTTTGTCCGCACCCGCCTCGGGCGCGTCGAGAGGCGGAGCGCGCCGCCGCTGCGAAGGCCAGGAGGGCAGCCGACGCCGCCCGCTCGGAGGCCGCGGCCGCCAGGGCCGCGGCCGAGAGCGCCGAGCTGAAGGAGGCGACGCTGGCCCGCGTGGCGCTCAGCGAGGCTCGGGAGCAGAGGTAGGGAGTGGATGGGCTCTGGGGCGGGGGATTCGACTGGCCCCCACTTCACGCCCACTCGTCGCCGCTGGGGGGCCCGATGCCCCAGCGCGCCCAGGAACGTGCGATTCCGCCACAAACTGGGGGCCCAGCGCCGCCCTCCGGCGAGGCATCGCCGACTCGAGCTCGGCGCTTCCACCCCGACCCAGTCTTCTCCCTGCGGGTGAGCGGTTAGGGGTTGGGCGGTCCCGGGATGCTCTCCATCCTCCTGCCTCTCCTTGTAATCCTCCTTCGTCGTCCTCCTCCTCGACGTTCCCACCCCCCTCCCCTGAGCTGTCCCCCCACGAATGCTGTCCCTGAGAGGCGCAGGCGCGCGAGCGCGACTCCGTGGCGGGGAAGGCCTCCCGCGGCGGCCTGGCCAAGCTGCTCGCCGACCTGGAGCTCACGAAGTACGCCGAGGCCTTCGCCGCCGCCGGCTACACCGACGAGCGACTCCGCGAGATTGCGGAGGCGGTGGACGAGGACAGGGACGGTGAGGGCGCAGAGCTCGTCGACACGCTCATCTCGGCGGCGTGCCGGGGGGTGGGTGGGCAGCCAGGTTTTTTCCCCCCCGCGGTTTTTTCACCCCCGGTTTTTTCGCCCCCGCCTTGTTGACCTCTTGCTGCCTTGCTCGCGCGCTGCACGGCACGCGCGTGGGACACCGCAGCCTTTTGGCACAGAAGAGGGCCTAGAGTCCGGAACGCGTCGCCAGCCAAAAGTCGTTGAGATCGGGAATACACCGAGGGGGCGGGCCTTCTCCGAAGGCTCGGAAGGCTCCGAGAGGCGTCCTGGGCCTTCGGCGAGGACCCGCCGCCGTCTGAGAGGGCCTGCTCCCCTCGCTTCCCCCCCTGGGCGCGCCGCCCGTCGTCGGAGAGACGGGGCTCAAGGGCGGTTCCGCAGTCAAGCTGCGGAGGAGGCTCGGGCCGAACGAAAGGGGGGGAATAGGGAAAGGGGGGGTTACGAAATCTGCTGCATGCAGCTGGTTTCGGCCCCGCCGCCGGGTCCATTCCTCGATACATGGCTGCCTCCGGCGCCAGGAGGCGCCGGGAAAATCAGCTACGTGAGCTGATTCTCAAACCCCCCCTTTGCTATCCCCCCCTTTCGCCCAGCCCGAGAGGCTGCTGGAGCCAGTCAGAGATGGGCATGGCGCGGGGGACGGGCGCGGAGGCGGGCCTGGAGATGGAGCTGGCGGCAGAGGTCGGGGAGGACACACATTTGCACGAAATGCCAACCCCCGCGTCTACCGATATGCTGGAATAGATCAGCCGCATAGAAACATACACTGATGCATACTGATGCGCGCGTTCCAACGTTTATGAGCAGGGGCGCTTCGTGACAGAGCTGCTCATTGATTAGATCTACGGAACATAACAACTAAACCCGCCCGTGGGTAAAAGTGGACGAAGCATTCGGTGCAACACCGAGGACGAGGACGAGGAGCTGGGGCTGGCTACCCAGGAGATGCGACAGCAAAGCGCAGACCTGATGCGAAGGGAAAGGCGGTTGCGAAGAGCAAGCAGAAATAGGTCCCGGCCGCACGGACGACCCGATGTCGCGTGAAAAAGTGGGCCCGCTCTCGATGAGTGGACGCGCGGATGCCACAGTCCGTGTGCGCGAGGGCTCTGTGGCGGTGTGGGGAGGGGGGGTCATGTGACGCCGCGGAGTCCAGTGAGTGTTGCAGAGGGGGGCGCGCAGCGTCTGGACACCTACTGTTGCACCAGCACCTCTTTCTTTGATCCAGCTGCCTTCGGCTGGTCCCTCCACCGTGCCAGCCCAGCACCCGGGGTGGCGATTGTCAGGAAGCCGTGGCGCGTGATGCCTGGTGCCCCGAGGCTGGGAGACCCGCACCACGTGGCATGGGCTTCCACTTCGTGCTGGTGTTGGGCATCGATACGAAGATGCACCTTCGTATTTGTGCCCAACCTTCCCAGTAGCATCTCACGATGATGGGGGGCGAAACATTA
>CAUYUJ010006825.1:365653-385653 GCA_963575745.1 Prorocentrum cordatum
CCCGGGGCCCACGCAGCGAGGAAGCATGAGCTGCCGGATGTCTGGGGCGACTCTGCCCTGGGAGGCTGGGAGGCCTGGTGGACGAGAAAGCTCAGGAGGGGAAAAGACACACAGACACAATGAACCGTCGGTTCCCGGACACATATACGAACATTTGGACAGTGGGGGCGAAGACGAAAACCCAGAAAATATGGCAAAAGTGTGGGGAATCTTGGGGTTCGTTTCTAATTATGCAATCGCTTCGCTCATTCCGCCGGCCCATTTTTGGACATTGCTGCGTCGACTGGCCGAGTGGTCGTTGGCGGTGTTGAGCTGCAGGGGCGTCGGCTGTTTTCTGAGGCGTTGCGTGGAGCATCATGATGCTGGGGCGATTCGTCTGCATTTCTTGGGAGTTGTCAGGGGAATCGGTCGCTTTTCGCGGGGCGGCTTGTTGTGTGGTGCTGTGTTGGACTTCGGGTGCCTTCGTGGGGGTTTGCTGGTCGTGGATGCTCACTCTGGGGCTTGTCGATGGGGCGCAGGGGACATTTGATGCGGCGGTGTGTTGGGGTCTCCTGGCAGGTGTCGCGGAAGCCTTTTGGAGGCAGTTTTGAAGCTTCTTGAGGCCTCGTCAGGACCGTTTGGGTACCCTGGGGGCATGATTTTGGGCCTCTCGAGGGCTTCTTGGGACTTCTGGGTGCTACTTGGGAGCCTGCTGGCGGTCTCGGAGGGGCCCCTGGGGTCGGAAAGCTTCAAATGTTGTTTCGAGTTCCCTCTCTGGGGGCGTCTTGGGCCGTCTTGGAGCCCTCTTGGGCCGTCTTGGAGCCCTCTTGAGCCCTCTTGGGCGCATCTTGGGGGCATGTTGGGCCATCTTGGGCCGATCTTGGGTGGCTATTGGGCAGTATTGGACGCTGTGAACCTCCGAACGTCGTCTATGCCAGAAATGTACGTTGTCCTGAGGAAATGGGACGGTTTTTGTTTGTTGGGGCCCTCTTGAGGAGCCTATCGAGGCTCTCTTGGGGCCTCTCGGCGGCGTCTAGGGCGGTCTGGAGACCAGCGTGGGCGTCTTGGAGCAATCTTTCGGCGACTTGGACCGTCTCGGGGGCGTCTCCGAGCCTTCTTGGCGCGTTCCTGGAGCGCTCTGGGAGGCCTGGAAGGCAGCCCTCTTTGGTCGTCTTGGATCCCTCTCGGGCGCATCTTGGGGGCATGTTGGGCCATCTTGGGCCGATCTTGGGGGGCTCTTGGCCAGTCCTGGACGCTGTGAACCTCCGAACGTCGTCTATGCCAGAAATGTACGTCGTCCTGAGTAAATAAGACGATTTTTGCTTGTTGGGGCCCTCTTGGAGGGCCTCTTGAGGCTCTCTTGGAGCCTCTCGGCGGCGTCTAGGGCCGTCTGGAGACCAGCATGGGCGTCTTGGAGCAATCGTTCGGCGACTCGGGGCCCCTTGGACACATCCATTTCGGCACACCCGTCGCACGCTTCTTGGCCCCGTAGGGAGCCCCACTGAAGGCCCAAATGCCAACCTTCGCATGCGCACACAGCGCCCATTTTGGCACACCCCTCACACGCTTCGCGGCCCCATAGGGACCCACCGAAGGCCCCAATGCCGGCGTTCGCATGCGCCCACCCACTCATTTTGGCACACCCCTCACACGTTTCATGGCCCCATAGCGAAGCCCACAGAAGGCCTAAATGCCAGCGTTCGCATGCGCCCACCGCATTCATGTCGGCACACCCCTCACACGTTTCGTGGCCCCACAGGGAGCCCCGCCGAAGGCTCAAATGCCAGCGTTCGCTTGCGCCCACCGCACCCATTTTGGCATACCCCTCACACGCTTCGTGGCCCCGTCAGGAGCCACACCGAAGGCACATATGCAAGCGTTCGGCACCCATTTTGGCACACCCTTCAAACGTTTCGTGGCCCCACAGGGAGCCCCACCGGAGGTCCAAATGCCAGCGTTCGCACGCCGCGCTCACCGCACACATTTTGGCACGCCCCTCACACGCTTCGTGGCCCCATGGGGAGTCCCACCGAAGGCCCAAATGCCAACGCTCGTATGCGCCCACCGCACCCATTTTGGCGCACCTCTCACACGTTTCGTGGCCCCATGGGGAGCCCCACCGAAGGCCCAAATGCCAGCGTTTCGAATGCGCCCACCGCGCCCATTTTGGCACACCCCTCACACGGTTCGTGGCCTCATAGGGAGCCCCACCGAATGCGGTGCATAAACGGCTGTACCCACAACTGCATATGGTTGGGTTCTGCGCCAGGCTAATTTCTTTTTTTGTTCAGAGGTGTTGGATTAATTTTCGAAGTTTCAGCTTTTTAGCGTCCGGACGCTCCAAGACGGCCCAATAGGCCTCCAAGACCGCTCCAAGTTAGCCGAAGAGGCTTCCAAGAGGGCCCCGAGACGGCCCACGAGGGGCCCAAGACGGTGCCTGAGGCGCCCAAGACGGCCCGAGAGGGCCCCAAGACGGCCCTAAGAGGGGTCCACCAGGGGTAACACGAACCGAAAATCCAAGGCCTCCACCCCGAGAGGCTCTCGGGATGCCCCAAGAGGCCCCCAACAGGATCCAAGAGGCCCCCACGAAGCTCCCAAGAGGTTCCAAGAGGCCTCCCACGAAGGCCCCAAGAGGCACAAATCATTGCTTTCCGATGGAATTGGAATTTAGACGGATTTTAGAGTTGTCAACTTTTTGGCATCCCGATGCTCCAAGACGGCCCAGGAGCCTCCAATATGGCCCCAAGACGGCCCACGAAGGCCCCAAGACGGTGCCTGAGGAGCCCAAGACGCCCCAAGACGGCCCCAAGACGGCCCCAAGAGAGGCTCAAGAAAGGGAACGCGAAGCCAACAGTAGAGCATTTCCCCCAAAAGGCCCACGGGAGGAGACCCCAAGGGGCCCCCAAGTGATCCGACGAAGCCCCCTAAACAATTCCCATAGATGCCCCACCCGAAGAGGCCCGTATGGGGATGTACAAAAGGCCCCAAGATGGCCCAACAGTGCCCTCGATGTGTCAAAACTGCCTCCAGGAGGCCCCCCGAAGGCTTCCGGATTGCCTCAATGCGGTGCCAGGTGGCTTCAAGTCGGGCCTCCACGCAGCCAAGACGGCCGATGACGGCTTCAGATTGCAGAACATCACTTCCGACTGCCGGGAGAACCCCGACGATGCCCCCAAGGGACCCCAAGAAGCCCCAAGACGCCCCCCCAAGAAGGACCCAAGAGGTGCCTCCAACAGCCAATTGAGGAAACACGGAGAAACCCCTAGAAGCCCCTCAGATGCCCCCAAGAAGACCCAAGAGATCCCCAAGAGGCCTGCAGGAGGCACGATTATGCCACCCGCCTATGCTTGATAGCGCTGTTCAAGATCTACCAGCTCTGGGCTAGAACTTGAGCGCGCGCGATGGTTCTAGTGTATATATATATATATATGTACAGATAGCCAGATATTTGTTCTTCAGGCTCTCCAGCTGTTCAATATTTTTCCACAGACGTGGCCAGCGCATCCCAGTTGCTAGTCACGGCCCCTGCCAGTTTTTCTGGCCATGGCCGCTTCCGCTCTCGTCGAGCTTTCAATTTCCGCTCTGACAAGCTTTCATGTTCACCCCGAGTCGGCCTGGTGTCACAATTTGGATCAATTGGGTTGGGTTCGGCCAGACCCGCTCTGCGTCGACGATGTTATCGTGGCTGATACTATCGGGGGCGGCCAAGAGGGGGGTGATGACTACAGGTGGGCGGATACCATGGCGGGGGCCATGATATTTCCACAGATTTCAATGGGCCTCGTCTTATTTCAATATGTCCCCAGCCCCTCACTGGGCCGCGCACGTGCCGCCGGCCATGATTTGCGCCCCCCTCTCTTGGACGCCCCCTCCTGGCCGCCCCCGATACTAAGAAACCATGTCGGCTGACCGCCCGTTTGCCTTTGGGCCTGGGGGTTTCTCGGCTTTGCTCACGCGGGCGACACCTGGCGGATACACGTTATGAAGCTCACCCTGTGGATTCGGCCCTCGGGGCCTCTGCTCTGTGTCGCGTCGAGCGCTCCGCTTGTGAACGTCGCATCAGCAGGTTCCTTTCGTGGAATCCTTCTGTCCGCCTCTACTGCGCAGGTCCCCTCCAGCCTCCCGCCGCTTTGGCTCGAGCCCTTGCGGTGTGGCACACCAGGCCCGCGAGCGCTGGTTTGTTGCGGTGGTGGTGGTTGTGGTGGTGGTTGTTGGTGCTGGTGGTGGTTTGGTGGTGGTGCTGGTGGTGGTTTGTGGTGGGCGGTGGTGGTGGGTTGTGGTGATGGCGGTGGTTTGTGGAGGTGGTGTTGGTGGTAGCGGTGGTGGCGGTGGTGGTGGTGGTGTGGTGGTTTGTGGTCGTGGTGGTGGGTTGTGCTGCTGGTTGTGGCGGTGGTTGTGGTGGTGGTGGTGGTGGTGGTGGTGGTGTGATAGATTGTGGTGGTGGTGGTAGTGGTGGTGGGTTCTTGTGGTGGTGGTAGTGGTGCGTTGTGGTGGTGGTGGTGGTGGTAGTGGTGGTGGTGGTGGCTGTGGATGTGGTGGTGGTGGTGGTTATGTGGTGGGTTGGTGATGGTGGTGGTGGGTTGAGGTGTTGAGGTGGTAGTTAGGGTGGTATTGACGATGGTGGTGGTAGTGGTGGTAATCGTCGCTGCGTCCCCGCCGTCGGCGCTGTTGGCCGCCGCCAGCGCCGGCGCTGGCGCCGGCGCGGGGGGGGGAGAGGTTTGGACCCCCCCCCCTTGGGTTGCCCTGGTCATCGTCGCTGCGTCTCCGCCTTCGGCGCTGCTGGCGGCCGCCAGCGCCGGCGCTTGCGCCGGCGCCGAGGGGGGGGTTGAACCCCCCCCTTTGGGAGGGGGGGGAGGGTTCGCGAGGGGGGGGTAGGGGGGAGGGGGGTCCCCCTGGTTCTGATCGACGCGCCGCCGAATGTTCCCAAGACAAGCGCCCTTGAAACACGCTCTCTCCTCGATTTGCATCCTCCTCTCTTCCTCCCCTCCTGGAACCAACGGGCAGGTCGGATCGGGTCGGGCGGGCGGACCCTAACGGCCGGGTCGGGTCGAGCGGGCGGGACATTAAAGTATGGTGCGCAATCGAGTTGGCACGCGTGTGCCCAAACGGGCGGGCCGGGTCGGACGGGCGGACCCTAACGGGCGAAACGGGTCAAGCGGATGGGACATTAAAGTATAGTGTGCAATCGAGATGGCACGCGTCTACCCTAACGAACGGGTGGGGCCGGGCGGGCGGACCCTAACAGGCGGGTCGGGTCGAGCGGGCGGGACAGTAAAGTATGGTGCACAATCGAGATGTCACGCGTGTACCCTAACGGGCGGGTCGGGTCGGACGGGCGGACCCTAAAGGGCGGGTCGGCTAGGGCCCGGAGGGCGGACCCGAACGAGCGGAACGAGTCGGGCGGGCGGGACATTAAAGTATAGTGTGCGATCGAATTGGCACGCGTCTACCCGAACGGGCGGGGGGGGTCGGGCGGGCCGACCTTCACGGGCGGCTCGGGTCGGGCGGGCGGGACATTAAAGTCTGGTGCGCGATCGAATTTGCACGCGTGTACCCTGATGGGCGGATCGGGTCGGACGGGCAGACCCAAACGGGCGGGTCGGATCGGGTCGGGCGGGCGGACCCTAACGGACGGGACGGGTCGAGCGGGCGGGACATTACAGTATAGTGCGCAATCGAGTTGGCACTCGTGTGCCCAAACGGGCGGGTCGGGTCGGGCGGGCGGACCCTGATGGGCGGGTCGGGTCGGGCTGGTCGGGCAGACCCGAACAGGCGGGTCGGGTCCTGCGGGCGGGACAGTGACATATAGTGCACAAGCGAGTTGGCACGCGTGTACCCTAACGGGCAGGCCAGGTCGGGGGGCGGACCCTAACGGGCGGGTCGGGTCGGGTCGGGTGGGCGGACCTTAACGGGCGGGTCGGATCGGGCGAGCGGGACATGGCGGGTCGGGTCGGGCGGGTGGACCCTGACAGGCGGGTCGGATCGGGTCAGGCCGGCGGGCCCTACCGGGCTGGATGGGTCGGGTGGGCGGGACGTCAAAAAATAGTGTATAATCGAGTTGGCACGTGTCTACCCTAACAGGCGGCACGGGTCGGGAGGGCGGACGCCAACGGACGGGTCGGGTCGGACGGGCGGGACGTAGAAGTATGGTAAGCAATCGAGTTGGCACGCGTACATCCTAACGGGCGGGTCGTGTCGGACGGGCGGGCCCTAACGGCCGGGTAGGGTCGGGTCGGGCGAACGGACCCAAACGGGCCGGTCGGGTCGGGCGGGCGGACCCTGGCGGGCGGGTTTGGTCGGGTTGGGCGGGCGGGCCCTGATGGGCGGGTCGGGTCGGGCGAGCGGGACATTAAAGTATAGTGGACGATCGAGTTGTCACGCGTGTGCCCTAATGGGCGGGACAAGTCGGGCGGGCGGACCCTTATTGATAGCATGATTCGTACTAGCCTTCGTATTCGCATTCGTCTCATTATTACCTTATTGTTGTTTTTTATTCGTAGTAGTATCATCCTGTTCTTCGGTACGATTATAATTATTAGTCTGATTCGTCGTCTGCGTTTTTATAGTATTAGTCTACGTACTATTACGAGTACTATTATTAGCGTTATTATTCGCAGTAGCATTCGTATTATTATTTACCCATGTTTTTTGTGTTATGTGTTTTCTTCTTCATCGTCTCTCTCCCCTCCTCATCTCCTCGCTCTCATTCACCCCCTTCCCACCCTTCTCTCCGCGCGAACTCCCGTGCGCGCGAAGGCGTCCGACGACGACGACGCCGACGCAGACGACGCTGACTCCCAGTCCTCCGCCGCCGACGACGACGACGTCGTTACAGCGATCTTGTGGCTCGAGTGGCTCGCGCAGCGCGCGCCGCCGCGCTGCCGCGCGGCGCGCGATGGTGCCCACGGCCCGCGCGGCGGCCCTCTGCTGGGCCGCCGCCGCGGTCCAGTGCGCCGCCTACGCGCCCGAGCCGGCGGGACTGCCGCTGCACGCGCGGAGGGACAAGGCCGCCGCCCGCCGCGGCCGCCCGCCGCGGGCCTCCGCGTGCGGCGGCCGTCAGTCGCGCGTCGTGGTCGTCGCCGCCGTCGTCGGCGGCGTGTGCGTCGTGGCCGTGGCGCCGTCGCGGTCGTGGGAGTCGGCGTCGGCGTCGTCGTCGGCGGCGTCGTCTTCACTGTCGTCGTCGCTGGCGTCGTCGTCGTCTCTGGTGGCGTCGTCGGCATCGTGGCCGTGGTCGTGGTGAGACGCCGTCGTCGATCGAGGAGGGGGAGGGGGACGAAGAGGAGGAGGAGGAGTAGGAGTAGGAGGAGGAGGAGGAGGAGAAGGAGGATGAGGAGGAGGAGGGGGAAGAGGGGAAGGAGGGGGAAGAGGAGGGGCAAGAGGAGGAGAAAGAGGAACAGTAGGAGGAGGAGGAGGAGGAGGAGGAGGAGAAGGAGGATGATGATGAGGAGGAGGAGGAGGGGAAAAGAAGACGAATCATTAAACCCGGTGCGACCCTACCTAGGAGTTGGAGCATTTAGGAAAGCAACATCTACATCTACTCCGACAGCTACATTTACATCTACACCTGCATCTACATCTACATCAACATCAACAGCGAGACTCACATCTACATCTACATCTACACCTACAGCTACACCTACATTTACATTTACATCTACACCTACATCCACATCTACACCTACACCTACATCTACATTTACATGTACACTTTCGCATTGGTTGTGCTTTTGCTTTGTATTGTCTTTGCTTTTGTTCTTGCCTTTGCTTTTGCCTTTGCCGTTGCTTTTGCTTTTGCTGTTGCTTGTTCTTTGTTTTTGGGTTTGCTTTTGCTTGATTTTATTTTTGCTTTGCCTGCGCACAGACACACACACACACGCATGTTTTCGCATTCGCTCACCGGGTGTGCTTGATAATGCTCCGTATCTGGTCTACACCGCACGACTTGGCATTGAGCAAGGTTGTGCAACACTTGCTACACCGAACGTTCTATGCTATGTTATGCTATGATATGCTGCACTATGCTGTGCTATGCTATGCTATGCTATGCCATGCTGCGCTATGCTATGCTACGCTAGGCTGCGCTATGTTATGCTAGGCAATGGTATGCTATGCGATGCTGCGCTATGCTATGTTATGCTGTGCTGTGCTGCGCTATGTTATGCTATGATATGCGGCGCTATGCTATGCTATGCTGGGCTATGCTATGATATGCTACGCTAAGCTAAGCTAAACTACAGCTGCGCGAAGCTAATATGAAGCTATAGCTAAGCTAAGCTAAGCTAAGCTAAGCTAAGCTAATCTAAGATGAGATACGCAAAGCTAAGGTAAGGGGGCGCAACTGGGGGAACCGCGGGGCGGGGACCGGGGGAACCGCCCCGGGCGAGGAACACTGCCCGGCTCCTTTCAGCTAACAGAGTAAGAACCCTCTAGGCAGAGCCTAGGTAGGGAAAAAGAGGCAGGGATGTGGGAAGAGGAGAGGAGGAGGGGGAGGAGTGGGGGGGGGCCTTGGCGCGGACGGCCTAGCGGAGATGCCGGCGAGCCCGAGCTCCGCTGCCCGATGGGGCTGTGCCTTCCTTGGGCCGTCCCTGGGCCTGGGCGACAGAGCGCAGCTCTGCTGCGACTGATGACGCTGGGCTCAGGCGTCACGCAACTCCGCCGTGCAAGCCTGCACCCCTCGCACACGAGCCGGCCCCCCCGACCAGGGTTCGTCGAAGAGGCCCCCGACGCACGAGGGCCACGTGATACACCCCTGCCCTCAGGAGCCCACCATTTTTTCGAAGACGGCTTGGAAGTGGGAGCACGCGCCTCGTGCAGTAGAGGCCCCGAGAGCATCGGGTGTCGTTAGCTCCTGCGCCTCCTCCCCCTCGAGCTGATCCCGGCGTTGTAGCCGATGATCGCCCGTGCCGTCGCTTGCCGCCCGCGCCCGCTCTCTCGCACTGATGCGCGCGCACCCTCGAGCCTCCGTCGCGCGAGCTGATCCCAACGCCGTATCTGTCCGCGTGCGCTGCCACTCCCCGCCGCTCTCACAGACGGTTGTCCCGGCACTGAAGCTCATGACTTTGGGCTCGCGTCCTTCTTCCCAGCCTGCTGCCGCTGCCTGCACTTCTCGCACGCCGTGCACTCGTGCTGCAGCTGATTGCGTTGGGCTCTGCTTCGTCCCCTGGCTTGTCGCCACTACCCGTCTTCTCATACTTGCCGCCCGCTGCTTGCTGCCACTGCCTGCCTTTCTCACTTGCCGTGGCCCGAGAATTGTGTTTGACGACGTGTGGCTTTCCTTCATCCCTCTGGTGGCAGCAACAACTGCCCACCTTCTCGCACTTGCCGCCGCTGCCGCTTGTCCTGCACGCGGCGTCAGCTGCCTGCCGCCATTGCATGCCTTTACGCCGTGGCCCGAGCGCCGTAAGAAATGGCGCTGGGCTCTTCCCCGCTCCGCTGGCAGCCACTGCCCGTTTCCCCCTGCTCGCACTTGCTGCCGCTGGCTGTCTCGCCCGCGCTGGTAGCAGCCTGCTGCCAGCTGCCTGCTTTGCTCGCACGCGTTGGCCCGAGCGTTCCACTCGATGATGTCGGGTTCTACAATGGAAACCCATGCCAGGAAACACCCTGCTTGCCTCTAGGGTGCCGTGGGTTTCTTGGGTTTCGATGGGTCTGCTTTGGAAAGCGTGACGCTTCCACACCAAAAAACCATCGACGTCCTGGGGTCTCAGGGTCGGGTTTCTTGTTGAAGGTTTCTTGTGGTCGAGCTTCTACTGTACTTCGCCCCTCTGCTGGCAGCCATTACCAACCTCGCACCTGCTGCCGCTGTCTGTCTTGACCACGGCGGTTGCAGCCTGCTGCCGTTGCCCGTATCTTCCTGCGCGCCGTTGCCCAGGCGTTGCGGCGGAGGACGGTGGGCTCAACTTCATCCTCAGCTCACCACCGCTGCCCGCCTTCTCGCACCTGCTGTATCTGCGCACCGGTTCGCACGCACAACCTGCATCCTGTTGCCATTGCCTGCCATTCTCGCACGCCGTGACCTGAGTGTTGCAGCGGATCATGGTAGGACTTACTTCGTCCCTCCGCTCGCAGCCACTGCCCTTTCCGCCGCGGCCAGCTGTCGCGCATGCGGCGGTTGCTGCCTGCTGTCGCCGCTTGTCTTGCTGGCACGCTGTGCCCCAAACGCTGCAGCTGAATACAGTGGGCTCTGCGGTTCTACTTCGCACCCCTGCTTGCCGCTGCTGCCCGCCCTGTCACACTGACAGTCCCTGCTGCCGCTACTTACCCTCTCGAGTGAGCAGATCAACATATTGCCGCGATGAGACGGAAAAGTATGCGGAGAGGGAAGGGGGGAACTTAGGGAGGGGGAATGGGGAATAAGGAAGATGAGGAGGGGAGGAGGAGGAGGAGGGGGAGGAGGAGGAGGAGGAGGAGGAGGAGGAGGAGGAGGAGGAGGAGGAGGAGCTTTTGTGGGAGGGCCCCGTGGTGATCGGCCACGCCTCGTCGACAGCGTTCCTGGGAGGGCAGGGAGGGCAGGATCGTCCCGAACGGCCGCCGGAGGCCCGAGGAAACCCGATAACCAGCCAGAATGAGGGAGGGAGGGGTAAGGAGGGAGGGATAGGGGAGGGAGGGAGGAAAAGGAAAGGAGGGAAGGGAAAGGAGGGAGGGAAGGGAAAGGAGGGAGGGAGGGAGGGAGGGAGGGAGGAGGAGGAGGAAGAGGAGGAGGAGGAGGAGAAGCAGGAGTGACGGAGAAAGAGGCAGGGGGGGAGGACGAGAACGAGGAGCAGGATGATGAGGAGGAGGAGGAGTAGGAGGAGAAGAAGGAAGAGGAAGGAGGAAGAAGGAGGGAGGAAAAGGGGCGGAGAGAGGACGAAAGGAAGGAGAAGGGGGAGGCGGAGGAGGAGGAGAGGGAGGAGAAGAGGGAGGGCAGGAAGGAGGGCCAGGGCAGAGAAGCAGGTACAGAGCGAAGCTCGAGGCTGCTCGCCGTCCTTCTGGAGGGCGGCCGGTCCGCCCCAAGAGTCCTGGCCCCGGGACGCGCCCGAGGACGGGTCCAAAGGGTCGCCGACGGGCCGGAGGGCTCCAAAGGGGGGGTGGGGGGGGTTCTCGGGGAGGGGGTGTTCCAGAGAGCCCCCCAGGGGCCTCGGGAGCCTCGAGAAGAACAAGGGGGGCGCGAAGGCCCTTTGGAGCCCCTCCTGGACAGCCCCCGCCCCAAAGGCCCCCCTTTGGAGCCCTCCGGGCGCGGCGCGCCGACGCCGACCCCGACCCCCGGAGCGCCGGCCCGCGCCCCGCGCGGGCGGGCGCGAGGGCGACCACTTGCCCGGCGCCTGGCGGCCAGCATCGGGTCGGGCGTGTGCCTCCACGGGAGGGGGGCACGCGGGAGGCGTGGCAGGCAGCTCGGTGGCGACGTGTCGTGCTCCTCTCGATCTTGCGTGGCTTGGTCTCGTTCTTCTTCCAGGGGTCCGCCTGTGGGAGGACATGCCCGACCTGAGGCCAGTACGGGTGAGCTGCGCTGCGCTTCCTCTGGGGAGGTCCCCCACTGAGAACGTGGTTCCAGAGGGGACCCCCGGAAAAGGGACTTCTGAGACGGGCGATGCCGACTTCTGAAGTCCGTTCGGCTGCGCCATCAGAAGGTCGCTGCACGACGCTTTCGCTCGCACCCTTCGAGGCTGATCCTTCGAGGTCTCGAATGCAGCGCCGCATGACGCTGCGGTCTCAGAAGTCCGTTTCGCTGGCGTCCCTCCTGGGAAAAGAATCACTCTGAGCCCCTTCGGCGGTCGGAGCCCGTTCAGCGGTCTCAGCCCGTTCGGCGGGTCGGGGGGGGGGGGGGCGGGTCAGTCGGAGCCCGCTCGGCCACCCGGGGTGGTCTACAATGGAAAGCCATGCCAAGAAACGCCCTGCTTGCCGCCAGGGGTGGCCCTGGGTTTCTTGGGTGTCGATGGGCTTGCTATGGCAAGCGTGGCGCTTCCACACCAAAAATCAATGGACGTCCTTGGGTCTCAGAGTTGGGTTCTTGTGGAAGGTTTCTTGTGGTCGAGCTCCTGCTGCATGCCCGCTCGGCGGTCTCTAAGCCCCCGCGGCCCTGCGAATGGCCCCGCCGAAGAGGGCTCAGCCGACGGGGTCGTGGAGGCCGAGCCCGCTCCCCAGACCTCCACCGCGTTGACAAATTCGATGCGGAGGTCGTATCGGGGGCCCTCGCCGGGCGCCAGGAGGGTCGAAGAAGGATGCGGGATTCGGAGCCGGCCCTGGGGAGGAGGAGGAGGAGGAGGAGGAGGAGGAGGAGGAGGAGGAGGAGGAAGGCCCAGAGCTCCGTGGACGCTGCACTGGAAAAAATAAGGCACCAGGGGTCTGGGTCGGCCGCCGAATGGTCTCGATCCTGGGCCCGTTCGACGGCCGAGCGAAGTCGGGCGCAAGAAAAACGCAAAGGGCGCCCAAATCCGCGTGCTCCTCTGGGCAGGAGGATGGAGGATTCAGGAGGAGTGAAGGTCAAAGAGGAGGAAGGAGAGGGGAGATGAAGATAGTGATATTGATGGTGATGATGGTGATGATGGTGATGAAGATGACGGTGGTCGCGGTGGGGATGTGGTGGTGGTGGTGGTGAGGATGAGGATGGGACTGGTGGTGGCGGCGAGGAGAAGACTGATATGGGATGGTGAATATGATGATAAAACTAATGATGATATTGTTGATGATGATGACGACGATGATGAAGATGATGAGAATGGTGAGGATGATTGTGATGATGATGCTGATGATTATGATGATGGTGATGGTGATGGTGATGATGATGTTGATTATGGTACTGATGATGGTGGTGTAGACGATGCTTTTTGCATTCGGATTGGGGCGATGATCGTGATGGCGATGATGGCGATGATGATGATGATGATGATGATGACGATGATGATGATGATGATGATGATGATGATGATGATGATGATGATGATCCTGATGATGATGATGATGATGATGATGATGGTGGGGGATGATGACGACGGCGATGGTTGGTGATGTTGATGATGATGACGATGACGATGTTGATGCTGCCGATGATGATGACGAGGACTGTGATGATGGCAGTGATGATGATAATGATGATAATGATGACGATGATTATGATGACGGCAATGTTGATGGCGACCATGATGCGGATGACGCGAAGGATGATGGTGATGATTTTGACGATGGTGATGACGATGATGATGATGATGATGATGATGATGATGATGATGATGATGATGAGGAGGTAGAGGGTGAGGATGAGGATGATGATTATGATGATGATGCTGATTATGATGCTGCTGTTGATGCTGTTAATGATGCTGATATTGTTGTTGATGATGCTTCGCGTTGATGGCAATGCTTCTGATAGCGGTGATGATGGTGATAATGAAAATGCTAGACAAGAGTAATAATAACAATACTAGTAATGATAATCATGAAAACAGTCTTAAGAGTAACGAGATTAATAATAACGGTGATGATGATGAGGATGATGATGTTGTTGGTGGTGGTGGTGATAATGATGATGATAAGCATGATGATGACACTGAAGATGATGATGCTGCTGATGATGATGAGTTTCATGATTAGTATGATGAGAATGCTGCTGCTGGTTCTGATGATGATGATGATGATGCTGATGATGATGATGATGATGATGATGATGATGATGATGATGATGATGATGATGATGATGAATATAGAGATGGGGAGGAGGAGAAGGATGAGGTGGAGGAAGAGGACGAGGAATAGCGAGGAAAGGAACGAGGAGGAACGAGGAGCAGCGATGGAGAATCGAGGATGGTTTGTTCCTCCTCCTTCTCCTCCTCCTCCGCTTCCTTTGGGCTTGCCCTGGGGTGCGCTCTGGCCAGCACTCTGGGCCGATGCAGCGCGATCCGGAGCCCGATTTCCTCCGCCTCGACGCCGCCGATGCATCGGCGATGCGCTGCGGTCCTCTGGCCCCATCTGCTCGGACCTCCATTGGGGCGGCCTCCCACTGCTCCTCCTCCTGCTCCTCCTCCTCCTCGCCCTCGCTCCTCCTCCTCCTCCTCCTCCTCCTCCTCCTCCTCCTCCTCCTCCTCCTCCTCCTCCATCTCCTCTTCTTCCATCTCCAGTTCATCCATCTCGTCCCCCTCCTCCATCTCCGCTCCTCCTCTTTCTCTTTCTCTTTCTCCTCCTCTGTCTCTTCCTCTTTCTCTGTCTCTTCCTCCTCCTCCTTTTCCCCCTCCTCCTCCTCCTCCTGCATCTCATCTCATCTCATCACAAATTAGACCCTCCTCCATCTCATCTCCTCATCTCCCTCCATCTCACATCATATCGTATCCTTCTCCATCTCATATCCTCCCCCTCCCATTCCTCATCCCCTTGATGTTCGATGCTGCGGACCTTGGTACCATCCCCGTGGCGTTCTGTCGCCTCCTCCTGCCTCCTCCTCTTGCCTCCTGCTCCTCCTGCTCCTCCTGCTCCTCCTCCTCCTCCTCCTCCTCCTCCTCCTCCTCCTCCTCCTCCTCCTCCTCCCCCTCCTCCCCCTCCTCCGCACTTCGTCTTTCAGCGACGCTGCGCCTCTCACTTGTTCTTCTTCTTCTTTTTCTTCTTCTTCTCTTCTTTTTCTTCTTCCTCGTTCTCTTCTTTCCATCCTTCTTCTCTTCATCTTCTCATCCTCCTGCTCCTCCTCCTGCTCCTCGTCGTCCCCCTCCCTCCCCCCTCCCCCTCGTCCTCTCCCTCCCCCTCCCCCTCGCCCTCCCGAGCACAGGGGGCCGCCGCGATCGCGGAGCACGTGACGAGGACGCCCGCCCGGCCGTCGGCGGGGCCCTGGGCGCGCGGGGCGGCCGCCCGCCGCTCGGCGGCCGCGTTGCGCGGGGGGGGGCCCCTCGCTGCCAGAGCCTCTGGGGCCCTCCTGCTCCCTCCCTCCCTCCCTCCTGCTCCCTCCCTCCCCCCCTCCCTCCCCACTCTCCCTCCCTCCCAGGCATCGGGCGTCTCGGACAGAAATCGAGGCGGAGGTTCCTCCTCGCTTTCGGCCCCTCGGGGCCCTCGCCGGCCCTCGGGACCGTCAGAAAACGATTCGGGATGAGAAACCGGTCTCCCGGGGAAGTGGTCGGGAGGTCGGGGGCCCATGTCTCGAAAAAATCGGGACGTCCGATGTCTGGGTTCCCCCTCCTCTGCACTTCCTCTTCCTCCGAGCTCCCTCCTCCTCCCTCCTCCTGCTCCTCCTGCTCCTCCTCCTGCTCCTCCTGCTCCTCCTGCTCCTCCCCCCACTCGAGCGTTCCATATATATATATATATATATATATATATATATATATATGTATATACAAGACTGCATTGGCGCTTCGCGCCATGCATCTTGGTTCTTAAAGCTCGGCATGCAGGATAACCAAATATAGCGATGATTCATTGTTGCCGTTTGCGCCATCGTCGTTATAGTAATGTTATGTATTATCCTTATACTTCCTCTCCTCTTACTCGTAATCTTCCTTGTCTGCGAGCCACTCCTTGTCCTCATCCCCAGTTTTTATTGCAGGGGCTCCTCTTTGGAGGTGTTCTTGGGCCCCTCTCAAAAGCTTTTTGGGGACCTCTGGGGGCCTCCTGGGCGCCTTTTGGGGGCCTCTGGGGGCTTCTTGCGGCCACCTTGCTACCAACCACGGTCTCCCTGAACGACCGGGTCACGATTTGGAGTGCTTCGGGAGGCGTCTTGGGGCCATCTGGGGCTGTCAGCGGGGCTCTCTTGGGGCCATCTTGCGGCCCTGTTGGACCATATTGGAGCTCTTTTGGACTGTCTGGAAGCCCTTTGACACCGTTGTGGGAGGATTTTGGGGGCCTCTTCGGCGGACTCGGACGCACGGAATACCGAAGAACCGAATGTCCAAAAATTCAATAAAAAACTAAAGGAAAGTGTTGTTTTTTGCACTTGGAGGACCTCTTGGGGGTCTTCTTTGGGTCGTCTTCGGGCGTCTTGGGGCTGTCTGGGGCCGCGTGGGGCTCTCGCGGGGCCGTTTGGCCGCCCTCCTGACCGCTTTGGGCCCGCTGGCAAGGCCCGGCAGGGGCGTCCAGGAGGCCCGGAAGGCCCGGGGGACCCATTGCAAGGCGTCCAGGGGGCCCCAAAAGCGCCAGATCCCGGGGGTCCGATTTTCCGGGGGGGGGGGGGGTTCCCACCCCCCCGGATTGTAAAAATATAGAAAAGGGAATATCGTGTCGTCGCTGCCTGGTCCGACCCCCGGGATCCGACCGTGCTAGTGTCCTTAGTTATCCCATGTTATCCCGTGTTGGACAGCCACACCAGCAATCCGCAACCCTGTTGGATGGCCACACCAACTGCCCCAAATCGTGTTATCTCCCAACCATTGTTTTGTTTTTAGGTTTTTTCCCCCATCTTTCTCTTCTGAGGAACTGATCCTGAATGTCGGTCTGACGGCTCCGTGCTCGCCGTCGCCGCCCCGTCGCTGCCTCGTCGCCGCCCGTCGCCTGGGCCGAATCGTCGGTCTGGCGGCTCTGTGCTCGCCGTCGCCGCCCCGTGCCCGCCGTCTGGGCCTGGGTGGCGGTCTGGCGGCTATGCGCCCGCCGTCGCCGCCTCGTCGCCGCCCGTCGTCTGGGCCCAGGTGGCGGTCTGGCGGCTATGTGCTCGCTGTCGCCGCCCCGTCGACGCGCGGCATAGCTTGCACACCACAGATTCTCCGTTCTAAACGAGTAAGGGGATCTACCCCCCCCCCCTCAGACGTAGCGGATCCCCTTTTCGTGTTGCAATTTTCAGACGATGATGCCCCATCGTCCATCCTAAATACGAGTGTGTATATACATATAATATATATATATATATATTATATATGTTATAATAATATATAAAAATATTATATTATAGATATATATATCATCCCAGCTCAACTGGCATGCCCCTTTCATCCCCTGCAACAAATACGATACGCGCACATTAGTTCATCACAAATCATCAGTTTTGAAGAACCCCTTGCAAATATTGGACGACGCGCACGCGCGCGTCGTCGCCAGTGAATGCCGAAATCGTTCCCAAATCCAGCGTCCCGAAGACATACCAGCCAGCCGCTCTGCGGTTGATCCGCAGTCCGCAGTTTCTACATATAGAAGAAAGGGCGTGCGCTTCTCGGCGAGAGGAAAATTATCGAGATGAGAATGAGCGTTAGGATCAGGAGGTCGAGGCTCGCGAGGGGGAGGATCAGGAGAGTGAGGGTCGCTCGGGTAAGGATCAGGCGAGCATGGATCAGGAGAGTGAGGATGTGGAGAAGGAGAAGGAGGGCCAGGAGAGCGAGGATGGCGAGAATGAAAATCAGGAGGGTGAAGATCGTGCGGGTGTGGAGCAGGAGATGGGCACCAGCAGAGGAGAGCGAGGATCAGCAGAGTGAGGATCACGAGAAGAGGGAAGATCCGGAGAATGAGAAAGAGGAGGGCGAGGAGCAGGATCGTGAAGCAGGAGGGTGAGGGTAAGGAGAGCGAGAATCAGGAGAGTCAGGAACATGAGGCCAAAGGGGCGCCTTCCCAGGACTTTAGCAGAAACAGGATTCTTCTCTGGCGCCGCTGCGCTGGAACGTGCATCCTAACGTCAAGGCGTTCGGTCCACAATAGGTTGCAGAGGAAGCAACCGACCCCTCGCAGCGAATGCCGTCTACTCCCACATCCCCAACCACCATTTCCTATCCTCGCCGAACGATCCCCCTCCAACTTTCAACACAAATGTGGCCACACTTCGTTGCGACGCACTTTCAGAGAGCAACGGCGCGGCAAATAGCGAATCATGGCGCAGCAGAACATCCGAGACGACAAACCTCTGCGCACAGGGCACTGTGGAGGGAGTGGGCTAGGACCGAGAAGCGGGGCTAAACTCAGTCGCAGTTCGTCTCGGGCGCCGCTGCGCTCGAACTCACGCCGCAACACTGGGTGTTCGGTCCCACAACCACCACCACCACCAGTCCTCCTCTGACAATCTGCCCTACGAGCCTCCTTCTCCGAAGTGGTCGGGAAAAATGCCCTCGCCGATTGACTTGTCAAGTATAGCTCCCGGCAGCCATCAGAACATACACTGCAACATCGAGGTGATCGGTCCACAGCTCGTTACAGAAACCCATGCTGATGGCTAAAAGAAACGGCCTATAATACATATATTTTTCTCTGGAGCCGCTGCGCTAGAACGCGCACCCTAATGTCAAGGCGTTCGGTACACAACGGGTTGCAGAGGAAGCAGCCGACCGCTCGCAGCGAATGCCGTCGTATTCCCCCTTCCCCAACCACCATCTCCTACCCTCCCCACCAAGCCTCCCCCTCCAACATCCCGAACTAAAGATAACCAGTGCTGCCGAAAAATGTGTGTTGCCGACGTCGCCCCATTGCTGCTCAGTATCGCGTGCACGCAGGAGGAAAAACGTTGCGCGGCATCAGAATCCAAAATGCTGCCTTCCCAAAATATCAGCGAATGAAAATCCGGTCGTATGTCAAAAGCCGGTCTTGGTCAATGGGAGCGCCTCCTTCTCCTCCTCCTCCTCCTCCTCCTCCTCCTCCTTCTCCTCCTCCTCTTCCTCCTTCTCCTCTTCCGTCTCCTCCTCCTTCTCATCCTCCTCCTCTCCACCACCACCACCACCACCACCACCATTCATCCACACCTTCCCCTCTACACCTCGGGCAGAGAGTGGTGGCAGAAAGAAGCGGTCTCTCATACAAGAATCACTGAGGTGCCGACTCCATGGTCTGCAACGCTGGCCACGCGCCTCAAGGGCCCTTCGAGGAAGCATAACTCTGGCGGTCAACACGCACTCAGCGGTCGACCAGCACGTCCTCCTACTACCAACTGCCCTCCCCTTATCGCCACCCCTCCTATCCTATCCAATCGCGCCCCCCCCCCCCCCCGATCCCATCAAATTGCAGCGCTGCGCCTCTCAAGGCGGCTTAGGCAAATGTGCCAGGACCTATGAAACGATGCTCTTGAAGCCGTGCCGGCTCTGGCAGCTCGGCGCACGTTGCGGCAGCTAATTCAGAGGTGGATTGCTGCGTTGCTTCTGCAAATCTGGGCTGGGCCCTTGCGCCCAACTGCTCGGGGATCTGTCCACACGACTACGTCCCACCCCGCCCACGCCTCCACCCTACACGCGTCCTCCGTTTGCGCCCCCGCCACCACCCGAGTCACACCGGGCGGAACATAGCGAATGCGCACGAGCACGGTCCATCAGAAAGCAGCAACGACGCGGAATAATCAAGATCGAGCAGGCACAGTACCCAACCGCAAGAGGCGAAGAGCCACGTACAGGAATCCGCCGAGGCGGACGCACATGCAGGAGCGCTTCCCCAGCCAGCAGCGGGGGACGGCCCCCCGAGGGGGGGGAGGCGAGGCCGGTACGGCCCGAAGGAGCGGGATGGGCGGGAGGAGAGGGGGGAGGGACGACGCTACGACAGCAGGAGGGACCCTTGTTCGAGTGAGAAGTCGAAGCCGATGCAATCGAGACTCTGCGTGATTATTCTGTATGCTGATGACGAGCACGCCCAGCGACGACGCGCCAAATGCGCGCCGGGAGGACTAGAGGCGGAAGGCGACGACGAAGATGGATGAAATATTGTGGCGTATGATAATGCCAATCAGAAGTTGTAAGATCAGCCTTCGCCGTGCCGAGCCTCTGATGTCTGTCTGAGCGCCGCGTGGACGCATGGAAGATCAAACTGAACCCCTCCACAATTATTTTGGCACCTGCGTGGAGCTTGTTTCGAAGGCGTTGCCTTCTCGGCCCTCTTTCTAAATCGAATCGGCTCGATCTGATGTCGTGCCCTGGTCTCAGAGTCGACCGTATCACCTGGGCCACTGCGCTGCGAAGATGGATGTGAACTGCGAGGCGCAGCGTCCACTCGGGCCGCGCCCACGGCGGTGTGCGCGCCTTCTCTGGCCGCGGCCGCCACTGCGCTGCGAAGATGGATGTGAACTGCGAGGCGCAGCGTCCACTCGGGCCGCGCCCACGGCGGTGTGCGCGCCTTCTCTGGCCGCGGCCGTCTCCGCCCGGGCTGCGGCTGCCTCCTCCGCCCCCGAAGGTGCTGCAGCGGCG